>CM055404.1:1354304-1419978 GCA_029228625.1 Pseudolycoriella hygida | reverse complement strand
TTGAGCCGCCGCCGCCGCCAAACCGAGGCGCGGCGGCTACTACTTTCATGGGCGAAAATGATCCCCTCAACTTCCTCTACAACATATCAAAAGTTTTTTTTTTGAGCCCCCGGCCCATTTTCCGCCATTTTGACGGTAACCCCTATACACTACACACCCAACCCAACATCTTTCCCTTTGACACCAAACCTGTATCTCGAACACACAACCATTGCCTCATACAAAATGTGCTATCATACACACTACACACACAAACACATACATATGGGCTTTATATGGCGCCTTCTAAGAGCCCTGGCGCTCAAACGAGGCCGGTACCTCCCCTTTTTTAAAATCTCATATGGGGTAGAATGCCCAGCCGAAGGTCCCTGCAAAATTTCAAGAAAAGATATCGAGCCGTTTTCGAGAAAACTCCAAAAAAGTGGGTTTTCATACAAATGGCTCTGGAACTAAGTAACTAACTAAGTAACTAACGTAGGATATTTCCATTAACTTTGGTTTCTATGAAAGTGCACATTTTGTATGGAAAATGACGATTTTCTAAAGGTCATATCTCCGGATCCACTGGACCGATTTTAATGAGTGAAAAGACATTTCGCCTTAGAATTTTCTAGAATCCAGGAAAAATATTTTCCGGGGGGTACGTCGCAAGGGGGGGGGGAGTCAAAACTTAGCTGTATATATGGTTCCGAAGTCTACGAAAAAAAATTTTCCGAATTTTTTGTTCGTATGGGGACTTGCGTCACGGGCGCATTGCTACCGCGCGCCCATGATTCCTGATTATAGTGTCTTGATTTTGGGTTTCCTAATTTTATTTTTCCTGATCTATATATACATCCCAATCTGATATACACCACCTCATTGATTTTGAATTTAATTAATTTTGATGAATTTTAATAAAATTTCGTGAATTTGAAGAAATTATTGAATTAAAAATAGGCCCTGATATATGATATGCGTATGTTAGAAACATTGAAGTATTATGTTTTTGTTGAAAAATTGTCAAAAATTACGGCACTCGTAATTTGGTGAAAACATTATGCGAGAGCTGCAGCCCGAGCCGAAGACGAATTGTTCAAATTGTGTGATTTTCGGACAAATCTTGAGATCTTAAATTTTTGGATTCTAGCTAAATTTCGATTAAAATTACCGAGGGAAAACATAAATTTGTAAGAAGGAGTACATTAAGTACAGATGTTGAAAAAAGAGTACAAAAAAGTACGCAGGTAAGGTGTGCTTTCAAACAAACCTTAAACGATGTACTAGAAAAGCATGCCAATAAAACGACTCCATTATGCCTATACTTGCAGAGGGGGTTCACTTGCTATAAAAATATTCATACTGTCTACGCCGATTTTTTCGTGTCTCGAAATTTCTCCTATATTTTATAGATACCGTTTTTTAATTTTCAGCTTGTAATAGGATTCGGCAACATCGACAATTCGCGTTGCATGGCCGAATCGAGTTACAAATCGATTGTTTCTTTTTCGGCAATAATGAACTTTTGGATGAATCTTTTTATTGAAGTGACATACCCGTGCTATACTTGTCGCGTGGTAGAATCTCGTTGCAATTCTTGACAAATTGATGTCACAAAATTTATATATTTAAGTTTTTCTCTTCTACACAGCCACCTCTTGGGGACTCGTAGCAACAAGGAGTATCGAAAGTGAGTTCTTCAAACATGATTTCTGTGCCACGTTACTCCTACATTAGAATTAGAAGCAAAATTGTAGGTGAGGAATAGTAGATTATGCACCGCTGTCCATTTTGACGATTTGGAGGTTATTTCCCGAGCCGAAGGCGTGGGAAATAATCCAAATCGTCAAAATAAACCATCCTGGACAGCGGTGCATATGCTATTTTATCTGCCGAGAAAAGATATATCGAGAAAAACAATTTTGCCCTAGGGAGAAAAATGCGAGATTATCGTTCTAGGCAGATAAAATTGATTATGAAAAAGTGTGACTTTCCGAACAAATCCGTTACCGCCTCATGAAAGTAATTCAAGGGCGGTAAGATTATCTCAAAATACATTCTGTACGTAAAATTATCTAGCAGATCAGCGAAAAACCAACATTTTTTGGGAAGATTTTGGACACACAAAAGTCGTATTTGGCTTTGAGAAAAATGTTTCAACATCGGGAACATTGGGATTGACGAATGATATGTGCGAAAGTACACTAAAAATGTAGGAATGTGCACGAAAGGTGTTTTTCCAGTTTTGAGAGTAGAGTGTATATTGGTTCAATGAATTGACATGGTACAATTTTTGGGCACTTGAAGTGAAACAAATTATGCGAATGTCACATACTCCTATTGTTCCATATTCATTTGTTAATTATTGAAAAATGTGGGACATTCATTTTAATAGAATTTTGCGAAGACCCGTAGGACTGAACAATTAAAGCTTTCGAAGGAAAGGAAAAATACTTTTGGAAAAATTTGAAAATTCCCGCATGTTGAAATTTTGTAAAATTTTTAGTGTTCCTAAACTTTGAATTTTGCCAAAATTTTAAATAACTATATTCCTGTATTTTGAATTTTGTCAATATTTTGAATGTTCCCGAATTTCGAACTTTGCAAAAATTTTAAATTTTCTCAAAACTTTGAAAGTTTTCTTGAATTTTCTCATTTATCAAAATTTTGGATTTTCTCGAATATTTAAATTTTACAATTTTCAATATTTTATAATTTTAATTTTTCTCACCATTTCAAATTTTCCCAAAATTTGTAATTTTCTTAAATCTTTTAATTTTCCCGAAATGAAAAATTTGAAATTTACATAAAATTTTCAATTTGCTAAAAATTTGGATTTTCCCCAAATTTTCTTCAAAGTGATAATTTTCTTAGAAATTTTCTCAAAATTTTTAATTTCCTCTTGAAGTTGGGTTTCTTTAATAAATAGGAAAGGAGTATATGTTTAATACAGGTGTGGGAATGTGTGTTCAAGGTGATATTATGAGCTTTGAAAGTGTGATGAAAGCTCTACGAAGGTACATCAAAAAATGGAGCTGTGATTAACTGTAAAGTACTACAATTGTACAAAATATCATGTAACAATAACTTTGGACATGTAAGCAATAAGTGTGGGGACGAGGTACTCAAATTGAGAAATTTTTGAGTGCTACGAATTAATTTTTCATTCAGATTTAATTTCAATAATATAATTGCTCATAATTTCGCTTTCAAAAATTCTCGAATTTTCATTCACTTCAGTCACTGTTAACTGAAAACTTAATTCAAAAAATGCTACGAATTAAATATAGAATTCTGCATTTGTATCTGTAGGTCACAGTTAAAATACTGCGTTTCAGAATGTTACCCGCAAAAATGTAACTAACCTTAAGGAATGTTTCAATTTTCTCGTACTCATTGTCATTTAGAATGGGTGTATTCATTGGTGTGACCGGTGCGTCGGGCAGCTTCTGATCTTCAAACAATCCACGCATCGGTTCTTGCAAACTGATTTTTCTGCTTTTAACCGCATGAGTAGATTCTTGCAAACTAATTTTTCGATCGATTGGTAGGTTTACTGGTCGTGGAGGTGGTGATGGTAAGCTATCCCTAGAAATACTTTTTCCCTTCCTACGTTCTGGTCGCAATATTTGCGATTCAATTATACTATCCCATGAGTCTGCTCTGGGCTCTTCCAATATTGAAAGATCATCGGATTTGCGATATCGCGAAAAGTCCCGTTCCGGTTTTTTCGGCGAAATTCCCCCTTGTACCTTATGTTCGTTGACCTTCAAAAGACTGTTGACATCATCCACACCATCGACAGAACTAGAGTGATCGTGTGAGTGACTGTGTGAGTGGCCGTGACCATGCTTAGCAGTAAGTTTATGGGAATGATCGTCATCGCACACATGTTTGTAGTTCTTGCGTACAGGAACAATCAACTCATGTTCGACAGGTTGAAGATGCGAGTAGATGTTTGGTGAATCGGGATTCGACTTTGGAAATTCTTTCTTTTTTTGTGAAAGATCGAGTTTAAGGAATTTCTCAGCGTCAATTGGTTCATTGCTTGCAACTTGAACGACTTTTTTGATAGCTTCCGACGCTATTTCATTGTTCATCTCTGTAGCATTCTTATCATCGGTGATGCTTTCCTCCTTTGTTATATTTTTTGAGCGTCTTCGTTTCGGTGCACTTAATACTTCTCTATATTGAGCTGATAGAGGTGAGGTGGCTTCGCTTGATTCGTGGCCCACCATAGTCTTCAAAAATTCTGCCCTCTTATCCAAATTTTCAGGAGTCTCTTTAGAGTATTGAATGTGCATTTCAATAGGGCCTATTTGACTTTGAGTTTGGCTTAGCTCTGATATCTTAGGCTGTTCCATTTGACTGGCCAAAATTTTGGAAATGTTCAATGATAGATCGTGCTCACTGTCATTTGAATTGACAATCGTTTTCACAGCATCTTTAGATACAGTAACCATTGAGGGATCTTCTGCTTTCTTAGGTAATATTGGTGTAGACGCAAGAAACGGTGAATTGGATAAACAGCTCGACAAATTTTCACCGAGCAATTTATCCGATTTTTTATTACCAACTTTTGAAACCTTCCGGCTAACTCCAATTGGTGAATCTTTTGAAAAATCCGCAAAATCATCGCTTTGAATATCGCTGATATTATTTTTTTGTTTTTTTAAAGTCGCTTTATTGATTTGTTGTACACTGTCGCACGATGACCGACGGCTCGGTGTTCCGAATACTTCTTTAAAACCACCAGGCTGACCATTCTGTACTCTTGGTAATGTATTTCTTTTCCTCCGAGGCGGAGCAATTGGAATGTCTGAAATGAATGTCTGCTTTGACATGTTCAGATCTGGTTTGGAGACTGTGTTCAGTGTAGCGGCGCGCCATTCATTTGTATTTGCTTTTGGCTGGTGTGTCGCTGGTGGACCGGTTTCGAGTCTGAAATTTAAAAAAGATGTGATTTATTTGCATTATTAGTTTCCGCATCCGCACCTAGTACATCATAGATGGCACTTGGTTTGTGTGCAATTTACCTCTGGCACAGTAAAAACTTCGGTAACGAAAGGATGTGAGCAAAAAAACTCACAAGAAATTGCGGAACTAGTAAAATAAAAATGATCTAGCCTTTAACCCGGACGGGTTGTAACGACGGATTATTATATATATTATTATTGTTGTAATGTTGTAATGGAACAATAAACCATTTAGAAAGTGGTTACAAATCCGATTGATAGCACTGAATTGCAGATGTTGTATATGGATTTCCCACATTTCTCTAACTAAATCTACTTACATATTGTTTTTCCAGTAATTGGAGTTACTTTCATTTGTGCCAAAGGAGCTCGGGCAAATCTGAAAATTAAAATTAATTACATATTATAAAGACAAGATGTTTGTTTAATCGATGTCCCACCGAAAACTTGTCATTACATGTATATGTACACCCCACGGAAATTGTTCATTACATGTATGTTAGGGAAAATTCTCATTATATGTATATATGCATGTAATGACGCGTTTTCGGATGGGACACCGATTAAAATAGCATACAGTGGGGAGTGCTTAGTAAGTCATCCATTCAGGATGATTTCTTGACACTCGCAAACTCATTCGTGTATTTTTAAGGAACTCTCTTTAAAAACAGTTTTTTGACAAAGTTAATCCCTCATGTAATGACTTATTTCCGCATCCCCCACTGTAATCTACTATTACGCAACAAGTGAGTAGGCCGAAAAAAATATTTCATATGCATCGAGCGTTTAAAGAAGAGTGAGGCGAAAAAATATTTTTCATGCTTCATGGTGCGAAAGTAAAAATTTCATCCCATGGGACGAAAATTTTATTTTCGCCCCTCGGGCTAAAGCCCACGGGGCTAAAATAAAATTTTCGCACCGTGGGATGAAATTTTTTTTACTTTCGCACCGCATATGAAGTATGAAACAATATTTGAAATATACACACACCACACAACGCGTGTATAATATTTCCGTTATTTTCACCTCTTCTCTTCCTTTATACTCACGCGCGCTTGCATGTAATGTTGTGTTGTGTGTTGTTTTTTACACGTTGAGCCCCATGCTATACATAGGTATTCGATGCGGCAATGGATAAGTGCATAATATAATAATAATAGAACTTTACGAGGAAGAAAATTGGAAAGTTTTTTAATTAAGCCAACACGAGTGGATAATTTCAAACAAAGATATTTAATGTGATCGTCCTACACTAAAAATTTATCAAAAATAATTCCTAAATAAGTAAATTTTTAAACCTCATCAATAATTTGGCCATTATAATTTAAAGTATTACCTACAGGTAGTTCTTTGTTTTCTGTGTGAAAATTAATAAATTTTGTTTTTTTTTTTTACATTTGAAGTTAATTTATTTAATTTAAAATATTTGCTCAGAGCGTCGAGATCGTTTTGTGCATTTATAAAATTAATTTTGAAGTCATTGTTAAAATAATACAAAAGGGTATTATCAGCAAAAAGATTCAAGAAACACTTCAAGCCAAAATTTCCAATGTCATTAATATAGATTTAAAATAATAGTGGTCCTAGGATACTTTCCTGCGGAACACCACAAACGAAATTCATAAGGCCACTATTCCTTCCATTTATCGATATAAATTGCTTTCTTTCACACAAATAATTTTCAATTAATTCCTGCTTTTTCTAATTTATTAAGTGAAATCTTATGGTTGACAGTATCAAAGGCTTTCGTTAAGTCTAAAAATATTCCTAATACATACTAGGTGGGTTGAAAAGTTCACGGAGCGGAAATGAAAAAACATGAATTACTGGTTGAAAGTACATTTATTCTTCAGTATAGTCACCATTAAGTTCACTTCACTTTTTCCAGCGATCTTCCAATTTATGTCGCCTCTGAAGCTCTTTTCCGGAAGGTCTGCAAAGTACGTCTCTACAGCATCAATAGCATCTTCATTTGAGGAAAAACGCTTTCCATGAAGAAATCTTTTGAGGTTTGGGAACAGATGGAAGTCAGAGGGAGCCAGTTCTGGTGAATAGGGTGAATGTTCCAACAATCCGTGCTTCAATTCGGTCAATTTTGAGCCCGTCAAAGCACATTTGTTGTTGCTCTTATGCAGTCGAAGAAAACGGACGTGTTTTGAGTTTGCTGCGTGATCTACGTGCGCAATAAATTGGATTGATAGTGATAAACATTCAAACCTAAATGTGGCATATTGTGATCCTTATCGACTTGATTGAAAAAAAGAGCTCTGAAGTGGTTTCGAGTTTTGGATAAGGATTGAACAGTTCAAAAAAGTAAACATCAAAAGCTTAAAAGCAACGCATGAGGACAAAGAAGTGTGTTAGGAGTTCATTTCGAGTGCTAAATGGGATGTGTTTTGGACGTTAAAATTCTTTATTGGCAGGTCTAAATTGTGCCAATGCAGCTGATTATTATTGTTATTATTGTAATTTTATTTTTGAAGTATAAGGAAGCGTGGAATGAGTGGAATTTGTGAAAACAATGTTTGAACAAAAAACAAAGCATATGAGAAACAGTTATTCATACGTAAGCAAAATATCGCCATTAAAAAAAAATCATTCACAATAACTAAAAAGTGGTCTGTGCTTATATATGGTTTTTTATGAAGGTGAACATGACCATCCTTTTATCTCTTTCATACGTATGGTTTTTCATATGAAGGTGAACATGACCATCCTTTTATCTCTTTCATACGTACCATCGAAGAATGTGGTTTTTCATATGAAGGTGAACCATCCTTTTATCTGACTAAGTTTTTGTAGTATATTTCAGCTGAATTCGATGCTTCTGGTAACTATTATCGTTCATAAAAATTTGGGATCAACTTTATGAGTCACCTTATAGCGCGAACGGTAGAAGAGTTTAATCCCAGCTGCCAAAGTTATTTGACTGAAATTTTCTCCTTCTAGACTAGTCAACAAAATCCAAGTTAGTCCGTATATCAATCTCCACCTTAAGTGAATTTAAACAAAATACGTAGTTTTCAACACAAAAAATATAAACATTAGTCAGTTCATTTAGTGCGGTTGGAGGGCGATCTGGTTTTTCGGAAATTATAACGCAACTATAATGTCCACTAGCAAGTGCTGTGAATGCAAAAAGACATTTAATAAGCGGCTAAAAGGTGTAGCCTGCTCTATATGTAGTAACAAATACCACCTAAGCTGCGGGAATATCGATAATAATTTACTTAGTGCAATTGAAAGCGGCGACTTTGAGTGGAAATGTCCAGATTTTAAAACACGTTCTACTCGAAGGTCAATTGTTTTGAGTGGTCCATCCAGCCCAAGCAATACCCAAATAACGGCAGGCAAAAAAAGTTCCAGTAAAGAAAAAAAAGTAAATGGCGCCAGCAGTGTGGAACCAAATCCAGTTGAGGCGGCTTTAAAGGACATAAAGGACAGAAGCTTCAGGAGGGGCAGGAAGAATACTGCAACTCCATAAAGTCTATTAGAAACCAAATTGCATCCTTTGAGCCCCTAAATGAAACAGTTAAAAAGCAAGAACAACGTTTGAATAAGGTGGAGAACAGCAACAGGATATTGAACTCTCAAATGAAAGCGATACAAGAACGGCTCAATCAAATTGAAAGTAAAACTTCTCTGCCTTCGATTCAAATCAACGGAGTCCCTGTGAGCGAAAATGCAAATTTGTATAGCGTCCTGGACAAAATAAGCGAAGCCATTGCAATAGATCCATCATCCAATGGAATTAAGACAATCACTAGGATCAAGGCACGTGTTCATCAGGAGCACTCGAAGAATAAAGAAGCTCACCTAAAGTTTCGTCGGCATCAAAGAATGAAGAAAGTCCATCTAAAGCTCCCTCGGCAGCAACATCAACCGCGATTAGACCCCCAACTATTTTGGCTACTTTTTCGAACCGTGAAGGAATGATTCGATTTCTAGATGCTTACAAGAAAAAGAAAAATATTTTCACTGATGAGATAGGATTAATGGATACGAACAATAAAGATAAGATAAGAATTTATATATTTGAATATTTATACTCTAACTCAAGAAAATTATTCATAAAAGCCAAACTTTTTCAGAAATCAAACAATTATAAATATTTATGGGTGAAGAATGGACAAATATTTTTGAGAAAGGAAGACAACACTAAGGTAATTCGGGTTTTTGAGAACACAAACTTTTCAAGGCTGGAGATTGATGATGGCAGGCAAGAAGACGCTGGTGGTGGGAGTGCCAAAGCTTAGTGGTGAGTTTATTGTGCTTCCAAATCTCATAATATGATAAAACAATGACCTATTTAAGTAAGATACTATCCATCTTTGCTATGAATCGGGCTTTTGATGATGTTGATCGTTTTGACGAATATTTTTGTAATAATTTTTTGTAATATTGTAATAATGTAATTAATATTTTGCAATTAAACGCCAGAAGTATTAATAATCCTGGAAAATGTAATAAATTTAAATCTTTTCTTATGAATGTTAAATTCAAAGTTGATGTTATGATAATTAGCGAAACCAAGTTAACCTACGAAGTTGCTGGGCTCCGTGATTTAGCAAATTTCATTCATTATCCGTCCTGTCATAATACGCCTGCTGGTGGATTGAGTCTTTATATAAGCTCCCACCTAAAGCATGCGTTTATTGAGAAAGTAGATCTGAAATTCTTTTCCATATCCATTGAAATTTATGTGAACAGGAACAACGACAAGAAACCTACGCGGATTATAGGATACTACAGACCCCCATTAGATGAAAATGTGTCGCCATTCCTTAGGCACCTACAAGGAATTCTTGAGCAACCTGCTCAAACGAAATGTCTTATCATGGGCGATGTGAACATAGACTTGCTAGAAAAGCCAACTTAGAGAGTACGCTCTTCAACACAACATAAGTATGTTAATATGCTTTCTTCCTTTGGCTATCAGGTAGTAAATGAGAATGTTACTAGGGCGGAGGGTGGTACCCTCCTTGATCATGTTCTTTGTAATTTTGATAATGAATTGGCGGTTTATTGCAACAAAGTCCTGGTCGAGGATATACTTAGTGACCATTCTGCGATTTTCACCCACATCGATGTTGAGGTAAATAAGGAGGACAAGGCTTTTCTTAAGAGCTTCACTGACAACGAAATGTTGAAAGGAGTCCTTGCCAACAAGCTGGCATGCTTGCCTGTCCTGGAATACAATGACCCGAATAGATTCTTAGGCGATTTTGTGTCGGTGTTTAAAGAAAGCTATGATGAGTGTACGAGCTTATGCCTCGCAGAGGAAAACCTGAGCTCTTTCCATACATGAACGACCATCTTCAAAGTATGATGAATAAGAGGAAGAATCTGTACTCCAAATCGAAAAGATTAAAGTACAGAAATGATGACCTCCTGAAATGTAAGTTGAAGTTGATGGACTCTGAGATAGAAGGTCTTCATTTCTTTTACAGCAGTAGATATTATGAGGATATGACCAGTAGTCAGAAGGAGGTGTGGAGAAACATCAATGCTGTACTGGGTAGGAAAAAGCTTAAAGCTGAGAAGGTCAAAGAGTTAGTCGTGGATGGGGTATCTATTTCAGATGACCTTCTGAAAGCGGCTGAATTCAACTCATTCTTCTCTGGGGTAGGTAATAAAATAGCTGAGAATTTCACTAATGTCCGCAACATTCATGAACTCTCTACGTTGAGGAGGAACCCTAACAGTATTTTCCTGGAACCGACTGATGAATGTGAAATTCTTAACCTGCTTCTTAAGTTGGATGTGAACAAGAGCGCAGGATTTGAAGGGTTAACGGCGATGAGTCCTAAAGCTTGCGCTGATGTGATAGCTCCGATTATCACATGTATTGTAAACCTTACCATCTTTACAGCCGTGTACCCTGACAGTCTCAAAGTTGCCCGAGTAACACCGATTCACAAGTCGGATTCGAAAACTGACCCTTCGAACTATCGTCCAATCTCGATCCTCCCGATCTTAAACAAGATTTTTGAAACAGTCTTGCACAGTCGGCTAACCTCCTTCCTTGAAGCGAATGACTTTTTCTATAAAAAGCAATTTGGGTTCCGGAAAAGGTCGGGAACCCACACTGCTACTTTTGAGTTGTTGAATAGGATGCTTTTGGACATTGACAGAGGAAAGGTTGTTAGTGCGGTGTTCTTGGACCTGAAGAAGGCATTCGAGTGCGTTGATCACATTATTCTTTTGGAGAAGTTAGAGATTGCAGGCATCCGCGGCATTGCTTTCGATTTATTCTCTAGCTATCTTAGCCGGCTTAAGCAGTGTGTTGTTATTGGTGACAGCCAGAGCAGTTTAGTTGACATGACTATAGGTGTGCCTCAGGGAAGTGTGCTAGGTCCGCTTCTGTTCCTCATATACATCAATGACGTGTTTCGTTTGTCTTTGAAGGGTGAAATTCTACTGTTTGCAGACGACACGGGAGACTTTTGCTCAAACATGACCTTCGATCAAAATGTCGATGACATAAACCGTGACTTAGCTTTGCTACATAAGTTCTTTCAAATAAACAGGCTTTCTCTGAATGTGGCAAAGACGAAGGTGATGCACTTCCGAGCGAATGCTAAGAAAAAACCAAGAACGCGAGCGGTTGTTCTGGGTGGACAAGAGTTGGAGGTTGTGTCCATCTACAAGTATCTAGGCCTCATGATAGATGAGAATTTGAGGTGGGGACCACATGTTACGAAGATATGTAGAAAGCTAGCATCTGTTAGTGGAGTACTTTACAAGCTCAAGAATGAACTTCTGATGAAGTTCTGACGAAGATTTACTTTGCCTTGGCGCATTCACACCTAGTATATCTTACAGGCGTGTGGGGATCGGCTAGTCAAAAGTGCATTAATCAGTTACAAGTGATGCAAAAGAGATGCTTAAAGAAGCTTCGGCAGCGTCACCCAACTGTTGACTTGTTTAAATCGCAATGTACGAATGTGTTGAACGTGAACAGCATTTATAAATTGAGTGTCTGCAACTTTGTGCACAATGCGATCCTTGGTCGATCGCATTGTACCATTGAGTTCAAAAAAACCGCTCATAGGTACGGGACTAGAAATCGCAAGTTGCTGTATTGTGAGTTCACGAGAACGAAATTAGGAGGAGGTGCACTGGCTGTGATTGGTAGTGCCTTGTACAATTCTATTCCAGCTAGTATTAAGCATCCCAACGTTCACATTTTTAAGAGGAAGCTCAAGGAGTGGCTGTCGGAGCAGCAGTATCCGGGTTAGAACTATTGCATCATTGTGGTCCAAAAAACCGATTCATAATTTAAGGGGGATATATAGGGGGCAAATGAGTTAATGGAGGCACAATTACTCCCACTTCGGTACTCTCGTTGTCAGCATTCACCGGTCTGCACTGACTCTTTTTCCAGTCCTGAAGTAATTTTTCCTATCTTCCTTTCACGAGTTACAATTTTTCAAATAGATTTAGCCATTCACACTAAAAAAAAATAATATGAACATAATTTAAATTAATATTAAAATAAAATAAAACTAGAATTATCATAAAAATCAAAATAAAATAATTAATGTTTCTTCAATAGTGCATTGCACACTGAAACTTAATGTATAATTGTATTTAGATTTAAGAAATTTATATACAAACATGTGCTTTTAAATTTACTTGTTATGCTGTTTTCAACATTATCGACATTATCTCTTTTTTCAGTGTATTTTTTGTATGGAAAACCTTGAAAACAGCTGAAACTTGATAACAAGTAAATTTATAAGCACACGACCGTAAATAAATAAATAAGTATGAAACATTTGTGACCTGGTGCAATATCATGATGAAAGATGATTTTTTTCTTCGTTAAACCAGGTCTTTTCTCACGAATTTTGACATCCAGCTGGTGTGAACAATAATATTCTCCTGTTATTGTTTTACTGGTTCGCAAGTAATCAATCAACAAAACTCCTTTGCATCCC
Source organism: Pseudolycoriella hygida (assembly GCA_029228625.1). Lineage (NCBI taxonomy): Eukaryota > Metazoa > Arthropoda > Insecta > Diptera > Sciaridae > Pseudolycoriella > Pseudolycoriella hygida. The sequence continues at coordinate 1,407,080 of CM055404.1, read as the reverse complement.
AAAAAACTGATGCCATAAGCCTTTTAGACGATTTTTACCCTTTCACCTGCTTCAGAGCTGAACTACCGGGATCAGTTCACTCAGCTGTTTGTTGTCGCAGTTCTGGAGTATAGTGGTAAACCTAAGTTTCATCCATAGTTTTGAATCGAAGCACAAAATCGGCTTTATCCTTTTGAAAACGATCCAAATGTTGTTTAGAAAGTCTCACTCGAATGCGTTTTTGATCCAAAGTTAGCGAATGCGGCACCCATCTTTTCAGCAGCTTTCTCAGACCCAATTCATTCTTCAAAATGTGAAGTTGAGATGCCCATAGCAACAGAAATTTTTGCTTGGTCAATCTACTGTCATCAATAACCATATCATGGATAAAATCGACGATTTCTTCAGCGGTAGCAGTTTTTGGACGTCCCCAACGTGGATCATCTTCCACACTTGTACGACCACGTTGAAACTCTAGAGCTCATTTACAAACCATTGTTTTCGAAGGAGCAGCATCGTCTAACACTTTTACCATCTCATTATGAATTTCCGTAGCCTTTAAACCTTTTTTCACAAAGAATTTTAATACAGCACGATGTTCAATTTTTTCCGCTATAAAAATATACCAAAACGATCTAAAATCGCTGTCTACACAAAACTATTTGATGAATCAACCTGATATTTTGAGTGCATTCATACGAAATATGAATACGTTTAGTACAGTTATAAATTCAATTCTGCTAGCGGAATAAAGGTGGCGCTCCGTGATTTTTTCAACCCACCTAGTATTTTGCTTTTCAATTCAATAAAATTTTGCAATAATGACGTAACCTCAACATGGACAGTTCACAATAGTAACATAACTCCTATTTAAATGCACTTTTTGGCGTGGTGGGTTGACACTTTGAGTTTTTTAACTCCATTTACGATGCACTTTTGAAAACGCATCAAATTTTTCAAATTTCTTTAATTTCGCGCCGTTTTTTGCATACAGAAGTATATACACACGAACGGGGTTAAGATTATTGCAAAATTTTATTCAATTGCATTACAATTTTGTCAAGAAGTTCAATAACAGCTACACTTGTAAACTAGAATCTTTTTTAATTCGTACTGGTATGCAAAGAAAAAATTAATATTTTTGCTAGAAATTCTATTATTCTCTTAAAAATCAACCGTTCTATAATTTTGTTAAGAACGCTTAATAAGGATATTGGTCGGTAATTACCTGTTATCCTAAGCAAACCGGACTTAAAAATCGGAATGACTTTAGCAAGTTTTAACATAGCAGGATAAATCCCGGATGTAAATATCATATTAACAAGTATGCAAATGAAAGGTGATATCTCAACTATTGATTATTTTAAGAGGTTACGGTAAATGTCTTATCTAATCTAAGGATTTCCTCAATGACTTCATCTTCATCTACTGGTCTCAGAAACATGCTATTCAATTCAGTTTCATTTGTAGCAATATCTTATGACAATTTCGTTGCTTTTGTTGAAAATTATTCATTAAAATTTTCAGCAATTAATTCATTATTACTTATTTCTTCATCTTCTATAATGATTTTCTGAATCAAATTCCGTTTTGATCCTGTACCTAAGATTTTTTTAATATTTTGCCAAGATCTAAATGGGCGACATGAATTATCCCCAGGGAATTATCCCCCAGACCGAAAAAAATAGGAATTATCACCCAGGGAATTATCCCCCAGGAATTATCGCCCAGACAAAATGGGAATTATCACCCGGAGAATTATCACCCAGGAATTATCACCCAGCAAGTTTAAAGCGGTAAATTTGTACAAGGAAAATGTATAAGGAACATACTATTTTGTATAAGGAAAGTGCCATCTCGGGTGATAATTCCCATTTTGTCTGGGCGATCATTCCTGGGGGATAATTCCCTGGGTGAAAATTCCTTTTTTTTCGGCCTGGGGGATAATTCACTGGGGGAAAATTCCCGTCACCATCTAAATGACGTTGAATTTTGAAATAAATGATAATAATAATTTTGTTTTGCTATTTTTTTTAAATGATAACATTACTAATATTATTGAGTTTAAATTTCAAAAAATCTGAATTAATATTACTGGTGTCATTGCGTTTGATTTTCTTTAATAAATTACTTTTGTAATTACATAAATTAATTATTTACTTGGTTATCCAAGGACAAAGTAATTCTTTTTTATGTTTATGTACTTACTTACTTAACCGGCACTACAACCCATTAAGGGTCTTGGCCTTCTGCAGCATGCTTCTCCAACCGGACCTATCCGCAACTGACGTCCCCCAGCTGGATACTCCCACAGTTTTTAAGTCGGCAAGAGCTGCGTCATACCATCTGGATTTTGGACGCCCTGCACCTCTCTTGCCCTCCGGTCTGGTTTTAAGGATTTTTTTCGGAATACGATGATCTTCCATTCGTTGTACATGACCGAGCCAACGCAGTCGGTTTATTTTGGTAGTTCTGACTATGTCCGGCTCTCCATAAAGCTGACTAAGCTCATGATTGAATCGTCTGCCGGTTCTGCCTTTGATCGAATACTGGTCCAAATATTGTCCGCAGTACTTTTCTTTCGAACGTGTGCAGCGATTGTTCGTCTCTTTGTGTGAAGCACCACGACTCCGAACCATACGTAACCACCGGTCTGATCACAGATTTGTACATTGCGCATTTTGAATTTCGGCTTACTGACTTGGACTTTAAGATTTTCAGAAGGCCGTAATAACTCCGATTGCCCAGAATTATAATAATAACAATAATAATCTGCCTTAACAACCCATGAAGGGTTAGGGGCTAGATCATTATTTACTAGTTTCGCTACTTTTTGTGGTTCTACTATTTGAGATCCTTTCATTACCGGAAAGTTTTTACTGTGCCAGTGGTAAGCTGTGCGACAAACCCAGTGCCATCCATGAGATGTACTAGGAACGAAACTAGTAGGAGTAAAATACCGGCACCTCCCAACAATGCCTTTCACCGGTAAGCCGTACGATGGCGCTACGCTCAACTTCACATGACTTGAACCGATTCAATTAGCGTTGTTTTGTTTACAAATCTAACAATCGGAACAAATCTGTCTGCGGCTGAGTTTCGAACTTACGCACTGGCAACTCGATCTCATAGTAGCAAGCAGACGTGTTAACCACTACACTATCGAGTTGTTACCCAGAATTACTCGTCTCTTAATTTCGTCCGCGATGTCATTATTAGTGTTCAGCTCTGATGCAAGGTATACGAATTTGTTGACCATTTTGAATGTGTGCGTGTCGATCGTTACAGTTTCCTCCTGGTGTTGATTCGAAGGCGGGGTGATCATATATTTCGTTTTTCGTCATTAACTTTCGTATGTGTTCAACAAAAAGGAGTTAAGTAGTGGCACAAAGCTAGCTATTCACAGGTCAATCTACAGACCAACGATTTTATACGGTAGTGAAAGTTGGGTGGACTGCGGATACCTTGTGCATGACCTGGAGGTTTCTGATATGAGGGTTCTTAGGAGCATAGCAAAAGTAAATCGGAGGGAACAGTGGGACAATCATATTAGGAACGACGGCATCAGGGAAAACTTAGGGGGTACATCAGTGGAAGAGGCGGCAAGGATTAGTCGTCTGCGGTGGTACGGGCACGTTCAGAGGATGGGTAATAGCAGGCTACCAAAGAGGATATTGGATGCTCAAGTCCCGGGTGTGCGGCCCAGGGGTAGGCCAAGGAGAAGGTTTATAGACTCAATTAAATCCGATTTAGAAGTTAGGGGACTTTCTCTAGGCGAAAAAACCATCTCCTTGGCACAGGATAGGGGGGTATGGAGAAGGGTGGTCCATGATCAGTAGTAAAGACCTCACACCGAAAGGTACAAACGGTCTATAAAGTGTGATGATGATGATGATGATGATGTCATTAACTTTCAACCCAAGGTCGGTACCTTTCCTGTCCAAGGCCATAAACTTGTCTTTAACAACATCCATTTTTCGTCCAACTATGTCCAGAATAGCACGTTATTTTTTCCTCATAACAAAAATAGTGGTTTCGCCACTAATCGGCTATGACACAGCAAGAGTTTCAGTGCTTGAGTTAGGATTAACTTTGGAGTTTTGACGTTAGATGTAGTTATACATTCATTCTCAGATATAATTCACTAGTCCTAGTTTAACCGTAGATTGTTCATATAGAACATCAAATAGTCGGTACTTCACCCCATATCAGCATATCAAGGTGCATGACTTGACTGATGATTGGCACTGGATGCCGAAATGTTGATGCTTCTAATATATTCAAGAACACAACTGTTCTAGTTGAGTTCAATCTGAGCGTCATTACAATGACAAAATAATTCAAAATAAAAATTCTCAACCTGTGACCTTCTGTTACTTGTCTATGTAATCGAAAATTAAAGTAAAATTTCCACGTTTCAGTTTAATTGTTCCACGATCAAGCAAAGCTCGAGTAATATATAAGATATTCTCAAAAACAATTATTATTATCGTCTATACTGTGTTGCTCGCTGACCATTTCTTCGATAATTTTTCTCTCCTAACTATCCACGTATTTGTGTTTGATGTCTACGTTCTGCAGTTTTTCAATGCCTGTTGTCGGTTTTGTTGGACCGATATGCGAGACGTAACAACCACTTTAACCAAGTAGTGGTCAGAATCAACATTTGGTCCTGCTCCTGACATCCAATACACTTGAACAGTGCTGTCCATCTATCAAAACGTGATGAATCTGCTTTTTGGTTTGTCCATTAGGTGATACCCATGTCGCTTTGTGGATGTTTTTATGTTCGAAATACGTACTGCTCACAACCATGTTTCTTGATGCTGCGAAATGAACTACCCGCGTACCGTTGTCGTTAGAGTTTTCATGGAGGCTGTATTTACCAATCGTGGGACTATAGAAGACTTCGCGACCTATCTTGGCATTCAGATCTCCAAGCAGAATCTTAATGTCACGTTTCGGCGCTCCATTACATATATCCACCAGTTTCACGTGAAATAGCTCCTTCGCTTCGCTGTCTTTTTCCTCCGTGGGTGCGTAGGCGTTAATAAGAGTATAGTTGAAAAATTTTTCTGTTATCCGTAGAGAGCACAATCGTTCGTCAACAGGATTGAAGCCAATCACCGCGTTTCTAGCTGTGCCGAAAACCATGAAACCTGTTCCATACTCTCTTGGACTGTCATTACTTTTCCCACTGTAGTAGAACTTATAGTCTCCACTTATCATGGTGTCCTTTCCAGGCCATCTCGTTTCTTGCACTGCCGTGATGTCAATTTTTGCCGCTCTTAGCGCACTTGTGAGAGATCTCAATCCTCCTGGCCGCAACAAAGATCTTACATTCCATGTTCCTAGTTTTAAGTCATTGTCCTTTTTCCGCTGCTTAAGTTGTTGCCGTTTATCCTGTCCGATCCGAGGCTGTGTTGTTGAGTTCATAACCGGTATCCATTTTTCCGGTGTTTGGAGGTTAACCAAATGCCCAACCTACTTCCGTTTCCCCAATGACCCGTAGGCAAGTCATCAGGTTTAGCACAAAACTCCGAAGAGAATTGTGGTCTCGGGGACTACGACGTGAGCACTTGATAGTTAGACAGTTGCACGCCTGGCACATTACACGGACTACCACACTCCACTCATATGCAATAAGCGCTTCCCTATCTAACTACCGAATTCCCGTTTACGTTTACGTTTACGTACTTCTTTGTAAATTGTCGATGTGAGTTCCGCAGAACGAATAGCTCTCATTACAAACTCACAAAGGTTGTTTACATCGTTTGGTATATAAGTTTCTTTCCACAAAAAAACATTCAGATTTAATTTTAATTTTTCATAATCTATGAATTTTATTAATTTCGGTGCATCAATTTTTTCGTTTTTAGTATTAATATAAAATCATAAACTTCATAGCATGATAGATCGCTAAAATCATTATCTATAGTGTGGTTTATCACAAGAAATTTATGGCTAAAATTTGTAGCAAAATGATCGAGAAGTGTTTGAGAGACTTGTCTTGTTCTGTTTTCGTTTGACATTATAAATCCATAAGAGTTCATCAGATTATTATAGTCAAAATTTCAGATTCAAATAAGTTTATGTTCATATCACCTGCTAAGTTGCAAAAACTGCTACTATACTTAGATCAATTTTTTTCTAAATGTGACATGTACTGATCAATATCTGTCCAAATCGACCTATAATAGCTAGCAATAAAAATTGGTTCGACTAATTCGACTAATTTAATCCATATAGAATTGAAAGATTCATCAAACATAGAGATAAGCTCAACATCAATTTGTTCTCTCACATATACGGTTAGGCCTCCTCCGGGACGGGTTGGCACAATGGTTAGCGTACTGGCCTTCCACCAAAACGATCCGGGTTCAAATCCCGTGTCGGAAAAATTCTACATGGATATATATTGTAATTGTTGTGTTGCTGTTTCAAGGTTCTAATGTATTGCGGTTGTATTGCTTGGGTTGATTGAAACAAATTTGATTTTTTCTTTGAGTTTCTACATGGAATTTGAGTTTCTACATGGAATTTTTCTAGCAAGTGTAGCGCAGTAATAACGTCCTAAAGTTCACTCAAGCTTCAAAAAGTTGGGTAGTTGTGGTGTGTTTGGTGCCCGTAACGACGTGCACACTGAATGAATCGCATGACGTAACCCATATACGACGAATTTGTGCACGAAACACACCTAGGCGAGATAATAATCAAGCGCCTAACAATTCTTGGAGTAATTGCATAATAACAAAGACGCTACATTCGCATTACTCTGAGACGTGGTTCGGAAGTCACGTTAAGCCGGTGGTCCAGACAACACTTGTTATTATTAAAGTCTCTAAAATACAAATACAAATACAAATAATAGCCCTGACATCCGAGCCTATTGTGTCGATCATTTGCTTCTGAGCTACTTCGACCTCCTCCTTATTCGGCCTCTTGTTGAATTTGTAGGAGTGGTGTAAGGTGCTGTCATTAGCAAAACTATGAATGGGATTTTCGGTCAGCGAAAAGAGGTCGTTGATATAAATAAAAAATAGGACCGGGAGTCCTTGTAGGAATCCTGCATTAATTGCTTCCCGTTCGGAAATTGCTCCATCCAGCACAACTTGAATTGATCGATTCTTTAAGAAATTTTCAATCCATGCGCACAAAGATGGGTCTATTCCGAAAGCTGATAATTTACAAAGGAGGTTGTCATGCCAAACTCGATCAAAAGCCTTTGAGAAATCGAGGGCAATGGCAATGTTTCTCCAAAAGAATGCAGACTTAGACTCCAGACTTCGGCGATGATCGAAAACCGCATTGACAGTCACGGAGGAGTCCATTGGACTCAAGATAATTCATCAATTCATGTTTGATGATTCTCTCCATTTTTTTATAATGAATTTTGTATTCCGTGTTTGAATAACATCAAGCACATAAATTCGAAAAACTACATGATTTTGGCGGCTCACACTACAAGGGATTTTATCTGACACATGGTAATATATGTAACGGGTCACAGTGGTCATAGTCGTTTTTGATCGTAGTGTGCTTAGAAAAAATATAATTATTGTATTAAAGCGTCTAAACATTTTATTTCGGGATTTCAACGTGCTCGAAATCGTGATTTTAATGTGATGCAAGAGCATTTTATTGGTTCCAAAAGCAACGTGAGTGAATTGTTGATGATTTCGGTTTTGTTTGTTTATTGAAACATTTCGTTTTACTAGACAATGGAAAATTATCCGACGACGAGCGATGCGGTGAACGTTCGAAGTAATCAGTTGGAATCAGTTGAAGTGGCAGACGATTTTCTTCGAGAACTGGAAATGGATTACGATTGGGAGCAGTCACCTGAAGCATCGGAAGAAATAGTTGACGATTGGGAGCAAGCACCTGAAGCACTGGTAGAAATGACTGACGATTCGGAACAAGGTGCGGACCAAAGACCTGGAACACCGGACGAAATAATCGAAATTGCTGACAATGCCAGCAATCAACTGGTCCCTGCAAAATCGAAGCAGAGGTATCTTCAAGTGTACAAGAGCTTCCAGAAATGGAAACATTCGAAAGAAGCAACCTCGAATTCAGAGAGAGTCTTGATCTCCTTCTTCACTGAATTGTCCAAATCAAAATGCACGTCAACATTGTGGTCCCATTATTCGATGTTGAAAGATACGTCCAGATCTACTACAAAGTTGACATTTCAAATTATTTATCGTTGAGTGCTTTCTTAAAGGTGAAGGCTAAAGGACACGCTACAAAGAAAGCAACGATTTTGCAACGATTTTAACTAAAGCTGATATTACGCGATTTATTGACGAAGCTCCAGATGCTTTATGGTTAGACGTGAAGGTATTTCAATTTTTTACACATTTTCGTTAAGCGCATTGAGTAAATGCCGCAGCCATGAATTTGCTACCATTCGTATGAATGATATAAAACGGTACGACGACATGTACTACGTTAATCGAACGAATTTGCTATCATCGGACGATTCCTGGATATTGTACGGCAATACGAGAAACTACGGCCAGAAAATTCAGAAGATCGATTTTTCCTGAATTACCAAAAGGGACGTTGCACCACCCAACCTATCGGTAAGAACAAATTCTACAAGATGCACCGCCAGATTGCTGAATGTCTTCAATTACCCAACCCTGATCAATACACAGGTAATTTTTCGAAATTAGCTAAAATCATAGCGCATCATTCAACCGAACTATCACCTAGGCCATTCATTTCGACGTTCGTCTACAACGTTATTTGCTAACACCGGAGCCAGCACGGATGCGATAAAACGCCACACTGACCATAAATCGTCAAAGGTATGCGAAACGTATATCGACAAATCCATCGGCTACAAGCGAAAGGCGAGTGAAACGATCACGTCCGCACTCAATAGTGCTTAAGCGTCAACGTCAAGTGTGACGGCCTCAATGAAACCGGTCTCGACGGTTATGAGTTCCATGAAACCAGTGTCTACTGCTGTCTCAAATTCCATGGTGGCCATAATAATAATCTCAAATTCTGGAAGTGGCCATATACCAGAATTGGGCCATATTTCCCCAAAACCCTGAAACACGTGTTCGCTTAAATTTAATTCTCTATAACTTCGCCTTTGGAACCAACTTTCTAACTCTCATAGTTCTGGAGATCTGGGTCATCCTGCCCAATTGTGGAAGTGGCCATATACCAGGATTGGACCATATTTCCCCAAAACCCTGAGACACGTGTTCGCTTAAATTTGAAAGTAAATCTCTGTATTGCGTATTTACGCAAATACTGAAAAAAAAACTATCTCTTATCATTTTGGGCAGAGAAATTTATTTTCGCCCATTCCATGGCTCCCAGTGCCCAGACCTCTGACCCGATTCCAACAAAAAAAAAATTCCCCAGTTTTTTGGTATCAAATGCTTTCATTTGTTACCAAATTGAGCAATTTCCGTGCTTTACTTGCTGAGATATTTGCGAAAAAGTTTCACCGACCCTCAAAAAACCATGTTTTTGGTCACTTCCTCGACCATATCTCCGGAACCACTTGATCGATTTTGCTCATCTTCGAACTTGAATCATGGGAGGCATGTACCTTTCAGGGAAAAAAAAGATTAGGCTGATCGGTTGAGTCGTTTGGAAAAAAAGTGGAGACGGACGGACGGACGGACGGACGGACATTTTTTTTAATGCTGATTCGTCATCTCGAGACGATAATAGATGCATCCCCCCACTCCCACCTCGATCTACCCCATGTTACAATAAAATTGTTTGTAGTAAACGTATAGGACCTGTTGTACTTCGTACGGGTCCAAAAACTAAAACCAGACGATCGATTACCTTTGCGCAGGTCGCATCAGACAATCAAATAAACACCAACTTGAACTGATTAACTTTGACTTTCTTTCAAGCGAACGTTTTCCTTCCCTTGGTAAGTAAAGTACTTCCGCTCCCTAGGTAGGTAAAGTAACTTCCGTCACAGGTAAAAATATCCCAAAAAATCCTACGTGTAATGGCTCATTTCCGCAGGGGGTAAACATACATGTAATGCGAAACTTCCGGATGGGATAGACAATAAAATCATTTATCATTCTCACTGATCGTATAATAATAATGTTGCTGTTGTCTTCTTTTTTTTACAAAAATCTTACTGAACTTATACCAAACATATTTCTACCCTTCCTTCAATAATAGCTTGTATGTTTTAAAAGATTGAAGTTGAAATGTGTCAAATGGTCATTGGTAAAGATTCTCTTTTTTGATCGATTATCGCGTATTGTTGTTTCAGCATCTTCGCTTGATATTTCATTATTAGGACTGATATAGACTTGCTTTTCTTTACGTTTTGCATAATAAATGTTTTTACGGATTCAGTTTTCAATTCAACAATATAATCCGTTTTCTTCGTTTTCTTATTTTGGTGTTTTTGAACATTGATTATATCATTCATATGAATTGAGACATCACATTCTTTCACAACCTCAATATTATTTTATTTTTTGGTATCTTCAGCATTGAGATTTGGTAAACCATTGATGTTTACAATGTTTTTAAGCTTTTCTTGTTCAAAATAATTTATTTTGTATTCAAGATCTTCACATTTACTGATCAAATTTTTAATTGTCGAATATTGTAAATCCTGGGTTTTTTTCAGCGTCGAATTTTCTTCTTTAATTTTTTTCAGCTCTAGGAGCGCATCGTCATATTGTTTTGAAATAAAGAACTTTACAAGAAATTGAAAACCTTTCTTCTTCCATTCATTCTTTTCGAAAGGTTGATTTTCATCAATTTCGAAAATTTACATAATACTTTTAGCGGTGATTGAGTCAGGAATGTTATTATAACATTTTTTCCTAGTATTCCTCATTTTCGATAAAAATTGTCTTTGAATTTCACACGCTTCTTTCTTTCGATGTCTATTGAATTTTTGTTGTAAACAAAGCAAAGTTAGTTTGAATTTTTAAAATTCTATTACATGTATATGTAAGGTAACTAACGGTGACATGTCCGTTCGAAAAAGTGACATTGAGTTGTCGTTGTAAATTTGTATGAAGCGGAATGAAGCGCACAACTCACTATTTATGAATTTATATGAAATAGGACAATTCATGGTACCCCTAGGACAATTTTACTTTTTCAATAAATCATTAATTATATTAATAGTATTTTATTGACATTTGAGGGAAACATCGAGGCTTGCCGAGATTTCCCCTCAAATGACAATACGGTGCTTTATTGCATAAGCGAAAACGAGAAAACAAACATAGGGGAATGAAGAATGTCATTGTCACAGATTAATAATTTCTATTTATAATCACTAGAGTAATAATTTTTAAGGGGAAACAGTGCGCGTATGCAATAAATTAAATTAAATTATATTAATCAAATTGGTGTTAATTAGTAAAAGAAAACACAAATCTTTGCAATAAAAGTAAAATGTTTCCTTCACATATTAAAATGAAAGAAAAAATTGCGTGTAAAGTGTGTAAAGTCGAAATTTGTCGTAGTATGACATGTCACCATTAGTTACCTTAAACTGATAGTACGGAAATAAGTCACCGAATTCTATTGTTTTTTAATAAAATAAGAAAACATTTACAATGATTATTCTCAAATTTGATGTCCTCATTCTGAATTAATTTTGAGCTATGTTTTATTTTACTTTCGACATTTGTTTTATCTACAATCTTTCCAATCTCGAAATTATACAATTATGTCTTTTGAGAGTTATTTTTGTGGGTTTAAAACACAATGAATAAATTCCAATTCGGTGTTGCCACTTTTGGACGAATGTATGTAAACAAATTGGCCATGTCATGTCATTTGTCAACAAAAACACAAATCGGAAGATTCCCGTGATGATCACAAATTAAATTACATTTTTTTATTAGAAAAGTTAATTCGAAACTTCATAAAATTTTACAACTTTTTCTAAATAGATAAACGTTTCTAATAAAAACAAAATTCTCGAAAATCCACTAGAGGAAAGCGAAATAATGCTTGCAGAAGCTGGAAGTTTTAAAACACTTTTCACACGACAGAAATTAGCGATTTTTTGATAGATACACCAATCTATTTATTAAAAAAAAGATTCAAAACTCCACAATTAAACACAGCAAAACAAATGATCAAAACGTAATAACAATTGAAATTGTTTTAACTGAAGTAAAACAATAATTTGTGAGATACTTCACTAGAAAATCTAAAATTTTAAAAAATATGCTGAAGTACTGCTACTGTCAAAGCCGTCAATCAAAACAATGGATGATAATGTAGATAAAGATGATGAAAATCAAGATACGGTTGACCCGTACGGTTATTTCAAAAATAAATTGAATTTTCAAGAAATTTAAAGTTTTTGTGAAAATTCAAAATTATCAAGAAAACTCAAATTTTTGAAAAATCCCAATTCTTTCTCCAAATATAAATTTTTGTGAAAATAAATATTTCAAGGAAATCCCAAAATTACAGGAAAATATAAATTTCTAGAAAAATTTCAAATTATCAAAAAAATTAAAAATTTCAAAAGAATTAGACTCTCTAAGAAAATTGGAGTTTTATAAGATATGCAAATCCCCGAAATAATCGAACTTTCTGCAAAATTAAGCTTTTAGGAAATTTACAAAATTAAACAAAAAACTACATTTGCAAGAAAATTCAAATTGTTGAAGTAATTTCTAAATCCAACATTAAATAAAAAATAATGCGAAGAAACAAATATCGATCTATTCCGAAATTTGCTAACAACAGAGTCATCAAACAAATGTGCAAAAATTTTAAGTCAGAGAACGTTTGAATTTTACAAAAAAAAAAAATGCGCCAATTAACGAACTCAATGAAACTGCATTATCGATATACATTTAGCAAAAGCCAAAAGCGACAACACTAAAACTGGGTGTGGGTTTTAGATCTCAAAAAACTCGCAGAACCCACAAATCGCAAGTTTTGTATAATTTTTCATTTGGATCGATTGTATATCGGGAGGCATTTATATGTAATGGTAAATTTTTCGTGTAGGGAACACAATAAAACAAGCTACAGTTTATCGTGCGAAAGAAATTCATTCATGCGAGATCATTTTGAGATACTCTCAAACTCAATCGTGTGTTTTTAAGTAACTCGCAATTTAAAGCCTGTTATTTTGACGACTGTATTTATATCCCAATTAACCAAATTCTTCCGCGGAAAGTTGTTCAGACATTGAACAAAAGAAGATTTTGAAAGCTTTCGTTGTTCTTTGTTTGAACGAATTTCCGCGGAAAAATTTGTTTAATTGGGTATACCTCGCCTTCGGCTCCGGATACAAATCGTACACTCGTCAAAATAACAGTTTTAAAGCTCGTCGCTAAAAACCACACTGTTGAATTTGTCTTGTATCACAAAAAGTATCCCTAATGAGTTTCTTTCGCACGATGCACTGCAATCTACTATTATGCAAAGAATGAGCAGTATAAAAATACAGCTTCACCAATACTGCATGTCAGATGATATCATTGTTACTGCGATTCGCATTAATCCACAACAATTTTGTTCTATTGTTTTTGGTACATATGAAAATCTATTTTATAAATAAATTTTATTTACTTAATTCGTTGGAACATGAATGCAAATAAAAATGTAAATATTTATTTTCGAGAAAATAAAATTTTTTCTGCATGGCCAGACCAATATATCATACTCCGGTTTCGGGTGTTAATTTAATTTTTAAAATTTCAATGTTTGGTAGAAATCATTTAGTTTTTGCTTTTTAGTGTTACCTGTTTCCTGTTTAATTTACCTGAGCACATCTTCCAATCACTCGGTCGACAGGATTCTTTGAATTTTCAGCTCTTTCGATTCTTTCTTTGCACAATTTGTTTCCCATCTGTAAAAATTGAAGAGAAAATTAGGAAAAATGTAAAAAAATTGTTCATCGAAATTATCAGTTTTGGTTGCATTGCATTGTTTTGAGATTTTCGTTTGAACAGTTATAACAAAAAAAGTCTCTGCAGAGATTCCAATTTCAACTTTTTCTCTGTGGATTCCACTGTGGAATGTAATCGTACAAATTTTAATTGAAGCAATCTCAGGACCTCTTACAGAATTTGAATTCTCAAAAAAGGTAAATATGACGCAAGTCCTCGTCCCTTCTTCCAAAACTACTCCATATTCGATTAAAAAAATCAATCGCAAATGCCAGACCCTCCCAACGTAATAATTTTTCTGCGCTTTCAAATTTCACACGCGAAAATTTAACTAATCGTACTCCATACAATGCGCATAGCTAAATTTCTAAGGTGTAAAATCTGAAAGCGCAGAGGGTGTACCTCGAATTTTCTGTAGAATCCGGGAAAAATATTTTCCGGAAGCTACCCCAATTGACATTTTTTGATTGAAGAACAGTTTTTGATTGTGCGCACTTGGACTCAGCCACAGCCCTAAAACTGAGTCTCTACTAGACCCGTACGAAGAACGAAGTTCTTTGGAAAGGTGTCTTATGCGTTTACGACGACGTTTATAACCACCCTAATTTGTACCCGGGGGTAGGGGTGGAGCATCGATCATGATCCTTAGATCCTTTATCAACAATAAAAAGTCCGTCCGTCCGTCTGTCACCGCGATAACTTGAGTAAAACTTTACCGATTTTCAAAAACTTTTTTTCCCTGAAAGGTAATCAAAAAATTTTTTTTATGGGATTGAATCTGGGCACTGTCGGCCCAAGGGCAGTCAGCTAGGGCCGTTTAAGTGGTTTTTGGTCTTTTGTACATAGCGCGAGTAAATCTTTTCTGATTTTCATAATTTTTCTCTGTTTGAAAGGCCTGGGTATGCCTGACATTTTATGGAAGAAAGCTTTTGGACTCAGCCGGGGCCCTAAAACTGAATCTCTACTAGGGCCCAACGTATAAATCAGATAAACCTTTTGCGATTAACAAAAACCTTTTTTTCTCTGAAAGATATACAGAAAATTGATTACGGGATTGAATTTGGCCAAGTTTGGTTGAAAACTTCCGAAGTTACGGTCGAAAAAGTGGTGAAAAACGTGGTTTTTTGAAGGTTGTTGGAACTTATTTATTCAAAAAATTTTTATATAGTTCTGACGATCAATGTTGAAGTAAGTCAATAGTGTAAATACTTAGTGTGTAAATGTAATTTTCTAACAAAGTAAATTGTTCGACAATTGTAGCATTGGAGATGCAAACACATTAACATTCACACGCTCCTAATGTACTTATTGTGACGTTGAAGGCAAATTCTAGAAAGTTGCATTGTTTATCACTTATGCAAATATTGTTACAGCCACTGATGATGACTTCGAGTTGAAGTCGAAATATTTGGCAATTAATAAAAAATATCTGAGCTATACCGATTTTCAAATATAATATAAAAGTTGTTGGAACTTTTTCACTAATACCTCTGCGAAATTAGAACAGAAATCGCTCTTCAAGGTTTTGAATGAGAGATATGGACATCAAAAAATAACCAAAATGAAATAAGTGAGAGTCCTTAGTGTGGGCGCAACTCACGCTACGCGACACAACACGATATTTGGGTTTTTTGTGCAGTGTTGTAGAGAAAAAAGAGGTGAAAAGGGCTACCAATCCAAAGTCCCAGTTCATATTCTCACATTAAGATGAGAACTTATCGAACGTATTTTTAAAATCTCCGTAGAAAACATCTAGTTATTGTCTATCCAAAAATGCTTCATGAACTGCAACCGACAAGTTTAACAAGTTCGTCGTAATTGATCGTCTTGGTCTGAATCCATGCTGAACATTGCAGAGTTGTGGATCTATGATACATCTGAGTTTTGACTGGATTGCAATTTCATAAATTCGCAGGACCACTTAACTGATAGCGGTAATACTGTAGTTTTCAATGTCCTTCCTCTCACCTTTTTTCTTAAAATCTGGTATCACCCTGGATATTTTTAGCTTCGGATATATGTGTCCCAATTCCATTGACCTTTCATGTAAAATTCAAAGCGACCAGACAAGAGCATCAATACAATTTTTAATCACTATTGGCGCCTTTTCGATATCAAACATCGACAGTTCATTTTTGTACACTTCTTCCAAAACGACTCCTCCCTCATCTTTCATGTAGATAGTCTTGAAGAAATCTGCAAATAGCTGGAATATTTCTTCTGGTTTATCACTGGTGTTACATTTAAAGCTCAATTCGTTTGAATACTTTTGTTTTTTACGTTTCATTTTTGCAAATCTCCAGAACTCTGCTGGATCATTTGTGATATTATTTTCAACTTTGACTAAGTATTCGTTGTGTAATTTTTGTTGCAGCTAATTGAATTGAACGGCATCAACAGTTATCACATTCTTTGGTTTTTTCTAAAATTCTTTGTTGCGTTTGTTTTTCTTCTTCTGAGGTTGACTTGTCCGCCATTTTGGCCTGTTGCTTTCCATTCTGTACACGCTAGGAATGTTCTCCAAAATTAGTTTGTTCATCGCATCATAGAATTTTATTAATTTATTTATTTTTAGTAATAATTTTTAGCTTCAATGTGCATGGCACCTCAAAGAAGCTAATAAAAAATTCAGAGAAAGAAGCTTGTTAACGTTTAGACTTATGATATCTTATAAGTTTAAAAAAAAATATTTAACTTATGAATTTAAACAAGAAATAATTTTTGCTAGAAATATAAGAAATCGAGTAATACGAAACGGTCAAGAAAATCATTGATAAATAAACAAGAAATCCGACAGAAATTATATACTGTAATGACTAGATCAAGAATTGGGCAAAATATCATATCTTATTATTGTCATTTGACGACATATCAGGATAAGGGAAAAAAATAAAAAAAAAATTAATTCATTCAAATTTGAGTAGCCTATTGACATTGGCGTCGGTAACAGTGCAAACGGGGGACAGTAGCGATGAGACGGCGCCCTCCGTGTGAGCACCATGCCCCCACTCCTAGCTCGATACTTTGTATTTCATCTTTCTTTCTTAAAACAGCTGTAAACAGGACGTCTTGAGCCAATAGGCAAATTAGCCCTACAGGCCTAGCTTAAGAGCTGTTGGTGCACGAGCCATTCTTTAATCAGGTCTAGAAATTTGCATGGTCTTGCAGATATATCCTGGCAACGAATTATAAAGAGCATAACCTGTCGATGAGATCGCTTTTGCTCCTTGTACGGTTCGTGCCCTAGTTGGAATGACCCTCCCCTTTCGCCTCGTTTCATAGCGGTGCCTCGGCACTTCAATGGGGATGGTACTATGCGAACTCCGCTGCAAGGACTCATGCACAAATTTGCAGAGACTTGCTTTGTATAAGCTCGAGATGTTCAGGACTCCTTCGCAGTGCTTATTGAAGAGGTCTGATGTAGGAGTCATCGAGGCTAGCTTACACACGTGCTTAAGGCATCTGTTCTGCAGTACTTGAAGCTGTTTCAAGTTCTTCTTGCTTGCGGCTCCCCAGGCTCCTGTAAGGTAGGTCAGGTGGGAGTGCCCTAGTGCGAAGTAAATGAGCAAAGTTACTGTCTTAGGGACGAATTTTTTCAGCTTGCATAGAACAACGCTTAACGAGGCTAGCTTTTTGCACACCTGTGCCACATGAGGGGCCCAGTTGATCCTAGAGTCTATGATTAGACCCAGATATTTGAACGTTTCTACGGATTTTATCGTCGACCCCCTAAAGGTCAAATCTCCCGCCCCGGTCGAGGAATCCTGAAATGCATAATTTTTGTTTTGTCTAGGTTGAGGACAAGTTTGTTTAGGCTAAGGAAGTCGCTGATGAGGTTTGGATCATGGAGTATGTCTTCCTCGTCTTCTCTAAATGACATGTTAGAACAAAACACACCTGAGTCATCCGCGAATAGGCTAACTGTGCCTTTAAGCGGTAGGCAGTGAATTTCGTTTATGAAAACTAGAAATAGCAAAGGTCCAAGGACGCTACCCTGTGGGACTCCGTACTCGACTGAAAGCATCTCACTGCTGTCTTCTTGGATTTTTACACACTGTTTTCTACCCCTTAGGTAATCCTTGAATAACTCTAGGGCGACTCATTGAACACTTGCCGCTTCTAGCTTACGGTGCAGGATCACGTGATCCACACAATCGAACGCCTTCCTAATATCCAGGAAAAGGGCACTGACTACTTTCCCTCCATCCTTATCTCTAAGCAGTTTATCGATGAGTTCGTAGGTAGCCGTGTGCGTGCCGGATTTCCGGCGAAAGCCGTACTGTTTAGCACATAGAAATTTGGTTTTCATTAAGAAGGCAAACAGTGTCTCATATATGATTTTTTCAAACAACTTGTTAACTGCAGAGAGAATGGATATGGGTCGATAGTTGTTTGGGTCGGATTTATCACCAGATTTGTAAATTTGGGGTGACCGATGCTATTTTCAGGCCGTCAGAGTCGATGCCTCTCTGCAGGGTAAGGTTTATCATATGTGATAGATATGGCGCCACTATATCACTACACGCCTTCAGAGAGGCAGCAGTAATCCCGTCAACTCCTGCACTTTTTTTGGGGTCCATAGAGGCTATCAAGTCAATTACGTCAGATTCACACGTCGTCGGTCGTAAAAACGGACTGTGCGTAGAGGTCTTAAGGGTAGCGTACTTGTTACAGTCCCCAACATTATTAAAACCCTCAGCTATTTCTTTTCCAATACACGCAAAGAAGTCATTCAATAGAGTTGCTTTCCCCCTATCGCTCACGTAGTCAACACCGCCAATTGTACAGTGAGGCGAGCCTAAGATTGTGCAGCTTTTCATAATTTTTGTTTCAGCTGGCAATTTATAAATACAAGTTATGCATAGTTTGCAGAATACTTGAGACATCAAATCGAAGGGAAGTCACGTCGATTTAACCTCGCATACAGAATCGAAAATGGCTTGATGTGATTACCCGACATCTAGCTACGTGTGTGTCTGTAAATCAAAAACAGTAAACTACATGACATGAGTTCAAAACGTCCACGCAGCATTAAAAATAAACGAAAGCAAAAGCTTTCAATGAAATGAGTTTAAACGTCCCGTTAGGTTCATATAAATTACACACATCATCGAAATATTTCTTTAAGCACTTCACTGTTTTAACGAAATTATAAGTTCTTCATCAAAGTATAGTTGTTATTATTACTTGAGCGAAGAACTTTTAAAATACACTTTGTTTGCTATAATCAAAACAACTACGGTCATGTCATGTAATTAATGTTTACATTGACAGGCAAACACATATAGCTCGATGTGAAGGGGTAATCACTACATCCGATCTGCGACTTTCATATAAAGAGTCGTGACTACCCCTCGGTTTGATGTTTAGCTGATAGCTAGATGTGAAGGGGTAATCACTTCAAGCCATTTTCGATTCTTTATATGAAGTTAAATCGACGTGACTTCCCCTCGATTTGCTG
This sequence comes from Pseudolycoriella hygida, assembly GCA_029228625.1. Lineage (NCBI taxonomy): Eukaryota > Metazoa > Arthropoda > Insecta > Diptera > Sciaridae > Pseudolycoriella > Pseudolycoriella hygida. The sequence continues at coordinate 1,387,754 of CM055404.1, read as the reverse complement.
TCTCAAATATTCTGCAAACTATGTATAACTTGTATTCATAAATTGCCAACTGAAACAAAAATTATGAAAAGTTGCACAATCTTAGGCTCGTCTCAGTGTAATTTTTTCTATTTTCCCTTGCCGCTTATTGCTATCCCTGCCCAACAGCCTGTTTATATTCCTCCATGTCTTTTTCCGATCATGGAAGGAATTGCTAAACATTTGCTTTGGGTACCACACCCATTCTTGTAGTACCACTGCCATTTCTGCAAATCGGCCTCGAGCGATGCTAACTTGGCTTTAACACTAATCGAACGCCTCATCCACATCCATGCGGTCAAATATATAAGCAAAATTCATTTCAACAAGCTGTTGAACCATCCTTTCATAATTTCAATCATTTCATTCGTCTGTTCAGCCACATTTCTCTTTTCATACTCAAAAACAACTTCCAACGGTTAATGGAAACGGTCAGTTTCTTTTAGTTTAGTTATGGCTGCTGGTGCTACACAGACCCGAATATCACCTGTTTCATTTACGAATACCAAATCTAGAACATTCGAAGCAACATTTCTTACATTTGTCATTTGATACAGTGGCAATTGATGCATCTTTCGTAGAAATTCAATAGCTGTTTGAAAGTAAAGTGATTCAACATGTGATACAATATCTTGAGGTAATAAATAATTTTCAGTGTCGTCCCAATTCCATGTGACGTCATGAAGGTTGAAATCACCCAGAACCAAATTCGACTTTGACTTTCTTTTATTAATGTCTATCGTCAGTTGCATTTTCGTTCAACGTCCAACGTTTCGCAAAACGTCTTGTAAACTGATGAAGACATACTTGAACGAAAATCATTTTTGGCTAGTATACTCATTACCATAGTAAATCGGTAAATGTCGAAATTGATCAAAGCCATCAAATATTTTAGTTTAGAGCTTCTGTAAACACTGGATTCTAAACTGTGTTTGGACGGTTTGTTATTCGTCGGCTTGATGAAAAAGTAGTCGGTAATTTCCTTTACATTGTTCTGTTCACATTTCATGTTGTGCCGATTGATCCCATTAAAGGTTTTGGTTGAAACATTCAATGGCTCTCTGGAATTACGTTTTTTGACAGAATTTGACAATCCAATTTAAATTCTCGGATTTGACAATATGCAAGACACTTGCTAACATCGTCAAATTGCTATCAAATTGCTATCCTATTCTGAATGACACTAATGAATGAATACTCAGAAATGTTATGATCTTTCTTTACCAAGATTATCCTTTACGTATGGGATCACTTCCTCAACACTAGTATCACGATGCAGTCGTGAAATCTAAATAGCTTTTCCAGGTACTTTCCTTACAGTTTTCAAACTTGGTCTTGAAGGAGACAGTGGTTACATTATATATTATATTTATTTGAAGTTCCAGAAGCTGAAGGCGCATTAATTTAATTAAAATTAATTTAATGAAAAAAAAAAAAAAGTTAATGAAAGAAACAAAACCGGAAGTGATTAGGTCAATAAAAGAGAGAAAATAATACAAGCTTAATTGTTTCACCAATAACTAAAATTTTAGAATCAATCATCTGGGTGGTATTTTTCTTTTTTTTTTTGTAAAAGAAAACAAATAACTACCCTCAACTTTGATTTGATTACACCACTTCTCAAAAACAGGTTTGACATCCACCAGCACATCTTTCGAACAAATGTGGATCTGATTTCACCCTTATTCAGCTGGACAGACTCGAGTTTTTGAAAAACGTAAACAATATTCGAAACGATGAAATTTTTTTTAAATTATCGACTTGTTCTTATAACTGTTCTCCACTCCAACTAATTATAAATTGCTGACACTCTAACTATATACGAAACACGCTTACAACAATTTGCGCTTTAATGAAACGCCACATTACCTGACAAAGCCTTACCAATCAATGCTTTGAAATTTGTCGAAGTAAATAACCATCACATTTTGCGTGAAGTATTTTGGCTTCATTCGATCGTGACTTTTACACTTTGTTACAAACTTTTCGCAAAAACTGTGAGGGATTTTCATGATAAGCGAAATTCTACTGGATGAAATTGATTTTTTTATTGTATATTTTCATCTATTTACCAGGACGCATTACCAAATGAACATAGATTTTCCGAATGTTAAAATAAATGTATGGAAAACATCCGATTTTCGAAAATATTCTTATTTCCGGGGAATATCACGCAGAATTGCTTATGTAAAGGTAATTGGACACGTACGAAGTACAAAGGTCCTATACGTTTACTATAAACAATTTTATTGTAACATGGAGTAGATCGAGGTGGAAGGGGGGGGGGATGCATATATTATCGTCTAGAGATGACGAATCAGCAATAAAAAAAATGTCAGTCTGTCTGTCTGCCCGTCTGTCCGTCTACAATTTTTTTTCCAAACGGCTCAACCGATCAGCCCTGAAAGCTACATGCCTCCCATGATTCAAGTTCGAAGATGAGCAAAATCGGCCGAGTAGTTCCGGAGATATGGTCGAAGAAGTGGAGGCCGGACATGAAATTTTCAAGGGCCGACGAAACTTTTTCGCAAATATCTCAGCAAGTATAGCTCGGAAATTCCTCGTTTCGGTGTCAAATGAAAGCATATCACAAAACTGGGAAAAATGTTTTGTGGGAATAGGATCAGGGGTCTCGGCACTGGAACCAATGGAATGATCGAAACTGAGATTCTTGGCCATATACGAAAACAGTTTTTCGTCTGTATTTCCTTAACTATGCAATATGGAGATTTACTGTCAAAGGCAAAGTTGTAGAGAATTCAATTCTACCGAACAAGTGTTTCAGGGTTTTGGGGAAATATGACCCAATTCTGGTATATGGCCACTTTCATAATTGGGCAGGATGACCCGAATCTCTAGAACTATGAGAGTTAGGAAGTTGGTTCCAAAGGCGATGTTGTAGAGAATTAAATTTAAGCGAACACGTGTTTCAGGTTTTTGGGGAAATGTGGCACCATCCTGGTATATGGCTACTTCCATAATTGGGCAGGATTACCCGAATCTCCACAACTGTGAGAGTTATAAAGTTGGTTCCAAAGGCGAAGTAGTGGAGAATTAAATTTGAGCGAACACGTGTTTCAGGGTTTTGAGGAAACATGGCCCAATTCTGGTATATGACCACTTCCATAATTGGGCAGGATGACTCGCATCTCCAGAACTATGAGAGCAAGAGAGCTGGTTCCAAAGGTGGAGTTGTAGAGAATTATATTTAAGCTAACACGTGTCTCAGGGTTTTGGGGAAGTATGGCCCAATTCTGGCATATGGCTACTTCCATAATTGGGCAGGATTACCCGAATCTCCACAACTGTGAGAGTTATAAAGTTGGTTCCAAAGGCGAAGTTGTAGAAAATTAAATTTAAGCGAACATGTGTTTCAGGATTTTGGGGAAATATGGCCCAATTCTGGTATATGGCCACTTCCATAATTGGGCAGGATGACCCGAATCTCCAGAACTATGAGAGGTAGAAAGTTGCTTCCAAAGGCAAAGTTGTAGAGAATAAAATTTTAGAGAACACGTGTTTCAGGGAAAAATGACTTAGTCCTTGGATATAAGCTTTTCTAAATTTGAATGGTCTGAGACGTACTTCGGTAGCTTTTGACATTACCTTGGGTAATTTCTATGGAGTTTTGAAATTCTTACAGTTACAAAAGAACACAAAACGTTGGATTGTTTGCTTATTTGTATATTTAGACACGTTCGAGTCTTTTCGCCACATCTATTCTGTTTGCCACAACTATTCTGATACGTACGGGCCTTTGCTTATGTTTTTAAGTTCAAAGTCATTCACTTGGACAGAAGCATTTTAGATACGAAATAAAAACATTGTTTCTGTTGTTTCTCCATAAAAATATCATTTATCTTTCTCGAAACACTCGAAATATCGGTAAAGAAGATGCGACATATTGTAGAGGAAATTTGAATAAAAAACGATGATTCAAGTTATGCTTCTCTCTGCTCTCTCACCTTGAATTTTGAAGGCGTATTCACGAAAACAAAATTACATATTGCATAAGACTTTATAAATAAATAAATGATGAATGGATGAGAAAATAGCTTCATGTTTATTAAAGTGTTCGTGATCATGATCAAAAGTGTGTGAAAGACATAACCAAAGACTCGCACGTATCTGAATAGATGGGGCAAACAGAATAGATGTGGCAAACCGAACAGATTTTGCAAATAGGTGCGAACCTATCAGAATTGCAAATTGTTGCAAAGTTTCCAAAATTATCAGAATGCCAATGACCTACAGAAATTACCCAAGGTAATGTAGAAAACCCTCTCGAAGTATGGCAATTGTAGAAGTGGATACATTCCAAGATGGGGTCATTTTTCCTTAAAACCCTGAAACACATGTTCTCTAAAATTTGTTGTTTTGCTCGCTCCGATCGAATGAAAAAATTTGCCTTACGCAAACTTTGTTTATTGGACCCGTACGAAGTACAAAGGTCCTATACGTTTACTAAAAACAATTTTATTGTAACATGGAGTAGATCGAGGTGGGAGGGGGGGGGGGGAATGCATCTATTATTGTCTAGAGATGACGAATCAGCAATAAAAAAAATGTCCGTATGTCTGTCTGTCCGTCTCCACTTTTTTTTCCAAACAGCTCAACCGATCAACCTAAACGTTTTTTCCCTGAAAGGTACATACCTCCCATGATTCAAGTTCGAAGATGAGCAAAATCGGCATAGTACTTCCGGAGATACGGTCGAAGAAGTGGAGGTTGGACATGAAATTTTCGAGGGTCGATGAAACTTTTTCGCAAATATCTCAGCAAGTATAGCACGGAAATTCCTCATTTTGGTGTCAAATGGAAGCACTTGGTGTCACAAAACTGGGAAAATTTTTTTGTGGGAATCGGATTAGGGGTCTCGGCACTGGGATCAATGGAATGGACGAAATTGAGATTCTTGGCCATATACGAAAACAGCTTTTCGTCTATATTTCCTTAACTATGCAATGTGGAGATTTACTGTATAAGGCAAAGATGTAGAGAAATTAAATTTAAGTGAACACGTGTTTCAGAGTTTTTAGGAAATATGGCCCAATCGTGGTATATGGCCACTTCCGTAATTGAGCAGGATGACCCGAATCTGCAGAACTATGAGAGTTAGAAAGTTCCAAAGGCGAAGTTAGGAGAAATAAATTTAAGTGAACACGTGTTTCAGGGTTTTTGGGAAATATGGCCCAATCGTGGTTAGAGGTGTGCGCCGGACGCAAAATATCGGCGGCGGCGGAAGTGTGTTTTTCGAAATGTCGGCGGCGGTGCAATCGGCTAGCCGAGATTTTTTTTTCTTCGGCGGCGGCGCAATTTTTTTTCCAAACCTCGGCGGCGGCGCACTCGGCTAGCCGACATTTTATTTTTCGTCGAAATATTTTTTTTTTTGTAAATAACGACGACGTATTCGAAAATATCCTTGAAGACGACGACGAAGGATTTACCGCTGCCGAGAGGTTACCTTTAAGTGTAGTAGCACTATCAAATAACCCGGATGACCCTTCGGAGACTATTGACAAGAAGCAATATCATGCCGTTAAAGGACATTCGAAAACTCGTTGGCACAGCATCCTGATAATGTTAGAGAGTCTCGGTTCTCAACGGGTCGTTGTGAACAAAATGTTGTGTCTTCTTGAAGAACCGATGTCAATACACATCAACGAGTGGGACACAATCCAGCATCTGGTAGGTTTTTTAAAAAAAGTTTCAAGAATCTGTGGAAATGTTTTCGTGTGAGAAATGGCCCACTCTTTCAAATGCATTGCTATTTGTATAGAGATTGAAAATTCATTGAAATCCGACCAAAGAGACAGTGAATTAATAGCGTAATTGAAAATAAGGACGGCAGCAAACCTTGATTACAGGTTACCAATCACACACGAGATATTGGTAGCAACATTGCAAGATCCGCGACTCCAACTTACCGAAATTGCTGTTTGAGCTACAGAAAAGAAAATTCTCTAAATTCGAATTTCTAAAATCAGAATGTTTGAAAATTGATCCGCCCGAAAAGACTTCTTCGCAAAGTTCTGTAAGGCCAGAAAAGAATTCAAAGAATAGACAATCAACTGTTGCTGAACGTTGCAGCCAAACATGCATATTCCTCTACCGAATCACAGGCGAAAGGTCAAGTTGATGAAGAAATTCACAAATATTTCTTGACTGTCATCCCAAAAGACGATATTGAACGATTTGACATTTTATAATTTTGGAAGAACCATAACAAGTCTCTGCCGTATCTCAAAGAGCTAGTGTTAGCCGGTAGTGTTAGTCGTGAATGCGAAGCGCTGTACTTTGGGGCCGAACGTTGTCGATATTGGTAGTTTGATAGTTTTAAATGGATTCAATGGAGAAATGTATAGAACGAAATTAGTGATCATTTGTTTAATCGAAATCAGAGATTGAGATTAAATGGATTAAATAAAAAAATATACAAAATGCATTGTGACAAAACTGACTCCGTTTTTATTTGAAAAAAATATTGCGCCGAAATGATTTTTCGGCGGCTGGCGGCGGCGCGACGTTTTTTTCAGCGTCGGCGGCGGCGCACGGCTTAGCCGACCTTTTTTTTTCTTCGGCGGCGGCGCACTTTTTAGGCCCTTTTTTCGGTGGCGCTCGGCGCGGCGCACAGGTCTAATCGTGGTATATGGCCACTTCCACAATTGGGCACAATGACCCGAATCTCCAGAACTGCAAGAGGTAGAAATTTGCTTCCAAAGGCAAAGCTGTAGAGATTAAAATGCTAGAGAACACGTGTTTTAGGGGAAAATGGCTCAGTCCTTGGATATATAAGCTTTTCTAGATTTGAATGGTCTGAGACGTACTTCGGTAGGGCCTTTACTTTACCTTGGGTAATTTCTATGGATCTTTGAAATTCTTACAGTTATAAAAGAACAGAAAACGTTGGCCCAATACTGGTATATGGCCTCTTCCATAATTGGGCAATATGAACCAGATCTCCAAAACTATGAGAGATAGAAAGTTAGTTTGAATGGCGAAGTTGGAGGGAATTAAATTTAAGCGAACACGTGTTTCAGGGTTTTGGGGAAATATTTTACAATCCTAGTATATGGCCTCTTCCATAATTGGGCAGGATGACCCAGATCTCCAGAACCAGACATAGGCGCCGCCGACATATCCACCGCCGACACGTTTTGACCCAGCCGAGCCGCCGGTACTTGATACTGGGATTGGGTAGTTAGATAGGGTAGCGCTTATTGCATATGAGTGGAGTGTGGTAGTCCGTGTCATGTGCCAGGTGTGCAACTGTCTAACTATCAAGTGCTCTTTTTACGTCCACGTCGTAGTCCCCGGGCCCTCAATTCTCTTCGGAGTTTTGTGCTAAACTTAAGAGTGCTACCTGATGACTTGCCTACGGGTCATCGAGGAAGGTTGGTCGTTTGGTTAACCTCCAAACACCGGAAAAAAGGATACCGGTTATGAACTCAACAACACAGCCTCGGATCGGACAGGATAATCGGCAACGACTAGAGCAACGGAAAAAGGACAATGATTTAAAACTAGGAACATGGAATTTAAGATCTTTGTTCCTGCCAGGAGGATTGAGATCTCTCAAAAGTGCGCTAAGAGCGGCAAAAATTGACGTCACGGCAGTGCAAGAAACGAGATGGCTTGGAAAGGACACCATGATCAGCGGAGACTATAAGTTCTACTACAGCGGGAAAAGTAATGACAGTCCAAGAGAGTATGGAACAGGTTTCATGGTTTTCGGCACAGCTAGAAACGCGGTGATTGGCTTCAATCCTGTTGACGAGCGATTGTGCTCTCTACGGATAAGAGGAAAATTTTTCAACTATACTCTTATTAACGCCTACGCACCCACGGAGGAAAAAGACAACGAAGCGAAGGAGCTATTTTACGAGAAACTAGTGGATATATATGATGGAGCGCCGAAACGTGACATTATGATTCTGCTTGGAGATCTGAATGCCAAGATAGGTCGCGAAGTCTTCCACCGTCCCACAATTGGTAAACACAGCCTCCATGAAAACTCTAACGACAACGGTACGCGGGTAGTGCATTTCGCAGCATCAAGAGACATGGTTGTGAGCAGTACGTACTTCGAACATAAAAACATCCACAAAGCGACATGGGTATCACCATGGACAAACCAAAAAGCAGATTCATCACGTTTTGATAGATGGACGGCACTGTTCAAATGTATTGGATATCAGGAGCAGGACCAAATGTTGATTCTGACCACTACTTGGTTAAAGTGGTTGTTAGGTCTCGCATATCGGTCCAACACAACCGACAACAGGCATTGAAAAACTGCAGAACGAAGACATCAAACACAAATACGTGGATAGTTTGGAGTGAAAAATTATCGAAGAAATGGTCAGCGAGCAACACAGTATAGACGATGCGTGGAACCAAATCAGACGGAATGTAGAGAGCGCCGCAGCAGAGACATTGTAAACGAGAACGGGAAATAAAAGAAATAACTGGTTCGACGATGAATGCCAGCGAGCTCTGAAGAACAAAAACGCAGCTCGACTAAAAACTCTGAGTCGATATCTCGAGCAGGCCAGGCAGAGTACCTTTCGAAGAGAAATTTCGCTCGAAAACTGTTCCGAAACAAAAAATGGCTGCAGGATAGGAACGTGTTGATCGAAATTGAAAAGTTTGGCAATAGGAAGGAAACTCGGAACTTCTACCCGAAAGTAAACAAATCCAAAAATGGTTACAGTCAACACCCTTTGCTGTGTAAGGACTAGAATGGATTGGTCTTAGCAGATGAGGAAAAGTGCATTGCGAGATGGGCTGAGTACTTCAAAGAACTGATTAATCCGAACACACCGCTCAACCGAAACGAAGAAAACAACAAATTGCCATTTCATACTGCGCAACCATATATAGAAGAACCAACGATGCAAGAAGTTGAAGCTGAAATTTCGAGGCTCAGAAATTTTAAAGCCCCGGGGACAGACAATCTACCCGGTGAACTTTTTAAGAACGGCGGCAACGCACTATATATGGAGATGCACGAGCTCATCACGCGTATATGGAATGTCGACGAGTTACCGGAAGAGTGGAAGACCAGCATACTTTGTCCCATACACAAAAAAGGCGATAAAATGTAGTGTGGCAACTTTCGAGGAATTGCTCTGCTGAATATTGCTTACAAGATATTTGCAAGTATTCTTTACCAGCGCCTTCATCCATGCATGGAAAACTCTGTAGGTGAGAACACCAAGGTGGTTTTCGTGTAGGTCGTTCAACATCGGACCAGCTGTTTTATAAAAAAATTCACAAGAAATTTTTTCGTTGACTAAAGAACATATATACAAGAACTTTTTGAATTCCCCCCCTTGCGACGTACCCCACGGAAATTATTTTTTCCGGATTCTACGCGAAATTTCGGGCCGAAATGCTTTTTTACTCATTAAAATCGGTTTAGCCAATCCGAAGATATAAATTAAACAAAAGTGCTATTTTGTATGGAAACGGACCCAAATCGACAATTCTGAAATAGTAAAGGTAAACCTTTCTTTCTTTCTTTGTTTGTTTGTTTGCGACAATTTGTGGCAGGATGACCCAAATCTCCAGAACTATGAGAGTTAGAAATTTGGTTGGCGAAGTTGTAGAGAATTAAATTTAAGCGAACAAGTGTTTCATGGTTTTGGGGAAATATGGCCCAATCCTGGTGTTTGGCCAGGCCACTTACAGATTTAGGCAGGATGACCTAAAGCTCCAGAACTATGACAGTTAGAAAGTTGGTTCCAAAGGTGAAGTTGTAGAGAATTAAATTTATGCGAACAAGTGTTTTAGAGTTTCGGGGAAATATGGCTCAATCCTGGTATATAGCCACTTCCAGAATTGGGCAGGATTACTCAAAGCCCTAGAATTATGAGAGTTGGAAAAATGGTTCCAAAGGCGAATTTGTAGAGAGTTAAAGTTAAACGAACACGTGTTGCAGGGTTCTGGGGAAATACGGCCCAATCCTGGTATATTGTCATGTCCATAATTGGGCAGGATGACCCGGATCTCCAGAAAAGTGAGAGTTAGAGTCCCAAAGGCGAAGTTGTAGAAAATCAAATTTAAGCGAACACGTTATTCAGGGTTTTGGGGAGATATGGTCCAATCCTGGTATATGGCCACTTCCATAATTGGGCAGGATGACCCAGATCTCCAGAACTATGAGACTTAGAAAGTTTGTTCCAAAGGCAAAGTTGTTGAGAATTATATTTAAGCGAGCACGTGTTTCACGGTTTTGAGGAAATATGGCCCAATCCTGGTATATGGCCACTTCCATAATTGGGCAGGATGACCCGAATCTTCAGAACTATGAGAGATGAAAAGTTGATTTCAAAGGCGAATTTGTAGAAAATTAATTCTAGATTTGAATGGTCTGAGACGTACTTCGGTAGGGCCTTTGACATTACCTTGGGTGATTTCTATGAATTCTTACAGTTATAAAAGAACAGAAAACGTTGGATTGTTTACTAATATCTATGACTTTTTTCAAATAGCCCAACTCCATTCTTGGAAGTACTTTGTAAATGAAAATTTTGTATGGAAATGCGGAAAATGTAACTCCTGTTTCTTAGTCCGATATCATCTTTTTTATGTACAAAACCAATTTCACATTTTCGCAAATCATATACTTGGTGTACAAAATCAATTATGAACAAAACGCTAAATAAAACTTGTATTTAATTGTCCAGACCAGTATGAAGTGACTTGACGACTATAATGTCCCATGACCGGAATATTCTACTGTTTTTAAGAAGGGCACATCCTTGGCCGGTTTATTCAATCTGGAATACAACCCTGAAATAACCAATCCAGTTGCTGTACAGTATCTTAAGAGCACATCTCTGACTTAATTTTCATAAAAAAGAAGTCCCTCAAATAAAACAAAAGAATTTTTTTGTTTTATTTGTAGGACTTGTTTCTTATGAAAATTACGGCAGATCTGCTACCACTCCCTGTTCCAGCCAGTACAGAGGTTTAAACTATTTCAATGGAAATTATCGGATTACTAGATCTACTAAAGATCATTAAATCGAGTACACATAACCATTTTTCAACTACACAATTCCTTTCAACAAATCTTTCTTCGTAAGTGATGTGAATTTTACCGTCCGTCGTCATGTGAGAAGAACATTCAAGGCTCACAGTCACACCGAAATACAAAAGACGGACTATGACGTTATAATAGTGTCCACAATTTACATTCTTAAAATTTCTGATATGATGTGAAAATTAGCTCATCAATTAAGATGAGAACTCTTCTAATATAGAAACATTAAAAAATGAATTAGCAAATATGCTGCTTACATTAGTAACGTATAATAATTTTACGACTTATATGTATTCACCTTAGTCAACTAGACAAGTCTTTGATTGCCACGCGAAATCACAAACCAACTTAATGTTTTTAAGATTCATCAAAAAAAAAATTTTGAAACGCGCAAAATATTATTTGTTCTTCAACAATTTCTTAAATTTTTTAGAGTTTCTATGACTCCTGCTCAAAGCTTTTCTACTCACACTCTTTACAATCAACACGAATGTTGTCAAATTGACGAATTGACAATACTTTGACGGAAAAAGGTCACTTGGCGTTATTTTTTGATTTGAATGAATGTTCATTCAGCAATGATTTATCAATAACTAAATATTTAAAAACGAAGAATTCGCCTTCTGAATGTTGTTAACATAATGTGTGTAGAGTCTGATCACATTTGTATGTAATATACTTATATATAAGGTTTTTTATTTACCAACGTTTTATTATTATGTGCAATGGATGAAAATGATCACAGAGCAATATTCTTGACGATTCACTGAAATGAAACTGCTAATTGTTTTCCGTCGGAGATAATTTTTTTATTCGTGTATTTTATGTAATATTTGCACGTGCTCGACGAGGTTCTAATTTAACGAGAAATATTTTTCAAAAATATGAACGAAACGCACACTTCTATATTAAATCATGTTCGTGTTGGTTTGATAAAACTGTAAACAGAAAAATTAATGTTAATTGCTGTCTTTAGACGATTCTTCTAAATGTGCATTTGCTTAGTGAATTAACTAATTTTCTATTCATTAGCAAATAAAAACATAATCTAAGCCCCGTACGACACCTTAGCACTATAGCGTCCACAAATTTTATCTCTACCAGTCCACAAAACTTTTTTATTAAGGGAACTAAAGCGTTTATAGCGACAATATTTTATTGTAGGTACTGTAAAAATGAAAATATTTATGTAATCATATTTTTAGACCCATACGAAGTACGCTCCTTTTGCGTTTACCGCGACGTTTGTAACCAGTCGAATTTCGATCCAGGGCGGGAGTTGGCTACTTTTTAGTTTCAGAGTCTAGATGAGACAAAAATGCAAAACAAATTGTCCGTCCGTCTGTCTGTCAACACGATAACTCGAGTAAAACTCAGCCGATTTTCTAAAAAAAAATGTATCTCGAATAATCTTTAATGGGAGCTGGAGCGTTTAAGTGGCTTTTGATCTTTTGTACAGAACTCGAGTAAATCCTTTCCGATTTTCATAGATTTTTTTTTACGGAAGAGCATTTTTTGATTTGGAGCGTTTGGACTCAGCCAGTGCCCTAAAACTGAGTCCCTGCTAGGGCTCTTTTTTTCCTGAAAGATAATTGAAAAAATGATTGTATTTTTACAAAATCAGTTAAAAACTGTCGAAGTTACGGTCGGTGAAACGTTTCGACTTATATATCTGCACGGAAATCGTTCTTCAAGATTTTGAATGAAAGATATGGACATCCAAAAATCACGGAAAAAATAGTGAAAATTGTTTGAGTGGTCCGGACTGTAGGGTCCTTAATGTAGGGCTAACTCACGCTACTACACTACACGATACTACACAATATTTGGTGGTTTTTCATGCATATTCCTCTAATGATGAGGTTTTCTGTGGAATGTTGTGGAGAAAAAAGAGCCAAACTTTGTTGTTGATGAAAGTATGGCCTCCGATGCCTCTCCTGAAGGGCTTAGGTTGCTCCTAAGGTCGACCCCAGCCCTAAGAATTTTTTTTGCTATGTAGCGGAGTAAATTTTTTGGAATTTTCTTTCGCAATTTTTTTTTTCAAAGTTTCTTCAGACAGATTTTTCAATATCTTTTGGCAATTTCCAATACAATTCAATATCGATGTATTTTCATATACATAGAGGCAAGGCATTATTAATTGAGATTTAGTTCAAGTCTTTGTGCAACATCTGTTCTCTTTGCCATATCTATTCTGATACGTGCGGGTCCCTTGCTAATGACCATTCCAGCGTTTCGTACTTTACACTCTGGCTGTATATCATAAACTATAGCAGCTATAAGGTTTTTATGTTCCTCAATATCGTTGAAAGGGACGAAGCAGACAAAACTTTTTGGACACCTAACGGCGATGTGATATTTCTTATATTTTATTTATTTTTTGTTCAGCCATTTTTGCGATATTTGTGATGATTTTTATACTTTATTTATTTTTTGTCATGTTCCTTATTCAATTTTTAATATTTTCCTTATGTACAATTAGAAAACTTATATTTTGCTCATAGTTTCGTTGGTTTTTTTTTGAAATTACTTTTCGAATTCATGTTATTGCAATTTTACTGTGTAAGTAATTATTGTAACGTTTTTGATTTTTTTTAACGAGGATTATGACTTCCGTCATAATTACTCATTTTTCCCTATGTCAGCTAGAAGATAGTAGACAAAAGTAACATTCATTCATTTTCAAGAGGTCTGCATCTGCGAAAGAAAGTCAAATGTAATGTAAGGAACGCTGGAATGACCCATCTGTTTGACTTATATCTCTGCGAAATTAGCACGGAAATCGCTCTACTTGCTTTTTCTGTAGGTCGTGATACAATTTGTATGTAGGATTGTCCGGGTAGCTGATCTAGAACGAGGGTTTGTGCCAGGAAAGGGTAAGTCAAACGTGTACAAACCGGTGGATTGTTGGGTTGACTAATTTAATTGGAAAATTGTTTTCGTCAAGTATTTGTTTGGTGGTTTGTGCATTGTTCTTATGGAAAGTTGTGTGGCTGAGAGTGAACACTTTGATGAAGTTCCTGGCTGTGTTTAGCACAGTCTAGGATGTTTAGACCAGGACGTAGAACGTTGCGTTTACCACGACGTTTATATAACCAGTTGAATTTCGACCCGGAAGTTGGTCAGTTTCTTGCTTTGGGGTCTAAATAAGACAAACCTCCGAAGGAACGATATAAAAAAACCTTTCAAACCCCAAAATTGACACCCAAATACACAAAAATGTTAACCTCAATTTTCTCTACAACATAGCAAAAAGCCATTTTCCTCAATTTTCTCTACACAACATAGATAGTAAAAAACGATGTTTTTGTCTACTCAACTGATGTAGTTCTAGAGATATTGAAGTGGTCATATACCAGCATCTGGCGATTTCTCCTTCAAACCCTGAAACACGTGTTCTCTAAAATTTTATTCTGTACAACTTCGCATTTGGAAGCACCTTTCTAACTTTCATAGTTCTAGAGATATGGGTCATTTCGCCCAACGCTAGAAGTAGTCATATACCAGGATTGGCCCATTTTTCTTAAAATTCTCAAAAGTCAAATTTTTGCAGTGTAAAAACTGAAAGCATAGAAAAATTATTTCGTTGTTGGGTCTGGCATTTGTGACGCAATTTTTTAAAAACACTACGGAAATTTGCTTTAATTTTTTTGCGTAAATATTGAAGCTGAATGCATCATCTTCCTCTGATTTCAGAACTTTTGTAACCGGAAGCTAATATTTTTGCGTGAGAAGCGTCACTCTTTCTGTTTCTCAATAAGCTAATACTTCACAAAATTGGCCTTGATAATCTTAACGTGATCCTTGGTGAATAGAAAGTTTTCTTCTGAATCTGGAACTATGTCCAAGACGACCATATCTGAGCTGACTATTTCCGCTAACTTTGGAAGTCTCATAGTTCGCGCTTTCTTGTTGTCTGGTTCAGCTATCGTCGGCGAATGGGTTTTCGTTTCAGGTGTAGCGAGGACTGAGGGATTTATAAGTGAGTTTACAAGCGCAGGTGACTTTGATTTGTTTTCTGGATGGTGATCTTTCCGCTTATGGATATGTTGGAGATTTCTTCAATTGGGTTTAAGAGAGTATCTTCTTCTGCTTCACTGCGATTCTGCATTAGTGACTTGGTGGTAAGGAGTCCCCAAATTGGATGAGCAGATGTCGCGACAGAAATCGAATCGTTCAGCTGGTAAAAATAAAGAAATCCTTTGTCTTCTTTTGTCGTAAACTGTATCAATTCGATCATATATTTACCTTAACTCTTGCAATGTACGGGTAACTCACTGATCTTTTGTGGGAACAATTGTTTTGAAATAATTTTGCAGCGAGACTTCTACGATTCAGGTAGATTAATTTTAATTTCTTATTAAGATATGGCTAGATTACTCGTTAAAGATTTTTAAACAAATGACGCTTGTGATTGCGCGAAATAATAGGGAGATTTTTAGCTAATGTTAGGAGTAATACGATATGGTTCGAGAGAATATTCAGTTGCGATAGTAGTAGTTGCACATATTTATTTGAGAGCGATAACGTGGTTAATAAAATAGTGGTCATCCCCATTAGTATTTTAGAGAGAAATGTAAAACAATTGTTTGTTTCGTTAAATTCCATGAGTATTGTTATGCCCCTTGGCGCAAAAACAATTTTGCTCAAATTTACCATACATTTTGCTATTAAAAGCGGTAGCTCGGTTGAAAGAATAATACTCTTGTAGCATTGTAGTAGTAATGTAGGGAGAATGTAGTGTAATAATGTATTGAAAAAAAAAATACTCTTACTTGAGAGGAATTTAATCCATTTGTATGCTTCATTAAAATCCATAATAATTTTTGAGCCAATTGGCGTGAGAGCAAATTTGCTTGGATAAAATTGATTTGAATAAGATTTTACCTTGTACACATTGAAGCCTGGTGCATGTTTCTCATAATGTGGACGACCACTATAGTGAAATGATATTTATCGGTTGAAGAAATAAAACGTCCGATCCTTACTATGTATAAAAGAGAGTAATATATTGATAAGAATAATAAAAGCGCTGGACAATATGCTGAATCAGGAATGTCACAATTAAGGAGAGTTTTCACTTTCTAACACCTCCACTAAAACGATTCCTAATGAAATTCTTAACAAAAATCAATGAATGAAAAAAAAAAAATAAAAGATTCTCAAATTGCAGATTAAGGTTCTCAAAAACTAAATATTTGACTTAAAAAAAACGAATAATCAAATTCAAAAAATTATTCACAATCCTTTGGAATATTTCAAGTGCCGTTCAGAAAAAAGTGGTTTTGTGAGAACATCTGCCACCATATCACTCGTTCTATTATGTCGTAGAACAATTTCCTTTTCTTCAACGTGACTTCTCAAAAAATGGTACCTTACATCGATGTGCTTGGTTCGTTTACGATATCCATTCGTCAACGTCAGATCCAATGCGCTTTTATTGTCGATATTCACAAGTGTTCCTTCGTTGCCGATTCCGAATTCCTTGAAAAACTGACGCAACCATAATGCCTCTTGTACTGTCAGCGCGAGAGCCATGTACTCTGATTCAGTTGTGGACAGTGCCACTGTTTGTTGTTTCTTGCTGCACCACGAAATCGATCCTCCTTGCATCAAGAAAGCGTATCCCGAACAAGATGCTAGGTCGTCAGTATCTCTGGCATAGTCAGAGTCGCAATAACCAACGAAATCAGAATTTTCGTCATGAGAGAATTTCAGCTTTGTATTTATCGTCCCTTTTAAGTATCGCAGGATTCTCTTTGCATCCAATGGGCTGGTCCAAGATTTTTATTAAATTTACTCACGTTATTCACTGCCCAAGCGATATCCGGTCTGCTGCCTTGTGCGACATAGAGGAGACTGCCAACCAATTCCTGATATGCCACGATCGACATTGCTTTTTCTTCTTCGTTTGTTTTCGGACACATATATTTCGTCAAATGCTGATTCGGATCGGATGGCGTTGAGACAGGATTGCAATCCGCCATATCGAATTTGTTGAGCATCTCAATGATGTGCTTTTGCTGATGAATACAAATCTCTCCCTTCTCTCGATTCCGTACTATGCGCAAACCAACGACAAAATTGGCCTTTCCCAGATCCTTCATTTTTAATCGCTTGTGAAGTTCTGAATGCAAAAAAATTTTCTTTTCGTCATCGTTCGTAGCTATAATGCAATCGTCCACGTAGGCACCCACAAACGTAATCTTGTTTCCGCTGAAGTGAAAGTACAGGCATGGATCAACAGCTGAACGAGTGAATCCGACATCTTGAAGGGCTGAGCCCAATTTTTTGTTCCATAATCGACTTGATTGCTTTAATCCGCACATTGCCTTCTTCAACCTGCATATTTTATTACCACATCGGAATTCGATCGGTTGTACCATATAGATTTCCTCATAAACGTCCTCTTGGATGAAGGCGGTAACTGCATCCATCTGTATGAGCTCCAGATTATATTACAGAGCCAATGCCAACAAAAAACGAATTGCAGTGTATCGAATTACGGGCGAAAACGTTTCCTCGTAGTCAATTCCTTTGCGTTGCAGAAAACCTTGAATGACGAGGGGAGCTTTATGTCGAATGATATTACCGTCCCCATCCTTTTTCGTTTTAAAGACCCATTTTCATCCCAAGGCTTTTCGGTTCGGTGGTAAGTCGCATAATTCCCATGTTTTGTTCTCCATATACGACTGAAATTCTTCTTGCATTGCCTTCCACTATGAGTCGCTATCGTGCGTAGACATCGCTTGCTCAACAGTGAGTGGGCCATCCAGGTCTACGCCATGTACGAAATAGCTGACACAGTCGGGAAACATACGTTGCTTGTGAGGTCTTTCTGACCGCCTCGGAATAACAATGGTAGGATCAGTTTCTTCATCAGAAGCATTGGAGTAGAAGGTATCCTCATCAGATGACGAATTTTGTATCGTGGAATCATCAATATTTTCAACCTTTTGGTGTGCCTCCACTTGAGTCTGACTTTCACTCAGCACGAGATCATTTCCTCTATCTGAAACAGAATATGAGTCGTCCATTTTATTACCAGAAATATTACCGTTAAATTAATCCTCAAGGAAGACCACGTCTCGGCTTTTAGTCAATTTCTTCGTCGATGGATGTATAAATCTGTATCCCTTAGATTCTTCGCAGTAGCCGACAAATGTGAGTTTAATCGATTTAGCGTCCCATTTCTTACGCTTTTCTTTCGGCACATGAGCCATTGCCTGACACCCAAAAACTCGAATATGACTGAGATCTGGTTTATTACCGGTCCACACTTCCTCTGGCGTGATATCAGCGAGACCATTCGTTGGCGATCGATTTACAATGTAGATAGCTGTTGCGACTGCTTCGGCCCAGAGTTGTTTTTCTAATCCGGCATCAGCAAGCATACTTCTCGCTCTTTCCTCAAGCGTCCGGTTCATCCTTTCGGCAACACCGTTCTGCCACACACTTTGCCAGCTGATTTCACATTGAGTTTCGAATTGTTAGCCACAGTGATTTGAGTAGTAGGCTGTGCAAACATGTCGGATGCAAAAAATTTTTTGCTCCGACAAATATTTCAAAAATAATCAAATATACAAGGTACACTACTTAAAAGTTGCTAATTTTTTGAGTTAAATAAGTTCCCACAAGTGTTGTATTACGGTTTCGCGTATTAATTGTGATATTAGACAACAGTTATAGACGATGGGACATTTATTGGTTTGGTTTCGTTTCACCCCCATGAAAGAATATTTAATGCATGTTATTGTTGGAGGCTAATGGACATATGCTCAAGACGCTCAATTAAGAGAAAGAAAGAAATTCAACCCCTTCAAAGGAATGCCAGCTTTGTGGATCATCATCTCGTACGCGAAATATCAGATGCAAGATCATTGGACGCTATCAATACATTGGCATGGTAACCACTTTCAGAGCTCACTGTCTCTTATCATTTTACACCGGAAAGGTAACAGCATCTTCAATTATTTGGTCCTCCAGGTACTAGGGGTGAAGGAAAACAGATTCGCGCACTATGTGATTTTGAAAGAGACTAGTCAACGTCCCAACAGTTTGTTTGTTTTGTTGATGGTGTTTGGTCGACTTTGAGCAAGCGCTCAGGCGATGGACTGATCTCCCTCATTGCAAACAGTTGGTTTCTCACCAAAGTGTTATAAGGGGTCGTAGGCCCAATGGCGTTTTTGGTTAGAATTTCAGTGGAATCGAATGTAATGCGAAGCGATCACGAAAACGCGATTTAGGAGAGAATCAGACCTCATTTCGTTTTTATTAAAACGATAATTGCATATGGATGCAAGTGGATAAGATTTTCAGTCGAGTGCTATGAGGCAGGCAATTCATCTAAATTTTCGAAATCCATTTCACGCCCACTCAAACCGACTTAGTGTTCGAAGAACTGATTGGAGCGATCGGTCGGACCGCACTTTGCGGGGAAGTTAATGAAAAGGCTGGTTTGAAATTTCCAGGCGGATGAAATGGGGACGCTGGTGTGCTGGGTGGTGGGTGTCGCCTTACAGTAAAACGCTTACGTAGGCAGGATTGTTCAAGCAGGATCGTCAAACGCTACCTCCACTTTTTCCCAGACTTCCTTAGCGGTTGTACTTACAAGTAAGCACATGAACATAATTGATCGGATCCAACAATAAAATAATTTTTGCTTTCGCCTTGATTATCTTGGCGGCATCTTTCTTTTCCAAGCACAGCATCCCATAACTCCTCATGCTCCAAATATGTCTGCACCGCGAATTTCCATGTGCTATAATTTTCCCTTCCGCGCAATTTATCAATGGCGGGAATCGTACTCGTAGCCATTTTTGACAACCAAAACTTTGATTTTTCTTCGCAGAATTGCTTGACTTGATTATCAAAATACTGCTTTACAACACACAAAACCGTCAATATAAAAATCTTCCACTTATTTGGCCCATAACCTGTCGTGAAACGATATTTATCGGTTGAAGAAATAAAACGTCCGATCCTTACTATGTATACATACAAAAGAGAGTAATATATTGATAAGTATTTTATTGACATATGATGACATAAATGACATATTTGATATTTGACAGAAGATCGAGGCTTGCCGAGATTTCCCCTCAAATGTTAATACGATGCTTTATTGCATAATCGAAAACGAGAAAATAAACATAGGGGAATGAAGAATGTCATAGTCACAGATTAATAATTTCTATTTATAATCACTAAACTTACGTCAATATTTTTATGAACTTTTAAATGATTTCGTTTCTTTTTTAATTCCCACACAATATTCCTCCCACAGCTGGAAGTTGCGGGAAATGTTTACTTGAAGATAACAATTACATTTTTTTAAAAATAAAAGCGAATATAACAGAAACAGAAACAGAAAACATATGAAAGGACCCGTACGTATCAGAACAGATACGTCAAACAGAGTTGATGTTACGAACAGGCCCGTATCTAGGGGGGGGGCAAGGGGGGCTCAGCCCCCCTGAGCGTCCTCAGAGCCCCCCCCCCCCTGAGCGTCTTCAGAGCCCCCCTGGCGAAACTGAAATGTTGCGGCGCAATCATTCTTTTCTTTTCCAATCTCAATTCAATGTTTCCATTTCGTTATTGAAATAGATTTTCGGTTCTACATTGCAAGAAAAAACTTTTGACACTCTTTACGACAGTGGCGTGTTATCGGTCACATATACTGAGCTGTTAGAATTTTTGCTATAAAATGGTAATCAGAACTGTATACTTTCATAGAAAACCAAAATTTTAAATATAACATACACCACTCACTCAAACTAAACTTTTTATTTTTCTCGCATAAAGTACTCAAAAATTTTTTTCCCTGCAGCGTTATAATAGAAGCTGTATGCTAGCTGCTAACAAAACCTGCGGCAAAAATTTAGGAAATTTTCTTATAAATAGTGTGAACGATTTCAGGAAAATATGGGAAGTGAAGGACAAATTCTATTGTCAAAACTTAGAGTAGCTTGTTTTTAAAAATCCGTTGCTGCATATATTTTAGGCGGAGGAAAACTTCGCACATTTAACTCACATTTTGTGAGCTAAACGAACCAAGAAGATCATAATTTCATGTGAAAATAAGTAATGAGATTATTTTGGAAAAACGGAAACGCCATGAATAATACTAAATTTAAAAATTTGTGAAAACATTATTTCGCTCGCTCCGCTCGCGATTTCTGACGTCGGTTCTGTTTCAAAGACTAAGCAGAGGCGTCTGTGCGTCCCAAAAAGCTGGGAAATAAACAAAAGTTCTGTGTGTTAGGCACGGCAAAGAATTTAGGGGGAGGGGGGGGTGCCGGTCAAACACAAAACACCTCCTATAGGCGACACTGTTAAACCCTATACCAAAAATACGACTGTAATAATGTGAAATGCGCGAAGTAAAGAGAATTTTCTCAAAATTTCCTATAGTTTCAATTCGGTGGGGGGACTCGAGCCCCCCCCCTGGCAGCCGACCCTGGCTACGGGCCTGGTTACGAAAGACTAGAAAGTACTTAAGTAAATATTGCCTTAAACCTTAAGTGTATGAAATTACGTCCACATTAAATTGTTTTGGAAATTGCCGAGAGGGCAATATTAAACAACCCGTCCGAAGAAACCGTGTAAGAAAGGCCTTCCGAAAGTACAAAATTGACCCCCAAACACACAAAAATGTTCATCTCAATTTTTTCTACAACATAGCAAAAAACCATTTTGTCTAGGGCCGACTTTAGGACCGACCTAGGATCCTCAGTAGAGGCCTCGGACAAATAGTTACATAGACAAAATTATTTTCCTCCATTTTCTCTGCAATATAGTAAAAAGCCATTTTTTTGGGCATATGTTCAACTGATCACCAAGAAATTCATTTTTGATCACCAGAAAAATAAAACACTCTTTTTTAGGGCCAGGGGTGTGTCCGACCGTTTCGTAAAAGGAGGAATGTATCTTTAAAGCGGCTAACTCAGCGTATGTGTAACTAATTTTGCCCCTAATTAAGTTTTATTTTGTATTGGTGATCAAAATTGCATTTTCAGGTGATCAAAAATTATTTTTGGGTGATCGATTATAATACTACCCTAATAAAAAAAAAACCTTTTTTTGTCTATGGCAGACCTGAGGACCGGCATAGGGCCATAAGGAAACGCCTCGGACACATAATTCCATAGACTAAAATGTTTCCCTCAATTTGCTGGGGCCGACCTTAGGACAGACCTGAGGCCCACTTCAGCCCTAAGCACAGGCACCGGCTCCAAATTTGTTTTTAATTATAATTTGGTACTCGATTACCTCTCAAATAGAGAAAGAATCAACAAAATCAGTTAGGATTTATGCAACTTATGTAAGCAAACACGTTGGGCCCTAGTAGAAACTCAGTTTTAGGGTGCTGGCTGAGTCCAAGGTTTTCTAATAAAAAAAATTCCTACCATAAAACGGGAGACAATCCTCGACCTTTCGATCAAAAAAAAAATTTGAAAATCGGAAGAGATTTACTCGAGTTATGTACAAAAATCATGTAGAGCGCTAGCAGAAACTCGTTTTTGGTACCCTAGCTATATCCTAAGGGGGAGAGCACGGTGTACTGGAGCGTCACCTGTTGGACAATAGGAGAACCAACAAATCAGCACATAAGATGGCGCCTACAACCTGCGAGCATGATATTAAAAATGTGAATGATGGCAACCCAGTATACATTTACAATATGGGTCTTCACGATTTCGAAAGACGAAATGTTATCTACCTTCGGTTGCCGAACCAGTTGGCTAGGCCATCCTCCCGGCAGACATCAACACAACAATTAACTGTGGAAAAGATTAACTCAGCCAGTATTAGATATAAGTCCTATGTATATGTAATATAAGAATTGTAATAGACGTAAAAACACCATACGCTAAATAAAAATAAAATCTCTAAAAAGTTTCTTCTACAAATTGTAAAGCTTTCATAGACCTGTCGATTAAAAAAAAATTATGAAAATCGGAAAAGATTTACTCGAGTTATGTACAAAAGACCAAAAACAACTTTTAAACGGCCCTACTCGGTGACCCTTGGACCGACAGTGCCCAAATTCCATCCCATAAAATATTTTTTGAATACCTTTCGAGTTATCGTGTTGACATGACGGACGGACGGACATTTTTTATTGCTCATTCGCCATCTGAGGACCGTGATCAATGCTCCCCCTACTCCCGGGTCGAAATTGGGGTGGTTACAAGCGTCGTGGTAAACGCATAATACCCCTTTTCGAAGAACTTCGTTCTTCTTACGGGTCTAAAAAGAAAATTAATTGTAGTTAAAGAAATTAGAAAGTATTTTTTTCGAGGAATTTAAAAGAAACTGCTTTGTGTTCATATTGGTTTCACAGATGTGTTTACATCATGTGATAATAAATTTGGCTCAAATGTGGTTCCAGTGTACATTTTTTAGTTAAATGAGCACGCAAAACGTCAATGTTCATATACAGAACGTTAACATTCGGTTCATCACCCATGTCAGCATATCACGTTGAATGACTTGACTGACGATTGGCACGATATGCCGAAATGTTGATGCTTCTGAAATATGTTCAAGAACACAACTGTTCTAGTTGAGTTCAACCTGAGCGTCATTACAATGACAAAATAATTCCATTAAAATTCTCAAGCTATGATTGCCAGTTGCTTCTCTCTGATCGAAAAATCAAGTAAAAATCCATTTGCTTCAAAGTAAACAATTAATATTTATACGATGAATTTGATTGAAAACCAGTAAAAAATTTTAAAATCAAAATAGAAATTATCTAGTGTGATTTGTTAAAATCCTGTGCATTTTTCACTTATGGTTCAATTAAAAAAAGATTTTTAATTTGGGCTCATCATTAATCTTGAATATTTGTTTGCATTCAATTGGTTTGAAAGTCATGATAACAATAAGTACATAACACACACTAATATACAATACGAATGGTAAACAAAATATTCGAGATTAATGATGAGTACAAATTAATTTTTTTTTAATTGAACCATAAATTAAAAATGCAAAGGATTTTAACAATCACAACAGACGATATTATTTTTACAATCTTTTGCTTTTTTCAATTAAATTAATGGTACAAATTCATTGTGTAAAAGTGACCAGATAAACTTTCCCAGCAGGGCAATACTGAGGCTATTTTTGATGGTCAAAAAAACAATTTTTACAAAATCAATGAACTAAAACACAATTCTGTTGACACTTTGTTACAAATATCTATTTTCCCGAAATAAAAAACTTCTTTAAACACAGAGTCACTAATTTTGTTACATGCCACAACGTCAAGCAACAATTTTAAAAATATGAAAAACGTCAAACTAAATGATTTCATTGTGTGAATGATTTACATAGAGACTTTCCTGTCATTCATGCAATCTCACACACATGAACATATGATAAACTTAGTTTAAGCTCTTATTCCTATAAGTTCGCAAACACAAGCAAGTCTGTGGGACCAATGTCTGTGGGACTTAAAAAATAACAAAAATTCCTTTAAAAGTTCGTAAAAATATTGACGTAAGTTTAGAGTAATAATTTTTAAGGGGAAACAGTGCGTATATGCAATAAGAATAATTAAAGCGCTGAACAATATGCTGAATCAGGGTTGTCACAATTAAGGAGAGTGAAAACCACTTTCTAACAACCACGACCACATGGTATTAAAAAGTGAAACTTCATTTCGACTCTCCGATTCTATATCGGTACTCTCACTTCAATGTTCACTAACCTTGTTATTCTCTGATATTTATTTGATTTCTTTCGGAAAAACAGGTTTAGAAAATAATATAGTTCAGTTATTCTTCTCTAGTCTGATAATTAATTTCGACTCAATCAATCAATTTCAAATTCCGAAATAATTAAACTTTGACTCAGATCTTTCACTTGTTTGGTAAATATTTGTAAACAGCTACACACGTCTGCACTCTAGACAGCTAATCTGAGACCTCCTAGAATTTGTTGCTTAAATTACTATTTTTTGGTAGCATTCCCAATAAGCAGTTTCTTCCGTAGAACCTGATAAGTTAGTAGGATGAAGAAGTTCCGAAGCCGAAAGTAAAAGAAGAATGTAATTTTAACACATTGCTTTTAATAACGATATTTAAAAAAATTCATTACATTTATGGCGTTTTGATGATGAAAACTTTTTTAACAAAATTTATAATATTTCCAATGCAATCCCATATATAAAACAACAAAATAATAAACACTCCAAAATTGTTAAAAATTTAAAAAAATTACAAATCTCCTAATTCTTTACGTAATTTCGCGGATGAGAAATTACTATCACTGAGAGGGTTACAATATCGTGATTTGGTTGAGCTTTTCACTTAGATTAATATCTTTGCTTGACAAAAACAAAGGAATTAACCATTTGTTGATATAATATCAAACAGACAAAAACTTTAAGTTAAAATTTAGAAATTTGCTTAAGATACTACAATCGGCAAGAGTCCGTTATATTGCTTTCACAAGATGAACTGCTGCCTTGGTTCCGTCTTAAGGGGGATGGAATTTCACTTTGCAATTCACAATGACCTGCTGGTTGACTGGATGTACTAGCTGCCGGTGCTAAGCGAAAGATACTTCGTTCAATAAAAACTAACTTTCTATATTTTTCGACAAACCTTCAGTAGAAATCGGGGCACAAATAACATTTGTCGTACGCGCCTGCATATTTTCCATATTCACTTTCATTGATATGTGACCGAATAAGAAATAACCAAGACCCATGCTCAACACAACTGTAATAAATATGTAACCGTTGTAAATCATTACTGACAACATGAGAGCATAGCCTAATGTGCTGTGTAATAGAAACACCAAAGCTTCTCCAGCGAGCTTCATTAACTGTTGTGGGAACTTCTGGCGCCTAAATGTAGACGAATTTGATGTTATTAATGTGGCTGTTTCACTTGGTGCGTAAGAAGCGGAACGTAACCGCTCACGGGCAGTACGAGCACGTACTTTAGCTGAATGTACCTTCAAGGCAAACGAAAAAATAATTATACAATAACTAAAACAATATCACACCCACCTTCATGAGTTCGTATACCATTGACAAAATTATTAACACGACGCATAGTGCGACAAAGGAACCAACAGAATTTATCATTAACCCTTTAAAAAAGAAATCACCAATATCTGTTGTCCAATCAAACGACATTGAATGATGCATCTTCGTATTGTTGAAAATAAATTCAAAATGCAACTCAATAAATATTCAGGATAGATTTGGTGGCTGAACTCATTTACGTAGGAAACTAAAAAACAAAGAAGTTTCAAATTTAAACTGCATTTCATGCGATTATCAATATATTTATTTATTCAAAAAATCTGTTATAATTACTTAAGGTGGTTGGTGTTCAGCCGTTACATTATAACTTGTATTATTGTATTTAAGGGATTAAATTTAAGGGATATTAAAGGATATCATGTTAGGGTGTCAAATGGTGTGGTATGCGTAATATAGTACTCCTTATGTACCTTAGCCTCTATCCACCTACTCCTACATCCTATCCTACCCGTGGTGACACCTGTCATAGTGAGCAACCCACATGAACGATCAGGTAACCAACCCTGGTGTATTAGTGTGGGTCACTTAGCAGAAGGATGAGGGGGGCTGTCTTCGGGTAGTATCTCAACGTCATGTAGAGCGAGGGCCGAAGGCAGTTAGGCGCTATCAAGATGGGATAGTACCTCAGCATGGTGGCGGATGATCTCAACAGCAAGAGACAACGGCAGCATGCAAAGTCCGAGTCAGCAGGACTACCATCACTCACCAACCCGCACCGGCCAGCGTGGTGTTTTAACGGCTAAAACCCCCCCGAAGATGAAGAGCACAACCAGGAAAAATCGGCCCTCAGTTCCCAGCCGCTCGTTGATCCCTGACTCCGACAACGGTCAGACCAGACGACGAGCAGAGGGTGCTAAGAATCCCTGGGTTACAATAGGTTGTCACACCGGACTATACATTGCCACGTATAACACTCGAACGCTATCATCGAACGAAAAACTTCTCGAATTGGAGTCGGCACTGGAAAAGATCAAATGGGACATTGTCGGATTGAGCGAAGTCAGGCGACGTGGTGAAGAATGCTTGAAGTTGAAATCAGGAAGCACTTTGTACTACCGTGGAAGCGATAGCCAAACAGCGATGCATGGTGTAGGACTGCTCATCAGCAAACGCTGGTCGAACCGTATAATCCAAATCAACAGCATCTCCGACAGAGTCATCTATGTGCGGCTGAAGATAAATGCGATGTACAGTTTGAAAGTCATCCAAGCGTACGCACCGACGACGGATCACGACGACGAAGAAATTGAAAGCTTCTATGAAGATGTCTCCAAAGCGATTGAAGAAAACAGAGCTCAATATCAGTTGCTAGTCGGCGATTTCAATGCCAAATTGGGAAAAAGAGAAGACGTTGCAGAAACTTCGATTGGAACGTTTGGTTACGATCAGAGGAACGAACGAGGAGATACTTTGCTGAATTTTCTCCAACAACAAGGAATTTTCGCAATGAACTCATTTTTCTCCGGTAAGGTTCAGAGGAAGTGGACTTGGGCCAGTGCAGACGGCAGAACAAAGAACGAGATCGATTACATCATATCGAACCGCAAATCGATTGTCAAGGATGTTACTGTACTTAAGCGTTTCACAACAGGCAGCGATCATCGAATGGTGCGAGCCAAAGTCGTCTTGAACACACGGACAGAGAGAGAAAAGTTGGTCAAGAAAAAAGTCGTTTTAGACATGGAACGCCTGAAAGAACAAAGCGACGCATTTAAGGAAGCTATGGACAACGAACTGAACGGAACGAATTCACAAACTGCAACGATTGATGAGCTGACAGAAAGAATAGTGACCTCAGTGAGAAGCTTCCTGGAAACCAGATGCCGATCTACATGCACTAAAGAGTCGAAGCTCAGCAAGGAAACGCTAGACCTAATAGCAGAAAGACTGGATTTGGTGAAAGGTGGAAAGCGAGACACTGTTGAATACAGAGACAAAACGAAAGCCATCAACAAGAACATGAAAACCGATCTGCGACAATACAACGTGAAACTGGCCATGAACGCTATCGAAGCAAATGGGAATATGAAAGTATTACGAGCGAAACGGGCGAACGGGTACAGACAAATTTTTAAATTGCGCGATAAGGCGGGCGTCATACAAACAGCTCAGGACAAGGTATTGGACATCGCGCGAGAGTTCTATGAGGACCTTTTTACGTCGGTTCGAGCCAAACTACCGGCAGAAAGAGCAAAAGCGAGACCGGTGATAATGAACGTTGGTTCCGAAGATTTGCCGGACATAACGATTAACGAAGTACAGGCTTCGTTAGACGAAATGAAGAACAGAAAAGCTCCAGGTGACGACGACATTCCGATCGAAGCAATCAAAGAGGGCGGACCCACACTGCTCAAAATGACAACGGATCTGTTCAACAAGTGTCTCGAACAAGAGAAAATACCAGAATCATGGGAAAACGCAGTCATCACTTTGCTGCACAAGAAAGGAGACATCACGAAACTGGAAAACTACAGGCCCATCAGTTTGATCTCGCACCTCTACAAACTGTTTATGAAGGTGATAACGAAACGGATCACAAAGAAGCTAGACTTCTACCAGCCGATCGAACAAGCAGGGTTTCGGTCCGGATTCAGCACAAATGACCACTTGCAAGTGATGAGAAGTCTAATAGAAAAATGCAACGAATACAAAATCATCATCGCGATATGCTTCATAGACTTCGAAAAAGCGTTCGATTCGGTCGAATTATGGTCGATTTTAGACTCCTTGGACGATTGTCGGATTGACTCGAGATATACCCTGATGATAAAACATATCTACGAGCACGCAACGTCGTGCGTCAAACTGCATAAAACCACCGATAAATTTCGAATTGGAAGAGGAGTCCGTCAAGGAGATACCATTTCACCGAAATTGTTCACGTCAGCTCTGGAAACGGTTTTTAAAAAGTTTGATTGGAGTGAACTGGGAATCAACATAAATGGGAAGTTTCTGAACAACCTTCGATTCGCCGACGACATTGCCCTGACATCAACGACTCTGGAACAGATTGAAGCGATGCTGTTGCAGCTCAACGAGGAAGCCCAAAAAATCGGTTTGAAGATGAACATGTCGAAAACGAAAGTGATGACAAACAGCGATGGTGCTACACCAATCAAGATCGGAGACGAGGAAATTGAAATCGTGAATTCGTACAAGTATCTCGGCCACGTCATGAAGCTCGGTCTCGACAACCAAACGGCTGAAATAAAGAGAAGGATCGGTCTCGGTTGGGCGGCGTTCGGCAAGTTACGGTACATCTTCAAGAGCAACATGAGCAACATGAGCAACAGTCTGAAGAGGAAAGTGTTCGATATGTGTGTGCTGCCGGTCCTGACATACGGAGCCGAGACTCTCACGATCACCAAAGCATCAGCGAACAAATTGAGAGTTGCACAGAGGGCAATGGAAAGGGCAATGCTAGGAATCACACGCAGGGACAAAATGACAAATGAGTGGATCCGGCGACAAACCAGAGTCATCGATGTCATGACACGAATAGCGTCGCTCAAGTGGAATTGGGCTGGTCATATTGCCAGAATGACCGACGATCGATGGACGAAAACTATAATGCAATGGCGGCCACCAACGAAACGACCGATGGAACGTCCACCGGAAAGATGGACCAACGATATCAAAAGAACGGCAGGCACGACGTGGCAGCAAGTGGCAATGGACCGAAAAAAGTGGCGATCTATGGGGGAGGCCTACATCCAGCAGTGGATATAAAAGGCTAAGGAAGAAGAAGAAGAAGATGTAAAAATCGTACTTTTCCGTACCCTTATCCCCTGTCATACGCCCCCACCGATGTGACGTCACGCCAACTTACCACGAAACATGACACTCTTTCACGATGTATTAGCACTAAACATTGTTGTATGTACTGTAATAATTATTTATTCACCGCAATACTTCCCTAGGGAGTTAAATTATACATTAATGTTTATTTGGTGAATAAAATAGCACAACCAACTGCGGGATAATTTGTTTATCCTCTCGGGGATCTATTCTCACCTTCGGCTCTGGATGCTAACTTCCCCTTGAAGATAAAAAAATTATGCGCAGGGAAAATCTAAAGAATCGGTTTTGAACGAGACGGTAATGACTCCTTTTCTATTCGCAAGCATGAAAAGTATGGTACAGTACATCGCAAGACAGAAGAACAAGAAAAAAGAAAAGACAAAAGAATAATTTTCGTAAATTCGCCATACCTTACCGACAGACTTTCGCCATTGTGTGGGTAACGTTCATTGTGAGAATATAAGATTACTTATACAGTGTGGTAAGCGAGTAATAACCGTTCAAGTGTATATTACACACAACGCGCGAGCGATAGCGAGCAAGTGTGTGTAATATACACGCGAACGGTTATTCGAGTGTCCACAATGTATAAGTATATTATTTTACTTTAATAGCGACGATTCGCCGAACATTAAACACAAGTACTGATGGCCGAGCGAGCTAGGACACAGTAGCGCTAATTTTTTGAGATGAGGTGTCGGGGGTTCAATTCTGATTTTTTTTACTTTTTTTATGTTTGTTTCGTGCACAAAATATTCAAATTATCAAATTGTTGCATCTAGATAGAAGAAAGTGAAATAAAAAAAAATTTCGCGCATGCTTGAACCTAAATGCACATTTCATATAAATATTTATATAAAACAAAACCGAAGATTATGTTACAATGAACAATGCAATGAGCAATGCGCATTTTGAAAACAAAATTTCGAATTAAACACACACACATGTGAGATTCCATTTACTCATATAGAAAACACATTTTACATTATGAGAGTTTTCTTAGCTGCGATAATATACTTCGCAATTTAAAAAGATCGTGTGGCGTAGTGGTTAGCATCGTTGATTGGAACGCGGGGCGTTCTGTGTTCGATTCTCAAACGGACGCGTTTTTTTTTAATTTAATACTTCTAGTCTAGCTGGTTATTTATCGCCCTAGACAGTGGAATTTATCCCTCTAGACGGATAAATACTGAGAATAATGCAATAAATTCTCATTTTCCGTCTCAAAATTTGGCATTTAATGTAAGGCGTATCGTCGCATATAAAGTAAAATTGTTTAACACATTTGGGTAGTAAATATCTTTATTCGAAAGAAGTTCTCCTCTTATCGGAGTTGCTATTTCAACACAGAATACCAGATCCCGGTTGAGGCTATTTCTAAGATCCGTGGTCGGTCAATTTTGTGCTTTCGGAAGGTTTTTTACACCTTTTTTTCGGACGCATCTGTTCTGATACGTACGGGTCCCTTCATATGTTTTTAACATTTTTTTTTAACTGGACAAACCTTAGTTCAGATGATTTAAAACTCTAAAAGATCCTTTTTGGCCCGAAACTACGTGCAAAGCTTTCCAACGACGACACCTCACACGACCTTGTACGTTTGGTTTAACCGGAGGAATTTCCATAAGAAAATTGCATGTTTTTGGCCTTTGATCACCTCCCACTAGCCACCCAACTTACTTACTTTACTTACTTAACCGGCCCTACAACCCATTAAGGGTCTTGGCCTTCTCCAACATGCTTCTCCAACCGGACCTATCCTCAGCTAACGTCTTCCAGCTGGTTACCCCCGCAGTTCTCAGGTTGGCAAAAGCTGCATCGCACCATCTGGATTTTGGTCTGCCTGCACTTCTTTTGCCTTCCGGTTTGGTGATAAAAAGTTTCTTCGGGATACGATTGTCGTCCATACGCTGCACATGACCAAGCCATCGTAGTCTGTTAATTCATATACTGTCATATACTGGTCCGAAAATTGTCCGCAGTACCTTTCTTTCGAACGTGAGCAGCGATTGTTCGTCTTTCTGAGTCATGCACCACGACTCCGACCCATACGTAACTATTGGTCTTGTCACAGATTTGTACAGTGCGCATTGTGCATTTAGAGTTTCTGCTTACTGATTTGGACTTTAAAATTTTTATCAGGCTGTAATAACTCCGGTTGCCAAGAGTTATCCGTCTTTTGATTTCGTCCATGATTACGTTGTCAGAATAAAGCTGAGATCCAAGATATACCAACTTGTCTACCACCTTAAATGTGTGTGTGTCAATTGTTACGCTTTGGTCATGTTGTCGATTCGATGGGGAGATAATCATGTATTCGGTCTTTGTGTCATTAACCTTCAACCCGAGGTCGGTACCTTTTCTGCCCAAAGCCGTGAACTTTTCCTTAACAGCTTCCATGTTTCGGCCCAAGATGTCCAAGTCATCGGCGAAGCCCAGCAATTGACTGGATTTGGTGAAAATGGTGCTGCTGGTGTCGATGTCCATGGTTCTCACTGCTGCTTCAAGGATCAAATTAAAAAGCAGCGTCGCGAGCGGATTACCTTGACGTAGTTCTTTCTCAATGTCGAAAGCGTCTGACAATTTGCTTCGGATTCTTACTCGGCTGTTAGCTCCATCCATTGTCAACGTTGTTAGCGAGATTAGTTTTTTGGGAACCCCTAATTCCTCCATCACTCTCCATAACTTCCTCCTGTTGACACTGTCGTATGCTGCCTTGAAGTCTACGAACAATTGGTGTATTTCCACGTTGTACTCCTTACACTTCTCCAAGATCTGTCTAATGCTAAACAGCTGGTCCGTTGTTGAACGACCTACACGAAAACCACCTTGATATCCACCAACAGTAGATTCCATGTATGGAAGAAGGCGTTTGTATAGAATATTCGCAAATATCTTGTAGGCGATATTCAAAAGCGAAATTCCGCGATAGTTGCCACACTCCAATTTGTCGCCTTTCTTGTACAAAGGGCAGATGATGTCGTTTCGGTTCGGTGGTCTGTTCGGGTTCAGCAGTTCCTTAAAGTACTCCGCCCATCGTCTGATGCACCTTTCCTCATCTGCTAAGACCAACCCATCCTTGTCCTTGCACAATAAAGGTTGTTGACTGTAACCTTTCCTCGATTCGTTTACTTTCCGGTAAAAATTCCGCGTCTCTTTTCGATTACCAAACCTTTCAATTTCTATTAAAACTTCCTTGTCATGTTGTCGCTTTTTTCTTCGGAATAGTTTTTCCTCGAAATTTCTCTTCGAACGGTACTCTGCCATGCCAGCTCGAGTGCATCTATTTAGATTTCTCGCTCGAGCCGCATTTTTGTCATCCAGTGCTTTTCTGCATTCGTCATCGCACCAGTAATTTCTTTTCTTTCCCGTTCTCGTTCCTATCGTCTCTGCTGCGGCTTGCTCTACGTTTCGTCTAATTTGATTCCATGCATCGTCTACGTTTCGTTGTTCGCTTTCCATTCCGTCAATAATTTTCTTCTCCAAACTATCCACATTTTGTCGTTTAATATTT
>CM055404.1:1336947-1353804 GCA_029228625.1 Pseudolycoriella hygida | reverse complement strand
ACTTACTTACTTGCTTACTTACTTAACCGGCCCTACAACCCATTAAGGGTCTTGGCCTTCTCCAACCGGACCTATCCTCAGCTAACGTCTTCCAGCTGGTTACTCCCGCAGTTCTCAGGTTGGCAAAAGCTGCATCGCACCATCTGGATTTTGGTCTGCCTGCACTTCTTTTGCCTTCCGGTTTGGTGATAAAAAGTTTCTTCGGGATACGATTGTCGTTCATACGTCCGGCTCTCCATAAAGCTGCATAAGCTCATGATTAAATCGTCTGCGCCATCTGTTCATATTTTCGTCATATACTGGTCCGAAAATTGTCCGCAGTACCTTTCTTTCGAACGTGAGCAGCGATTGTTCGTCTTTCTGAGTCATGCACCACGACTCTGACCCATACGTAACTATTGGTCTTATCACAGATTTGTACAGTGCGCATTTAGAGTTTCTGCTTACTGATTTGGACTTTAAAATTTTTATCAGGCTGTAATAACTCCGGTTGCCAAGAGTTATCCGTCTTTTGATTTCGTCCATGATTACGTTGCCAGAATTAAGCAGAGATCCAAGATATACGAACTTGTCTACCACCTTAAATGTGTGTGTGTCAATTGTTACGCTTTGGTCGTGTTGTCGATTCGATGGGGAGATAATCATGTATTCGGTCTTTGTGTCATTAACCTTCAACCCGAGGTCGGTACCTTTTCTGTCCAAAGCCGTGAACTTTTCCTTAACAGCTTCCATGTTTCGGCCCAAGATATCCAAGTCATCAGCGAAGCCCAGCAATTGACTGGATTTGGTGAAAATGGTGCTGCTGGTGTCGATGTCGATAGTTCTCATTGCTGCTTCAAGGGTCCAATTAAAAAGCAGCGTCGCGAGCGGATCACTTTGACGTAGTCCTTCCTCAATGTCGAAAGCGTCTGACAATTTGCTTCGGATTCTTACTCGGCTGTTAGCTCCATCCATTGTCAACTTTGTTAGCGAGATTAGTTTTTTGGGAACCCCTAATTCCTCCATCACTCTCCATAACTTCCTCCTGTTGACACTGTCGTATGCTGCCTTGAAGTCTACGAAACAATTGGTGTATTTCCACGTTGTACTCCTTACACTTCTCCAAGATCTGTCTAATGCTAAACAGCTGGTCCGTTCTTGAACGACCTACACGAAAACCACCTTGATGTTCACCAACAGTAGATTCCATGTATGGAAGAAGGCGTTTGTATAGAATATTCGCAAATATCTTGTAGGCGATATTCAAAAGCGAAATTCCGCGATAGTTGCCACACTCCAATTTGTCGCCTTTCTTGTACAAAGGGCAGATGATGTCGTTTCGGTTCGGTGGTCTGTTCGGGTTCAGCAGTTCCTTAAAGTACTCCGCCCATCGTCTGATGCACCTTTCCTCATCTGCTAAGACCAACCCATCCTTGTCCTTGCACAATAAAGGTTGTTGACTGTAACCTTTCCTCGATTCGTTTACTTTCCGGTAAAAATTCCGCGTCTCTTTTCGATTACCAAACCTTTCCATTTCGATTAAAACTTCCTTGTCATGTTGTCGCTTTTTTCTTCGGAATAGTTTTTTCTCGAAATTTCTCTTCGAACGGTACTCTGCCATGCCAGCTCGAGTGCATCTATTTAGATTTCTCGCTCGAGCCGCATTTTTGTCATCCAGTGCTTTTCTGCATTCGTCATCGAACCAGTAATTTCTTTTCTTTCCCGTTCTCGTTCCTATCGTCTCTGCTGCGGCTTGCTCTACGTTTCGTCTAATTTGATTCCATACATCGTCTGACGTTTTCGTCAATAATTTTCTTCTCCAAACTATCCACATATTGTCGTTTAATATTTTCGTCCTGCAGTTTCTTGACGTTCCACTTTTCCAATGCCGGCTGCCGATTGTGTGAAATCTAAACTCGAGCCCTAACAACCACCTTTACCAAGTAGTGATCTGAATCGATGTTCGGTCCCCTACAACTTTTGACATCCAAAACATTTGAACAGTGACGCCCATCTATGAACACGTGGTCAATCTGGTTTTTGGATCGTCCATCAGGTGATACCCATGTCGCTTTGTGGATGTCTTTATGTTCGAAATAGGTACTGCAGACAACCATGTTCCTTGACGCTGCGAAATCAATTGCCAACGTACCATTTTCGCTTGTCTTTTCGTGGAGGCTATATTTACCAATAGTGGGACGGTAGTAGACTTCGCGACCTATCTTGGCATTCAAATCCCCAAGTATGATTTTGATGTCTCGATTCGGTGCTCCATCATACACTTTCACCAGTTTCTCGTAAAATAGCTCCTTCGCTTCATTATCTTTTTCCTCCGTTGGAGCGTAGACGTTAATAAGAATATAATTGAAAAATTTTCCTCTTATCCGTAGAGTGCATATTCGTTCGTTGACAGGAGTGAATCCAATCACCGCGTTTCTGGCTCTACCGAAGACCATCAAGCCTGTTCCGTATCCTCTTGGGCTGTCGTTGCTCTTGCCGCTGTAATAAAACGTAAAGTCTCTACTGATCATAGAATCCTTCCCAGGCCATCTAGTTTCCTGTACTGCTGTAATGTCAAGTTTAGTTGCCCTTAGCGCACTAGTGAGTGATCTCAACCCTCCTGGCCGTAACAGAGATCTAACATTCCAAGTCGTTGCCGTTTATCCTGTCCAATCCGAGGCTCTGTTGTTGAATTCATAACCATATTGCTTTTTTTTTGAGTGTGGTATGGTGGCTAGTCACACGCACAACTCACTAATTCGATTCCCCTCTGACCCGTGGGCAAGTCATCAGGTAGCAATCTTAAGTTTAGCACAAAACTTCGAAGAGAATTGAGGTCCCGGGGACTACGACGTGGACGTAAAAAGAGCATTTGATAGTTAGACAGTTGCACGCCTGGCAAATGACACGGACTACCACACTCCGCTCATATGCAATCAGGCGCTACCCTATCTAACTACCCAACTAGCCATCCAAGCACAGATAAATTCTTCGAAAGTGCTTTTGGCTTCTAGGGCCGAATGCCTTTTCATGCATACATAAAAAAGTTCACTGGAAAATACTTCCGATTTCCCATAGGTTGTTTTTTAAAAGAATCTCTCTTAACGTTTTTCAGCCGCGCCGTCAGCCAGCCGGTCGAAAATCAAACAAAAACATAGAAGGGACCCGTATGTATCAGAATAGATGCGGCAAACAGACTTGATGTTACGAAAAGACTGGAACGTATTTAAGTAAATATTGCGTTCGCATTAGACTGTATTGGAAATTGCCTGTTGGGCAATATTGAAAAACCCGTCCGAAGTAACGGTATAAAAAAATTCTCCGAACGCACAAAATTGACCTCCAAATAGAGAAAAATGTTCTCCTCAATTTTGTCTACAACATAGGAAAAAACTATTTTTGGGCTAGTGCCGACCTTAGTACTGACCTAGGGTCTTAAGTAGAGGCCTGGGATACATACTTCCATAGACAAAAATGTTTCCCTCAATTTGCTCTGCAACATAGCAAAAAACATTTCTTTATGTTAGGGCCGACCTTAGGACCGACATGAGGCCCACTTGAGCCCTAAGCACAGGCAAAAATTCTTCTATAAATTGTCGGCCGTGCCGAGATCTTTCACACAAAAAAAAAGTTTCTGAAAATCGGAAGAGATTTACTCGAGTTATGTACAAAAAACACGTAGGGCCCTAACAAAGACTCTTTTTTAGTGCCCTAGCTAAGGTCAAAGACTCAAATCGAAAAATGTTTCTTCCACAAATTGTCGGTCATGCCCAGATCTTTCAAACAAAAAAAATTTATGAAAATCAGAAAAGATTTACTCGAGTTATGTGCAAAAGACCAAAAACCACTTAAACGGTCCTAGCTCGGCGGCCCTTGGGCCGACAGTGCCCAGATTCAATACCATAAAATATTTTTCAACTACCTTTCAGGAAAAAAAAGTTTTTGAAAATTGGTCAAGATTTACTCAAGTTATCGTGTTGACGGACAGACAGACCGACAGACAGACAGACCGACAGACGGACATTGTTTTTTTCGCTGATTTGTCATCTGGAGGCAATAAAAAAAGGTTCCCCCTTACTCCCGGGTTCGAATTCGCAATGTAACAAACGTGGTAGTAAACGCATCAAACCTACGTACTTCGTACGGGTCTAAAGAGCGCCGCCACCACCGACGTTTTTAAAGATTCCGCCGATGCCATTTTTAAATTTTTCGTCCGCCACCACCGGCCGACCGGCGCACAGTGTATTTTTTGTAAGGTTTTGCGGCTTGGGCTTTAATTTGTACAATTTTCAATATTTTGACTTTTTCGGCTTTCATTTTCGTTTCGAAAAATCTTCTGACTCCCGTGGAAACAAATGAGTTGAGGAGAACCAGACTTCTGAAAATTAAAAACAATATATCAGTGTGACTGGAGACGTGTTGAGTGTTTAGAAACAAAATTTCAAAAAAATCAAAAATATTTTCAAGATTTCACTCTTTGGTCAAGAACTCAAGGAAGCAGGCTGGTGCCAATTTGAAACTTTTTGGGAACAATATCCTTGTTGTTGTCGAGAGTCTGGCGTAAAAAGAATTTTGGCACCAGACTGCCTTCCTATAGCTGTCATACGGATACGGTATTCTCTGTTCTAGAACTCAGGGAAGCAGGCTGGTGCCAAGTTGAAACTTTTTGTAATCAATATTTCTCGGTAAAGCCGAGATGCGGGCGTAAACAGAATTTTGGCACCAGGCTGCCTTACTATAAATGGTCAGAAGAAGAACGTTTTCCTTGGAAAAAAAAAAAATATTGATCCATTTCAAGCAAATTCCCTGCAATATATAGCCAAAGTGGCAATACTCTCAACAAAAAAAAATTGGTTTTTGACCATACAAACGTTTTCGTCTCTGGACGTGGGAGTCCTGAAAATTTATTGATCGAAAGGAATTACAGCTGTCCTATATTCTTTTCTTGATTCAAATAAAATAGAATATCATCAAAATTTTGAAATCTGTACGAGTTGAAGCCCCAAACCCTTTCAAAAAATACACTGTGCGGCGGTGGCGCATGGGTCTAAGTTTTACTAAAAAATTAAGTAAATAAATGAGAAATAAGTGATTACTCCCGCAGTTTCCAAATGAATTTCACAGGTGCCTTTTACAGATGTCGGCACAGGTGTGCCTACACAGATGCGTCTCACAGACAGATGGTTCATTCCTCACATTTTCGAGAATGTTTGATGCGAAGTTGCAAACATTAAGGAACTTCCTGAGCTCGATTTTTGAGTCAACAGACTGTTTAAGTTACATTTTTCTAGAAGTTAGACAATTTCACTTTTTGATTGCCCCGACGAATTGTACTTGTCGATGCATTGAGCTCCTTCTTGCAGATTCAGAGCTAAATTTACGAACAATGAAGCAAAGTCATCTGACTTCAGTTGATTGGGATCGCGTGGAATGCTGAAATTGAGGTCACTGTTTTTCAATAGTGGAATTTTTCCATATTTCAAAACATCGAATAAAGTACTTCTTTTTGATCCACAGCATTTGCTGTTGCTGCACTTGACTATTTGTATTACGTATTGTCCGAATTTTATGTGTGCGTCCCACCAAGCGCTACTTTTCAGATTGAGGCCGTCCTTCAACTCTGAATTTACTGCGTCCACAAATGTAGCGACCGTTGGGAAACTATCGATATTCGTTTGACACATATAGATAACAGATATTGATTTTAGCGTGGTTGACTCTTTATTATTTTTACAATCATTTTCGGTTGAATGATACTATGAGAAAACAAACTTACAAATAATTTGATGCAAATAGTGCGTTGACCTATACCTCTACTGAAGTTCCCGTACAAAGATAAATAAGTAGTAATTTTGCTCACTTACTTTTTTCAAATATTTTGATTAGAGCAGTCCCCTATGCATAGAAAGTGGATGTCCGTTTTCGGGAATACCGTCCGAATCTGTCCGGTTTCCGGCATCCTCGCCCCCATCCCCTTACTGCGGATGTCCTTTGTGAACGTTCTCAAACATACTGTCTGAGGATAGTCATTCCCGCAGTTTTTGCACGGGAATGACAATTTTCAGACAGTATGTTTTTTGAATTAAAATAAAATATTTTGTTGACAACAAATTGTTTAAACGATGTTTAAATTATAATCTTAATGAGTTAAAAATCTATAATATAAAGCACAACATCACTGCACTTCACTATACTACATGTCACCACTTCTCACTACATCTCACTACTTCTAACTACATCTCACTACACCTTACTACTTCTCCGGAACCACTTCATCGATTTTGCTCATCTTCGAACTTGAATCATGGGAGGCATGTACCTTTCAGGGAAAAAAAAGTTTAGGCTGATCGGTTGAGCCCTTTGGAAAAAAAAGTGGAGACGGACAGACAGACGGACAGACATTTTTTTTATTGCTGATTCGTCATATTTAGACGATAATAGATGCATCCCCCCAACTCCAACTCCCACCTCGACCTACCCCATGTTACAATAAAATTGTTTGTAGTAAACGTATAGGACCTTTGTACTTCGTACGGGTCCAAATACAGTCTTTATGAGCCAATCAATAACATGTGCATGGCATTCAACCGCTTTTCACTACTGTGGTTTCAAAACATACCACGAGAATCGTTTAAGATGGCTATCAGAAGGTTGAAAATTACATCTAAACTGAATGGTAAGATCAGAATCTCATAAACTGAACCTTTGCTTCTCTCTCTGAAGCTGATTAGTCAATTCGAGTCTCACGACTCTCAAATGAAACTCTAAGTCACGCCGGGTGCTGGGACAAATCGTAGGGGTCGGACTAAAAACATTACCTAAAACAATTGTCCTCAATTTGTCCTTTGCGTCCGAACTTCTAAAAAAAATTGTCCTAGCCCCAGGCACCCGCCACGGGTGCGTTCTTAAACCCCAAAAGGCTCAAAACCGTTATTTCCCATAATACATTTTACATTTAAAATATGATGCTAATAAAAATTTGTCTTCAATTTGTTCTCAAATCCTGACTACTTAATTTTAGTGCAGTGACACTTTTTAAGAACAAACTCGTGTTACTACAAAAATTTTGGATGCCAATTTTTGATTTACTGAAACTAAAAAATTGTCCTCAATTTGCCCTACCTGAAACTACTTTCAGATTTCGCATCTAACGTACATGCACTAGTGTAACACTAGCATAACAAGCCCCAAAAAAATAATCATTTTGTAAACAATTATTTTAAAATTCTAATATAACAAAGAAATGTCCTCAATTTGTCCTAACCGATGGTACTTTTACCTTTGAGATACATCGATAGTAAATATCAAATTCATATTTTGTACTAAAACTCAAAAGCTCAAAAATGCGTAACCACCAAGCCCTCCGATTCTTTACAATTCAACTATACAAAAAAATTGTCCTCAGTTTGTCCTTTCCACTAGTTCTTTTTTCGGCATTTACCTTTGACCTAGTCACCGTCATCAGCTCACCTCGCTCTTAGCACCATTTTCAGCCAATTTTTTGGTCACCCTGACATCAATCAGACAACGAAAAACAATTTTGCTGAATTAATAATTGATTTAAAACGAATTTTTTTAATAAAAACATCGAATATTTTGCATATACATTTTGGTCTCGTTGACATTTTTCACCGTGCAAGGAAATTTTTGACATTCCAGGAAAATTTTCCTATGAGGTGGAAAGTTATAACATACTTCTTAGGAAATGTTCAGCATAGTCCAAAGATGTTTTTAAGCCACTAACATCAACAATTTAGAGATACCTATTTTGGGAATGACCGTTTAAAGTCAAAACAAGTTTTCGCAGGGGTCAAATTTCCATGAAATTTTGACTTTGAAAATTCATATCTCCAGTAAAAAACAACCAAAATTTTATTTGGATACATCGTTTACAAGAAACGGCCGGCTTAAGGCCTGGTGGGTCTTTTTTCTATTTTGAAATTGATCGACATTGCCATGAGCTGTTTGATTGTTATAAATTATAAAATTATAAATTGACATAAAATTATACTTTTATAATTATAATTTTATAATTTGTAATTATAATTTTATGACAAATAATAAAATGACAAATTGACTCATATAAATATGAGAGCTGAGTAATTTCGTCAGTCGATCCTCAGTTGTCGCGAGTAAGCTTCTCCGTAATAATAAAATTATAAGTCGACTGATACAAATACGAGAGCTGACAGAGTAATTTCGTTAGTCGATTTTCGCAGCTCTCAACCGATAAACATGTACGCCAATTAATCTTGCACTCAATATTCACTATAAATGACAAAATTATAATTAAATTTGTACATTGCAAATTATAAAATTATATTTTTTTAAATTATAAAATTATAATTTACAAAAAACAATGTAATTATAATTTTATAAATTATAATTTTATGATTATAAAATTATAATTACAATTTTTTAATTTATAAATTATAAAATTATAAATTGGCGGATATAAAGATGAGAGCTGAGCAAGTAATGTCGTTAGTCGATTGTCCGTTGTTGGTGAGTAAACATCTCTGTTATTTTCAGCTATCATATATTTTCATGGCTCATGCATTTACGAAATTGTTTTCAGTCTTGCTGCAAGAGTACGTCGCTTGCATCTCGTATACATTTCAGTAGACTAACTTGAAGCGATACATGTCGGTCATCCTACGATGAATTAAATATGACTGTAGCTTTGAGCCACATATGATATTGTATTGGTCACAAATGTGACTGGCAAGAACGTCGGCATTTAGACTGAGAACTTTTTTCATGGCTCATGTAGTGAAGCTATCAACTACAGGCTATATATTGCCAGCTGCCAACTAACAATTATTTGCCATCGCTGCTACTATTATGCACTATGTGATTGCCCGCCTCATGAACTTGTGCATGTAGTGGTAGTGGTGTGTGAATTTTTGAACTATGAACTTCCGTCAAGCTATCAACCACATACTACATATTGCCAGCTGCCAACTAACAATTATTTGCCATCGCTGCTACTATTATGCACTATGTGATTGCCCACCTCATGAACTTGTGCATGTAGTGGCAATGGTGTGTGAAATGTTGAACTATGATCTTCCGTCAAGCTATCAACCCCATACTACATATTGCCAGCCGCCAACTAACAGTTATTTGCCATCACTACTACTATTATGCACTACGTGATTGTCCGCCTCATGAACTTGTGCATGTAGTGGCAGTGGTGCGTGAATTTTTGAACTATGAACTTCCGTCAAGCTATCAACCACATACTACATATTGCCAGCTGCCAAGTAACAATTATTTGCCATCGCTGCTACTATTATGCACTATGTGATTGCCCGCCTCATGAACTTGTGCGTGTAGTGGTAGTGGTGAGTGAATTTTTGAACTAACTCATAGCTGGCTTTGCAATATTTTCGTCATAAGTGGAACAGTCATCGGACAGACAGACAGACGGACGGACGGATGAAGTTTCCACAAAAGAGTATTTTTTCTATAGAAAAAAGACCTAAAAACGTTGGGATGTTTAGAATAAGGGAAAAATACATTTTTGTGAAAAAATTAAATTCGTTGAACAACGAAGAAAACGTTACAATTAACCTCACTTTTTTCGGGGTTTTCCGATTTTCTCTAGTCACTCGCAAAATATCCAGGACCCAG
This sequence comes from Pseudolycoriella hygida, assembly GCA_029228625.1. Classification (NCBI taxonomy): domain Eukaryota; kingdom Metazoa; phylum Arthropoda; class Insecta; order Diptera; family Sciaridae; genus Pseudolycoriella; species Pseudolycoriella hygida. The sequence continues at coordinate 1,344,189 of CM055404.1, read as the reverse complement.
GGGGACATTTTGGACGTCGTTCAGGTACCTAAGGCCTACCGAATCCCGCATAGTTTGCTTTTGTCCTGATTTTTGCAAGCTCTTCTACATCAATTTTTTTAATTTCCCTACACTATAAGCATTTCTTTATCAAATGTTCGCCTGCTGCGAAAGGAACTGAAACGGTTGTAAGCCACATACATTTACTATCTCATCGTTTAATTTGACATTTGAGCAAAAGAACGTGACATCAAATTTAGTGCCTCACATGATTGTTGCTGAAGTGCGTTCTTGTTGTTCAATAATTCAACATAACTTGAGTCACGAAATTAGTCCGTAGTAAGACTGGAAGGCTCTCACTCTACGCCTTGCTTGCTTCAATTTTCACGGAGACAAATCCCCTGCCACTTGTTAACATTGGCTGTGGTAAATTATAATTGCAGCGAACGTATACCTTAAGTATATGTCATAAAATACACCTGACAGAATGAATACACGTATCGACCATATGGTATATGGTATGCATTACATTCTCATTTGTTATTCGATCAACAAATTATTTATTCAAAGAAACTTTATCTTTTTTATTTCTCCCTCTCACGTCCTAATTTAGCCAAACTAGTTTTAGGATTTTTTTTCTAATAATATTCTTGTTACGATTATTTATTTAATAATAAAATTTTAACTTTTTAATCCTTTGAAGATTAAATAATTTTGAGTCAATTCGTACGTTTTACACGTTGTCACTATTTCAATTGGTTCCAGATATGAAGCTGAGTTACGAAAACGTTTGAAAAATTTAAACAAAATTCAAAATTTCTTTACTGCAACTTCACTTTCATAATCGGTGAAGTCGACGCTATATTAGTGAACCACAAAGAAAACCACACAATTCATAGATTGAGCAACCAAATTATATCCTCCGTAGATAAATAATTTTTATTTAAATATTTAATTTGTTCAAATAATTTAACCTTGGGCTCCAAGATGAAATCTAAGTTTATTTAGAAAGATGAAACTATTTATTTAGCACTATCTTCACGATAAAATCAAACTAATATTCTCTACTTTGTTTTGAATTAACATACAAGCTCAACTAATAATTGGTTAGGTTAAGACTAAAGATTTCCAAGTCGGAATTATTCAATCGACTGACCAATTCGATAGCAATAATATTACGAAAAATGAAGCAATATTTTTTGTTCATCGAAAACTGAAATTGAAAGTGGTTTTTCTGGTTGTAGCAGGCAAATATGTATTGGTATTCAAACTAAAGGTAAACGCTTGCGGAACGTAAATTCATCGTTTGCTGGAGGATTAATTCATTTATTTTCGGTCACCGTGTAAACGGAAGCGGAAATCGATGGTTGGAGAATTAGGTTTCCACTTGAAGAGTTAGCAGATTACAGAATTCCCTCCCTTCGAAACCACAATTTTGCAAGCAAAATAGTAATGTACTGATGTAATGTGTCTTCACAGTTGTTTCACGCACTGTTTTGTTATGTTGCTTACCACCGACCGAGAATAGAAGCACAGAACGTAAAAAAACGATGTTATATCTAAATAATTTCGCTAAAAATTTACAGATAATTGTTGTCATTGATAAAGACCAATAGAAAGAAGAATTAGTTTGCACATTTACCTCTGCTCGACTTACGGTTAAGTACTCACAAAATATATGCAGCACCGTGTATCGTCAGTTTTCTCGAAACATCATTCTTTGCAGAGAATTTTCCACTCAATTAAATTGTTTAGTATTTATATTCAATCATAATCATTGTTATCAGAAATGAAAACGCAACAACAATCAGCTGAACTGTCATTTGTCACAAAGTGAAGCAGTTCTATTCTAAAATACACTGAGTATGTTTCCTGCTTCGAATGTACGCCACCGATTCGATTGGTTCGATAAAGAACGCAGTCTCATAGAATCATCTGCTTTTGTGTATATATTGTAAGTTTCACTTAAAATGAAACTTTTTAACCACTTTACGTTCTCCCAGAAAGAGCAAATAAATTCAGGCGCAGCAACAACAATTTGCATAACCTTGAACATTCATCCACTATCTTTTGAAAAAAAGAGAAGATCCAACCATAAAACCATTGATTTAGTTCGATGGTAATTGCAAATTGAGAGATAAGAGTGCGCTTGAATGCTGCGACTGAAAATATTCGATTTTCAAATAAAACACTTTGTTCCATTTTACTTCGCACGCACAATATAATATTTATTTCAAAATGAAAATTTAAGGATGATGTGAAGTTTATGTAACGATCGATGTGAAATTTGTGTACACTGATAAACAAAGAGGCAATGCAGCATGCATCTTGGCAACATTAGGGAAAAGTAGAGTAGATGAATTTTATTTATTGTAATTTGTTGTTGGAAAGATCGTTTTTTTATTGGCTGCGCCATTGTGAGTAGCCTTTTTTCGCTAAATAAAACTAATATAATAATATGGTGAGTGGATAAAGGTAACGAAATGCAGACTAGGCACACATTCACACTACACTCATGTTACAATCAATTTCTCGGTTCCAATGCATAGACACATGGAAAATCATAACTTTCCGTCCGAGTTATTCAAATAACTATTCCTATATAAATGATATAAGTAATGAAAAGTAATGTAAAGTAATGTAAAAACTCTTAAAACGCTTTGAAGTTTTTTACATTTACTTCTACAATAATAAAATATTAGTAGATTATTGCGATATGATATGCATATGCTATTTTATTCACCAAAGCATCAAATCAACGAAACAAAGTTTGACACCAGCAATTAATGTATTATTTAACACCTAGGGAAGCACTGCGGTGAAAAAAATAAATAATAGATCATTATGCAGTGATATGTCAAATTGTCATTCCCCCTGCGCTTTGTTCTCTCGTTGTCGCTCGTACGATAAAAAGAGTTTGCTCTTGTAAAGCCATAGTCTCGGCAAGCCTCGACGTTGACTTCATAAGATAAAATCTACCATAGAATTTACAAAATTTTTTGGAGTTTTTGAATTTCGTCTACATTTTATAGATTCCGTTTTTTAATTTTCAGTTTGTTAGGATTCGGCAACATCGACAAATTTGCGTTGCACGGCCGAATCGAGTTACAAATCGATTGTTTCTTCTTCGGCAATATGAATATTGGATGAATAAGTGACATCCCCGTGATAACAGCTGAAAAAATGAGCAACAAAAATGAAAACAAAATCGTATAAAAGTTTTTTTTTCTTTTTTCTTATTTATTTACTTTGGTGTAAGCACTATATATATTACTTTCGTTCTACAGGAAAATCTCACTTTGAATTTCCAACATATGTTCATTCAGTTGATTGTTTAAAGTCGAACGGTGTGGATTCTTTTCGTTCTATGAATTTCTGAAATTTTCTTTATTTTCAAGACTGAATAAAAAAGTGTTCCTAATCATCAATTCGTATATTCGTAGATTGTTGTTAAATTTTAAGATTTTCCTGCGCTGTATGTAACAATTGTGTTAAATACATTTTACACGCTTGCGGAAAGAATATTTGTTTTCCTCTTACTCATCTTCCGATAGCGTATAAAATAATTGTTAGGAAATTGATGTGTTTACTGATGTTTCCTGTAGAGTTTTTCACATGTATCTGTGCGAAGCGAGCCAAAGTAAGCTTGTCGACAGCGAAAGCATTAAAAGTTGTTGATGCCGTAGCGAAGAAACGCTGAAAAGTAGATTTCACGTGAAACTTTTATTCGAGGCGAGGTTTTTTGTTTTTCGCAGACTCCGCATTTTATGGGGTACCAAATCCAATTTATTCCAGAAAATTCACAGAAATTAAACGATACATGCGAAAACAAAGTTAGCTTAGACGCATGCCCGCTACAGGTGGTAACTTTGGTAAAACATATATCATCCAATAATGTATTTGTGAATGTTGTGGATAAAATTATATTGCAATCACATAAACTGCTGTTAAGTAATGTTTGGCTAATGTAAATACTTTGCTCGTCTTCGGCTTCAGTCAAACAATACAATATTTGTATCTGTTTGACAGTCAATAATTTTGGATCGCTATTGTTCTCATAAGTTTGAGCCGTTAGAGAACAATAAAGATCCAAAATTATTATTATACAGATACAAATATTCGGGTGAAAATCGCCTGCAGATGCAATCTTTACCTTCACTTCTGGTCAGAAAATTGGCCTGGTGCAAAACAATTAATTTCCAACCAATGCTGTAATGTTATTTTAGTTTTTCGTTTGTTGCTTATTTATAAACTCCAATGTGACGTAAATATTTTACCGTTTTAATTTTTTTTCCTAAATTAACATTGCTTTGTGTTTGATGAAAAAATTAATTAGGTGAAAGTATTCGATTATAATCTATGCAATTTAACGATTATATGAGATTGATGTTTATGGGCTTAGTTCGTTTAGTTGTCTCGGGTGCTTGGATCCTTTACCGGCATAAGGTTTTCGCTAAATTTTCTTGCTAAGCTACGGATTGACGTAAATAACTAAAATATTGTTGATCGTTTGACGACACATTTCCACTTTTGAGTAGGTAAGAAAAAAAATGAAATATTTTTAGCACTCTGTTTATTTTTATGAATTATTAATTTGTGGTCTGAGAAATAAATTGGTCTTAATTTATTACGTTATGATTAATAGAATTTATTTGTTTTAAAATTTTAAAAAATGCAGTTTTGTTGAAAAGATTTCAATTCATAGAAAATGAAAACATAGAAAAAATTATCTTGCAATGAACATTTGTTAGCTTCCAAGAGCATGGAAATAAATACAAGTGCGATCCAAGTCATATTATCGCATCTATATATATATGTTGATTCGACTCAAAATGTAAACATATGCTACCGAGCAGAATAGATGTGGTAAAAAGACCAGAACGTATCCTAAAACAAATGCGTACGTATCAGAACAGCTGTGACCATTATAAAAATTTACATCGAATTTACACAATTTTTTGGAGTTTTTGAATTTCGCCTACATTTTATAGATGCCGTTTTTTAATTTTCAGTTTGTTAAGGATTCGAATGGATTAATTGAATCTTCTGCTGCAATTAAGATAGGGCCTGAAAATATTTTTTATTCATTAAATGATGGGAGATGGTTTATTTATCCGTAATTTGATTTCAAAAAACTATTTTGGCTATTTGATTTAATTTTATAAAATAAAAATTGTGGTTTAAGGATTTGCTGTAACAGTGTAATCGCACATGATCGCACCTTGTCAGTTTATTGTCTGGAGAATTGTATGGAATTTATCGAATTTGGTTGGTACCAATGGTCATGCCGTAAGTGAATATTCGCGCGAATCATTTGAATGCATAAAGCTGAAATTGAATTTAGAAACAAAATATACATTTTCAAGATGTGTCGTAGAACCTTAAATTACTCATTTTATCGAAATAAAATGAAAACTACCGAAATATTTTCATGCTCTAGTTAATTCCTTTAAACGTTCGTATTTTGTCTTTAGTATGATAACGTCTTTTTCCTGTAACAGTAATTCGGTATCGACTTCCTTAATGCAATTTGTGATTAAATGACGTGTTGTTGTACGTGCTCTTTTTAACTTGTCCATGATTTCCACCGTTCTGTACTTTTAACTCCCCTTGAAGTCCACGCGGGGGCGCCAAATGTTAGAACTCAAAGAATCCATAGCAACCTGCCAGCTCCTGTTCTACGTAGAAGGGAAATTGATGATTGGACTTGGAGTTTTATTTGGATTTGAATTTGGTGGATTTGGATATGGTAGATTTGGATATGGTGGAGGATTTGAATTTGGTGGATTTGGATATGGTAGATTTGGATATGGTGGATTTGGATTGTTGGATTTGGATTGTTGGATTTGCTTGGATTGGATTGTTTAGAATGGATTGTTTGGATTGGATTTATTTGAAATTGGTTTGAATTTGTATTTGTTTTTGGATTTGGTGAATTTGGATTTCGGTTCTAAGTACATTTATTGAATGATAATTTTCATCGAAAAAACCTGGCTTTTATACAAAATTATTTTTGCAAAGAAAACATGATTTATTTTATTTAAAATGCCTTCTACGTTTTAACAGGTGTCTGTATACAATCCACTGCGACAAATTACAGAATCATATAAATAAATAAAAAAATTTTCACATTCTTGGTCCTTTAAGACGTATAACAAGATTCGTATGTTCTCCCTGGCACCTTGGTTTTGTTTCTTTATTCGCCGTGACAAGTCAAATGTTTGCTTTCATTTTTTGGTTCTTCAATTAGAACTAGAATATCGACGGAAGTCGTCCATCGATTAAACGATCTAAGTGAAATCATTAGTCTAGTTAAGTCAAAATACTTTCGAGTTCGACCATAGAATTCAAATGGTTTCGAATTTGATATTACCATGCACAATATTTTCATAATTTTGAAAGTTCACTTGACTTTTTGTAGTGAACAGCAATGATTATACTGAAACACAAGAGAAATGTTCTTGAATGAAAAATCTCATGAGATTCTTTCAGCGGGGGGAAGCGGCCAACCTCTCAGAATATTTTGTGGGGGCAATCGCCTCTCTAAGTCGGCGCCGCTGCCGTTATTTTGTGTTTTTAGGGACTGTTGACAATAGAACACGAGAAGAAAGATTAGTGACAAACTATCATAAAGAAAATTAATATTCGTATCAAAATGTCACTTTTTCGGCTGGGACGAAAACACCACTAACTTTGAAAGATAGAATTTGTGTGAATTTTCTCGATAAAGAAGAGTTATGAAAACAAACATTAACCCGACCTATAGAGCTTTTTTAGGGTCAAAACACATTAGCAATTTGAACTGTCGATCTTAGCAATTATTTTACCAGAATTCGTTTCGGCATTTATTATTTTCACAATAGAGCGAAAAATCTTTGTAGGGAAATAAACATTATAGTACTGAAAACTAGTATGGAAATTGCTGAGATCGACAATTCAAATTGCTAATGTGTTTCGACCCTATTCGAACCATATTTTTTGTTTATTTAATTTATAGCTGAAATAACTGGTTATGGCAAATTTATTCATTATCATTTCAAATACTTTGTGTCGTTCATAACGCACTTAAAATGAATTCATTCATTTATTTCCATTTAAAGTCGACTTAATGCAAGTGGACTAACATTACCAGACAGTTGTAAATAGTCATTTAGGTTAACGTAAGTATAAAAGGTATTAAATTATCACAGAGGAATATCAAAGGTAAAAAAAATTTACCACAAAAGTTCGTCAAAAGTATTAAATAATGGTAAATGAATAATT
>CM055404.1:1316716-1336447 GCA_029228625.1 Pseudolycoriella hygida | reverse complement strand
CGGCAGGGCAATGAAAAAATAGTACGCCGGTATCCAAAACTTGAAAGTGCACAAAATGCAAATTTATTCTCCACAAAATATCGACCCCGCCAAATGGTTCTTTTGGTCCCCAGTTAACTAATTCCAAAAGAGACTATAGATGTCAGCTATAGGTAAAGAATTTGGCTGAACACAAGTTTTGTCGTTTGTGAGGACTATTTTCTAAAAATATTTAGTTTCTTTGGCCACTTCATGTCCATTCGACATGTAAATCCAACCCTCAATATTTAATATTTGGGTTATGTTATAATAGATTTTGTAAACAGCAATGGAAGCAGTTTTTTCTTGTTCTGTTGGTACACCTAAATCTTATTTTCGGAAAATATTTTTACAATAATATTTTGGCGGTTAATTTGTTATTTGAAATTACAATCTCAATTTAAAAAAAATAACTACACTTTTAATGTTTGTCGTAGAACATTGTTTGACTTAATATTATCCATTTTATCGAAATAAAATAAAAACCAAATAAAAAAATGTTAGGCGCGTTCCTAATGGAGGGAACTTTGACAAATGTGTTAGCTCGCATACTAAGATCTTGTAGGAGAGTAAAAAAAAATTGAAAGTGTAAGTTATTAACATTTTATTAACGTTAAATGACACAATTATTCCCTATCTTCTCGACGCACTTACCATGCGTCGGTTTGAGTACTCAACGGTTATAAGGAATAGGATAAAAAACATAATAAAAACATATGCGTCATTATCGTCATATGCGTCAGTATCAGAATAGATGCGGCAAACAGGGTTGATGTTACGAAGAGACTCGAACGTATTTAAGTAAATATTGCCTTAACTCTTAAGTGTGTGAAATTACGTCCACGTTAAGTTGTATTGGAAATTGCCGATAGGGCAAAATTAAAAAACCCGTCCGAAGAAACGGTGTAAAAAACCTTTCCGAAAGCACAAAATTCACCCCCAAATATACAAAAATGTTCTACTCAATTTTCTCTACAACATAGAAAAAACCATTTTTTGGGCTAAGGTCGACTTTAGTATCGACTTAGGGCCCTAAGTAGAGGCCTCGGACATACAATTCCATAGCCAAGAATGTTTTCCTCAATTTCCTCTGCAACATAGCAAAAAAATTTTTTTTGTTAGGGCCGACCTTAGGACCGACATGGCCCACTCGAGCCCTAAGCAAGGCAAAAGTTTCTTTTATAAACTGTCGGTCATGCCTAGATCTTTCAAAAAAAAAATTTGAAAATCGGAATAAATTTACTCGAGTTATATACACTCACGGAAAAGTGAAAACCTTGTTTGGTTTTGTGTTTACTTGAATTTGTGAATTTTTGCATGTATTTTTATATGGAGAAATCAATAAAGTCAGTAAACCACAAAACACGAAAATGTGTCGGTTTTCAATTTTTCGTGAGTGTACAAGAAACACATAGAGTCCTAGCACAGACTCGTTTTTAGTGCCCCAGCTAAGTCCAAGGACTCAAATTCAAAAAAGTTTCTTCTATAAACTGTCGACCATGGTTAGGTCTTTCAAACAAAAAAATTTATGAAAATCGGAAAAGTTATGGACAAAAAACACATAGAGCCCTAGCAGAGACTCAATTTTAGTGCCCTAGTTAAGTCCAAGGACTCAAATTCAAAAAAGTTTCTTCCATAAATTGTCGGCTGTGCCCAGGTCTTTCAAACTAAAACAAAATTTTGAAAATTAGAAAAGATTTACTCGAGTTATGTACAAAAGACCAAAAATCACTTAAACGGCCCTAGCTTGGTGGCCCTTGGGCCGACAGTGCCCAGATTCAATCCCATAAAAGATTGAAAATCGGTTAAGTTTTAGTCGTGTTATCGTGTTGACAGACGGACGGACGGACGGACATTTTTTTATTGCTGATTCGTCATCCATCCGTCATCCTACTCCCGGGTCGAAATTCGACTGGTTACAAACGTCGTGGTAAACGCATAAGACTAAAAAGTTTGTCACTTACGTTGGAAAAAACAATAAGAAGGGATAATTCAAACAGATCGTAATAAACAGCAGATATAATATTCAAAAAAGGAAATCAAAAAATCAAAAAGGCAAATAAAACAATTAAAAAGGCAGATAAAACAAAATTGTCCAAATCATCGTCGGAACACCTGTCCAAATCACCGTCGAAATCGACGCCCAAACCCCCTTCCCGAGCTACCGTTCCAAGTCGCGGTTTCAAATTCCCTGTTAACCACTTTATCTCGACGTTTCGAAAAAGGTAAAATTCCCTAATTTTGTTATTATCCGAGGCTTTATTGACATTTCATAAAAGAGAAAAATCCCTAGTTTTGTTATCGACCTTTTATTTGGCAACAATATGTAAAAGGGAAAATTCCCTAGTTTTGTTATCGACCTAGGTCTATTGACTTTTGGTGAAAGATAAAATTCGTTACTTCTGTTATCCACCTAGGCTTTCTTAACACTTCGTACAAAGGAAAATTCCCTAGTGTTGTACCCGCCACACCGAAATCCAACATATTCTCAGAATCCCTGTCCAAATCGAAGTCTGGATACATGTCCGAACTCGTATCGGCATTCCTGTTGACTAAATACCCATAAATGTCCTATAGCTTGCCTATAGATTGTGGAATTTTTTCACCCAACATTGTTCAGCAATTTTGTTGCCCTAAACCACAATTGACGATTGATACTCAACAAACACCCTACTCCACACCATAGGCTCACCTTCATGCCAAAGAAGTAAGTGACCTCCCGATGAAGTCGGATCAAAAAATGTTCAACAAAGATGTGGGCAATCCAAAACTCTAAGATTTTTCTTCGTCGACCAAACCTCTAACTGACTTATTTGGGGGCAATATCCCACCTTGGATCATGTTTTCTCCACGTTTCAGACCATCTCCAAGAGCATATCAAAAATTATTTTCAAACATTAATCATACTTCATCGAGAAGTATGGTTGCACTTTTTAATATTCATAAATAGAATTGAAGAGTTATTACTTCAATCAATATTTATCAACACTTTACCGTACACTTTATGTGGTGGTCCGGGCATAGAATATCTAGTCATACACTTGCCTTTATTTCAATAACTTTGAATAATAAAGTTTAATAGTGTAAGGTACTGACTGGTATGTAGGGTATGTTATAAAACATGAAACTGTTTGAGGTATGGATTTTCTACACATTTTCTGCACAAGATCAATAGTATTCAACGATGCGAATTTTCGCACCATAGTGCGATATATACTTTATGATTATATGGTGAATTTTATTCACTATGTGTAATGTAATATCACCACAAAAACCCTTTTTGAAAGGGAAATGTGAAGCAATTCCTTGTTGACCCTTCTTTTAAAACGGCTGATATCAATTGGGTTGACTGACGCTAAAAGCTTCGAGACGCTAAAAAATTCATTTATAAAAAAAATTGACGGCGCCATACTTATTTTGTTACAAAAGAAACGGCCAATCCTCGTTTTCCACAATCCCACATAAGTTTCACATTGTTTTTTCGGCGTAACCCGTTAAGTATGTGGGTGCATTCAAATGTGATAGTGGAGCAGTGACCTTTTAGGCATTCTTAGCTGTCTGAGTGAGTGGACAGTTATGTTCTTCCGTTGGGTATTTTCTAAGATTAACGTTCTACGCGCGTAAGTAATTGCGCAAGTTTTGGATTGAGTATTTAGTCGTCGTGTAACTGTCTAAATCGACGGACTCGTTCATGTCGGCTCGGGGTGCACTGCACAAATGCCAGCCATCCGTTTTCGACTCATCTGCGAAGATGTTTAAGTGTGTACTTTTGACGGCTAGTGCGTTCACTTTTTTTCGTGGTCATGTGTCGTGGAATACCCATCCAAAGGTCCCTTCAAAATTGAAATAAGATCTGACCGCCAATTTTCGAGAAAAAGCGAGTCGTTTTCATTGCGGATGGAAAATGAGTCACATCCGTCACGTTCAAGACCGTTTTTTGGATTTTCCGAGCGCAAGTATGAAAAATTTTGTACCGTCTTCCTGGGAAAATTGTTGTTTCTACGTGTGGGAAACTTTACACACGTCTCAACAACAAATTTCCCAGGAAGACAGTAAATAACTATTTTAGTTTAAATGGCTCTGTATCTAACCAACTAATCTAGTATATTTTCATTGAGAAGCTCATTTTGTACTGAAAATGATTATTTTCTAAAAAAAATGAATGATTATTTTCATCTCCGGATCCACTGGATCGATTTTAATGAATGAAATGTCGATTTCAATCAAAATTGTACATCAGACGTGTCTCAGGTGGATACAAACAAGGAGAAAAAGTCAAAACTCAGCTGTTTATATTTCGAAGTCTACGAAAAAAATTCTAAATTTTTTACGCATTACTGCTTCGCGTCGATATGGCACTGGCGCATTTCGTAAATAATGTGATCGCAATATTGGTATTCGAAATATTTGCTTGCTAAATTTTCCTTTTTAATTGAGCGTTGGTATCGCTTCACCTTCGAATGCATCAGTAAAAAAGTTAACAATTTTTTTCGATTGGATAAGCGATAAAACGTAAGTATCGGCAGAAGAAATGTAAATACATAAAAAATTTACCCGAACAACCTGTACCTTTTTGCTTGCAAAATATAGCACCGAAAATGGATGAAATAGTATATTACATCACAAGGAGCTAAAACGGTGCATTTAGACCCGTGGTCTAAATTAGCACCGTTTTAGCTTCAAGTGATGTATACTATTTTTCACGCAGACGAACAAAATGCCAGATTCCAAACAGAAACACTCGACAAGGGTGACGCATTGAGCATCTAAGTTAAAACGATTTTCTTCCAGTTGCAAAAGTTCTGAAATCGGAGGAAGGTGACGCATTCAGCTTCGATACGCAAAAATATTAAAACGACGTTACAAATGCGTCACAAATGCCAGACCCTACAACGAAATAATATTTCTATGCTTTCAGTTTTTACACTGCAAAAATTTGACTTTTACTTCCTTTCGCGAAGATTGTACCGTTCAAATTTAAATTTTTGAGTGTGAAAAGTTAAAGTGTTGAAAAAATCGAAGCAGAATGCGTCACCTTCCTCCGATTTCAGAACTTTTATAACTGGAAGAAAATCGTTTTAACTTAGATGCTCAATGCGTCACCATTTTCTGATTTCACAACTTTTGTAAGCAGAAATGAAGACTTGCGTCACACCTCCTCTGTAAGAGGTTTTTTGGTGGATAACAGTACTTTTGTAAGCTTATCTCTCGCCAAAAACCCCTCAAAGTGTTGGTCAATTTGAATACCTCACTCATGTCCAGAATGTCCGAAAATATAAAAAACCACAAGTTGAAAAGTGCTAGAGAAATTCACAAGAATCCCAAAAACCTCGGAAGCTCCATTGGATGACCTCACTCATCTCGAGAATAACCGAAAAATATCAAAAAACCTGATGGAAGTTGACAAGTGCTAAAGAAACTCTCCTAATTCTAGAAGTGGCCATATTCCAGGGATTAGGCCATATTTCCCAAAACCCTGTTCGCTTAAATTTAATTCCATACAACTTCGCCTTGGGACCAACTTTCTAACTCTCGTAGTTCTGTAGATTTGGGTCATCCTGCCTAATTATGGAAGCGGCCGTATACCAGGATTGGGCCATATTTCCTCAATTTATTTATTTAGCGTTTGGTACATTCTGTTATTGCACAGATATTGAGTGAAGTCAAATAGGAAGTTACATAAAACATAAAACAAGGAATACTAAATATAAAAAGGAACTTAAGTTAAATTGAAATTGGTTTGAAATATCATAGATCTAGTTTCACTAGCCAGCGCAGAGCTGCATTGCCGAGATTAAGGAAATCGGTCGTTTCACCATCGTATTTAAAAATCGGTCAGTAAGTTAATAGGTGCATCATTGTTTGGCGTTGGCTACCAAATGAACAACTGGGGCTGTTGACTAATTTCCACTTGTAAAGCATGTCATTCCTCAAAACCCCGATTCGCTTAAATTTAATTCTCTACAACTTCGCCTTTGGAACGAACTTTCTAACTCTCATAGTTTTGGAGATTTGGGTCATCCTGCCTAATTATGGAAGTGGCCATATACCAGCATTGGGTCATATTTCCCCAAAACCCTGAAACACGTGTTCGATTAAATTTAATTCTCTACAACTTCGCCTTTGGAACCAGCTTTCTAACTCTCGTAGTTCTGGAGATCCGGGTCACCCTGCCAAAAATTGCCACAAATAAACAAAGAAAGAAGGAAAGAAAGGTTTACCAAATTGACTATTTAAAAATATTCGATTTCCATACAAAATAGCAATATTGTTTGATTCATATCTTCGGAGTGGCTGAACCGATTTAAATGAGTAAAAATGCGTTTCGGCCTAAAAGAATCCAGGAAAAATATTTTCCGGGGGGTACGTCGCACGGGGGAAGTGGGGGGAGTCAAAAAGTTCCTGTATATATGTTCCTTAGTCTACGAAAAATTTTTTTTTGAATTTTTTTGGCGTGTAAGACTTGCGTCACGGCCCCTTACTACCGTGGGGCCATGATAACATCGTGTACGTCGACTTTTGCATTGTGTATTTCGACTTTCGCATTGTATGTTTTTACTTTCGCATTATCTAAGCTGACTTTCGTGTTATGTAGGTAAGTTGACAACACATAAGTTGAATTTTTTTATTTTCGGTTCTCAAATGGGGTCAGAAAATTAAAAGTTTCGTTGTTCGCGTAATGAAATCCGCAAAAAAACCTCTTACAGAGGAGGTGTGACGCAAGTCTTTATGCCTGCTTACAAAAGCTGTGAAATCAGAAAAGTGTGACGCATTCATCAACTAAGGTAAAACTATTTTCTTCCAGTTACAAAAGTTCTGAAATCAGAGGGGGGTGACGCATTAAGCTTCGATTCGTAACAAAAATTTTTAAACAAAATTATGTTGAGTTCAAAAAATTGCGTCGCAAATGCCAGACCCAACGACGAAACAATTTTTCTGTACTTTCAGTTTTTACGCTGCGAAAATTTGACTTTTATTTCTTATTACATCGTTTAGGGTAAATTTTAATTTTTGCGTCTAAAAACTGAGTGTTGAAAAATTATTCCGCTGGTGGGTCTGGCATTTGTGACGCAATTTTTTGAACTCAACATAATTTTGTTTAAAATTTTTTGTTGCGAATCGAAGCTTAATGCGTCACTCCCCTCTGATTTCAGAACTTTTGTAACTGGAAGAAAATAGTTTTACCTTAGTTGATTAATGCGTCACACTTTTCTGATTTCACAGCTTTTGTAAGCAGGCATAAAGACTTGCGTCACACCTCCTCTGTAAGAGGTTTTTTTGCGGATATCAGTACTTTTGTAAGTTTTTAAACAACTTTCTAGCTGCCATAGTTCTAGAGGTATGAATCATCCCTCTGGAATCTGGAAGTGGCGTTATCCCGGGATAAGGCCACATTTTCCCAAAACCATGAAACTACACGTGTTCCTGGTATATGGCCACATCCATAATTAGGCAGGATGACCCAAATCTCCAGAACTATGAGAGTTAGAAAGTTTGTTCCAAAGGCGAAGTTGTAGAGAATTAAGTTTTAGCGAACACGTGTTTCAGGGTTTTGGTGAAATATGGCTCAATACTGGTATATGGCCTCTTCCATAATTGGGCGGTATGACCCGAATCTCTAGAACTATGAGAGTTGGAAAGTTGGTTCCAAAGGCAAAGTTTTAGAGAATTAAATTTAAGCGGACACGTGTTTCAGTGTTTTGGTGAAATATGGCCCAATACTAGTACATGGCCTCTTCCATAATTGGGCAGGATGACCCAGATTTTCAGAACTATGAGAGTTAGAAAGTGGGTTTCAATGGCGAAGTTGTATAGAATTAAATTTAAGCGAACACGTGTTTCAGGGTTTTGGGAAAATATGACTCAATACTGGTATATGGCCTCTTCCATAATTGGGCAGTATGTCCCGAATCTCTAGAACTATGAGAGTTGGAAAGTTGGTTCCAAAGGCTAAGTTGTAGAGAATTAAATTTGAGCGAACACTTGTTTCAGGGTTTTGGCGAAATATCGCCCAATTCTGGCATATGGCCACTTCCATAATTGGGAAGGATGCCCCGAATCTCCAGAACTATGAGAGAGAAAGTTGCTTCCAAAGACAAAGTTGTAGAGAATAAAATTTTAGAGAACACGTGTTTCACGGTTTTAGGGGAAAATGACTTAGTCTTTGGATTGTTTGCTTATTTGTATATTTAGATACGTTCGAGTCTCTTTGCCACATGTATTCTGTTTGCCACATCTATTCTGATACGTACGGATCTTTGGTTATGTTTCTCGTAATGAAATTGATGTGAATTACAAGGGATGTCGTATAAAAATTCAGCATGTGTGATTGCGATCCTTGCCTTCGGCGCGGGCAGCAATTCCCGCACAGGATTGAATTTTTATTCATCCCTTGTAATGCAAGTATCTATTTTAACGGGGGCAAAATGATATTCAAATGTGACCTGAAACAGCTTACTTTTGGATCTGTGAGAAAATCTTGCATTTTTTGTCCGCCTGCGGGAAAAGTATACTTTTCTTCCCACCTCTCACTGCTGACACAAAAATGAAAACATCATAGTCAAGGCAACATCTGTCACTGCTGACCACTGAAACTACAATAATCACATTTCTTCACTTCACAAACACTTCTCATTTATACTTGGAGTTCAAGTACAAGTCAAAATGGCCGCCGGGTTGGACGTGTTTCGGTTTGCTCTGTGTAAGTTTTATTTATTTTTGAAATTTTGCGTTCGGTCCGGGATTTTCTTTTCTTTTAAATAATTAGTTTTGTTAATTGTTTTTGTGTCGAGTGCCGCATCACTCAGGTCATTACGCGAATTTTGTTGTTCTTTTTTCGTGTTTCATTACAACGTGATGGAATATGCAACGTGGCAGTCAACTGCTCGGTTTCCCTTATTTTTCACCTTCTCCGTTGCCCATTCTGTAGCTTTAGATTGTTTTCTGTGCAATAGGCGCGTTTTAATACGAAATTTGTTGTTTTTGGAACTTCAATTACATTTACATTTTAGCTTCCGAATGGCGTCTGGGTAACATAACCTCAATGTTGTGATATTTTTCGAATCATCGCTTTGCAAAACAATCAATTCAATACTGTGTACTTTATGGTCATAATTTCGGTTGATGACTTCGCTATATGCATAGCAGTCGGTTTGGCAAAAATGTAAACAAACGAATACATTGCATTCCAAACAGCATGGTGCCCATTAAAACTTGTACTTCCGGTGCGGCTCGGCTTACCAGGCCGTCCCACTGTATTCATTCTCGGTAAAAACAATTACACACAGCCTCGGACGGGTGTTGGATACGGGGTACGACCAACGCTCGACTTGACAGGTACCCCATCGTTGATGGTCAGGCAATGCAAAATGGTTGATGGTTTGTTTATTGGGAGTCTAAACGTTAATGGGGGTTTTCGGAATCGCAGGGAGGAATTAGTGGATCTGGCAAAGGGCTACGGTATAGACATATTGGCGTTGAGTGACGTTAGGACGAAGGGACAGACGGAAGGGCACGTAGGCGGGTATAAGGTGTTTTTGTCCGGGGTTCAGTCTGGTAGGGCAAATTGGGGGGTTGGAATCGCAATCAGGAAGGAGTTGATCAACTTTGTCCTGGATGTTCGTTTCGTAAATGAAAGGCTAATGTGGGTCTCTGTAAAGTTAGCGGGGGGAATTTATCGCCTGGTTAGCGTATATAGCCCTTGCGAAGGCAGTGATGCTGCTGGCTTGGACATTTTTTACGAACAGTTGGGGGACGTGGTTAGCAAAAAGGGAAATGAATCTCTGATTTTGATGGGGGATTTTAATGCAAGGATAGGAAACTTTAAAAACAACTCAGGTTATGAAAGGGTAGTGGGTAGATTTGGGGAAGGAACTCTGAATTCAAATGGTAAACGGTTGTTAGATTTTTGTGATTTCAATGGGTTAGCAATAACCAACTCTTTCTATAGGCACAAATGGATCCATCGGTATACGTACGTCAAGGAGGGTTTAGATCACAAATCCATCATTGATTACATGATTATAGAACAGGACAGGAGACAGGTGGTCAGGGACACACGTGTTTTCAGGGGTTTCACTTTTGGTTCTGACCACTACTTTTTGGGTACCCATCTGTCGGTTGGGAAACTCTGTCAGACTAAAAGAAAGAAATTTCGTGTGGGCAAATTTAGGGAAGAGGCAGTAAGGTCTCGTTTTATGGCAAAATTCGCCGAAGGGTTTGAGGGGCTTCCAGCTGACTGCGGGGACATTGGGACTGAGTGGGCGAATTTTAAGAAATTTATCTTGGGTGCGGCTGAGGAATGTCTGGGCAGTGTCACTAGCGGGGGTCGAAACAAAAAAACGGGTTGGTGGAACGCTGATATCAGGGATGTTGTATTGGAAAAAAGGAAACTTTACTTGATCTGGTTACAGGACAGGACGGCGGAGAAGTGGGATGCTTACAAGGCTTGTAGTAAACTGGTTAAGGATCTAGTCATTGAAGCGAAGGACAGGGAGGGGAAGAAGTTTGGGGAGGAATTGGAAAAGGCAGGTCGAGGCAGGGGTAAGAAGTTTTGGTCGATGATTAAGGACATTAGGCGCGGTGGCGTGAAAGAAGGATGTAGTAGCATTTTAGATAAAGGCGGCGAGTTAATTACAGATAAGGGTGAAGTCTTGAAGACTTGGCGGGATTACTTTCAGGATTTATTTACATCTGTCAATCTGGTAAAAGAAAATGGGAGGGAGGCGGGTCCTAGCTTGGAGGTGGAGGAGGAAATTACACTGGATGAGGTGTCCCGGAAGGTCGGCAGATTAAGGGCAGGAAAATCCGCAGGGGTGGATGAAATTAGGGCAGAATTTATTAAATATAGCGGATCAGGTGGGATCCAATGGCTTTGTAGGATTTTCAATTTGGCCATGAGGTCTTCTACGGTACCTGCTGACTGGAGCTTCGGTGTTATTGCTCCAATTTATAAGAAGGGCAACCGTAAGGGTTGCAGTAATTACAGGGGGATATCGCTCTTGAGCGTGGTAGGTAAGGTGTACGCGAGTGTACTTGTTGACCGGGTTAGGAACATAGTGGAAGGTGTACTGGATGAGATTCAGGGTGGTTTCAGGCCTCTGAGGGGTGTCAGGATCAGATTTTCTGCCTCAGGCAGACTATCGAAAAGCTTTATGAAAAGAACAGGGACTTGTACCTATGCTTCATCGACTTGGAGAAGGCATTCGACCGGGTACCAAGGCAGAAGGTGTTCGGGGTTCTTAGCGAGTACGGTATCAATGGGGGCTTACTGCGTGCCATTAAGAGTATTTACTCAGAAAGCAGGGCAGCGGTAAGGATAGACGGCGAAATTAGCGAGTCTTTCGAGGTTAAAGAGGGCGTTCGTCAGGGTTGTTGTCTTTCTCCGCTTCTGTTCATAACTTTCATGGATAAAATCATCAAGCAGGCGAACTTGCAGGGAAATGTCAAGGTGGGTGAGGTAATAATGAAAATTCTGGCCTATGCGGATGACTTGATTCTGTTGGCAGATAGTACCGCGGAGTTACAGGGTGGGATTGACTGCCTGAATGCTGCATGTGAGGAGTATGGGATGAAGGGAAAACTAAGGTTATGCATATAGGCAAATCTCGGAAGAAGATAGCTTGCAATTTAAATGGGGAGGAGCTGGAGCAGGTTTCTGAATTCAAGTACTTAGGAACCATTTTTTCAGAGGATGGCAAGTTGGTTAGGGAATTTGAGGAAAGGAGGAAAATGGGAAACGCGGTGGCCAGTCAGTTGAGGTCGCACGTGTTCAACAGGAAGGAATTAAGTAGCGAAACGAAGTTAGCTATTCACAGGTCAATATTCCGGCCGACGATTCTGTATGGTAGTGAGAGTTGGGTGGATTGCGGATATCTAGTGCATGACCTGGAGGTTTCTGATATGAGGGTTCTTAGGAATATAGCGAAAGTTAATAGGAGGGAGCAGTGGGATAATCATATCAGGAACGACGACATTAGGGAAAACTTAGGGATAGCGTCAGTGGAAGAGGAAGCCAGGGCCAGTCGTCTACGTTGGTTTGGGCACGTTCAAAGGATGGGTAATAACAGGTTACCGAAAAGGATCTTGGGTGCACAGGTCCCGGGTGTTAGGCCAAGGGGTAGACCAAGGAGAAGGTTTATAGATTCAATTAAATCAGATTTAGAAGTTAGGGGACTTTCTCTGGGCGAACAAACCATCGCCTTGGCAGGCGATAGAAGGGCATGGAGGACGATAGTTCACCATTCTGGGGTTGTGACATAAAGACCTCACACCGGAGGGTAATAATGGTCTATAAAGTTTGATGATGATGATGATGATGATGATGTTCAAAAACTTATCGTACATTCTCCGAACAAATCATGCGACGCGACGGACGGAAGCATTCGTTGGCCTACTTGTATGCACTATGACTAATTGAAATGATTTTTTTTAAAACCAGAACACGATTATTTTCTTCACGATCGATTTTTGTTTATAGTTTACATGAACAAAAAATCAAATGATTGATGTGAAAAATGCAATCGTATGTACACTGCTATGATCATGACATAAAATTTTCATGCAAAATTTTTGTAGTATTTTTGTTCGGAATCTGGCGTTTTGTTCGTCTGCGCGGAAAATAGTATACATCACTTGTAGGTAAAACGGAGCTGATTTAGACTACGGTGGCAAAAAGGTCCTCCTCGGGCTTCGCTGCGCTCCACTCTCGGATTTTAATCTTTTCACCACCTGTAGTGGGTCTAAATGCACCGTTTTATCTCCTTGTAATGAAATGTACTATTGTGAAAATCGTGAAAAAATTACTCGAGTGGTAAACAAAAAATCCAAAACCACTATTAGGTGACACTAGCGCGGCGGCCCCTTGCAAAAAAGCCAAAATTCAATAAAAAAAGATTTTGAAAATCGGTAAAGTTTTACTCGAGTTGTCGCGTTGACAGAGGACAGACAATTTTGATCATATTACACTTTTTCGTTTTGTTCGTAAAGTTTTTATATCCATCCTCTAAAGCTAAAACCCAAGTGTTGGAAACACCTCTACATCATACAGGCCTGACACGATTTAATTAAAAAATAAATACCGTTTTATATGTAGCTTCATTGAAAGTTTAACAACGGTTTTATTTAGCGTTTATCAGAAAACATTTAGAAAAATCAACAACACCTACACAATTTACACATTTGACTGAAAAGAAAAATAAGTAAATGAGTAGTAGATTACTCTTATAGGACAATAAACGACCCATTAATTGAGTTGTGGAAAATTGTCTAGGGTAATGTGTAATTTTCTTTTCTTCTTCGTTAGCCTGTTGATATCCACTGCTGGATGTAGGGCTCCCCTTTCCTCCTCCATTCTGCACGATCCATTGCCATTTGCTGTCAGTTTGAACCTGCTGTTCGCTTGATTGAATTCGTCCATCTTTCTGGCGGTCTGCCCATTGGTGATGTGTACGATATAGATAATTTCATCCGAAGGTAAAGTTTCAGAGGCACTTTTGAGAAACATTACACCGAATGAGTAAAGTAACCTGCTAATATTACGATTTTCACAATTACCAGCCAATGTAAGTTCGAAGTTTAAATGATATTTTGTAGCGAAAAATAACATTTAATGTACGGCATCCTTAGATGGATCGTACAAGCTTTCATACATATTCCAACGAAAATATTCGACAAAAAGTTTTCTCTGTCTCCTTCATGAACTGTCTATACGCTACTTTAATGGTTAATAAAAATAGCATGACTGCCACACTTTAATATTCATAATCCAGTTGTATTTTATTTCTTACATTTTTTGTATTGGAAATTAGAATATAATACAGCTAGCGACGCTCTTGTTGATTTGGTGGTTGCACGCTATAATTTTTTTAAGAAAATGAAACTTACACTCTCGATTTGGTGTGAAGATTTATTGCATGATTTTGTGAGTGTGTAATTCAAAAACAATCAATTTGATTGTTTAATGCTTCTGAGTATTTTTCCGCTACGATTTTTCGGTGAAATGAACCTTCTGGCACAAAATGCCCCTTTTCGTGTGTCCTTTCAGTAACATATTCAAAATAGTTGAATCCCCCGACCCTAAGGGCTACGCGGGCATCTTGTTCTTCTTTAGAAGCCATTTATATCCACTGCTGGATGTAGACCTCCCCTAATGATCTCCACTCGTTATGGTCCATTGCTACTTGTTGCCATGTGGTGCCTGCCATTCTCTTCATGTCGTTCGTCCACCTTTCCGGTGGCCGTCCCATTGGTCGCGTTTTTGGCGGTCTCCACTGCATTATGTCTTTCGTCCACCTGTCATCGGTCATCCTTGCAGTTTGACCAGCCCAATTCCATTTTAATGACGCTATTCTTGCCATGACTCTTGTTTACTGACGTATCTATTCGTTTGATTTTTTGTCTCGAAGAATTCCCAGCATTATACGTTCCATCGTTCTTTGTGTAGCTGTCAATTTTTTCGCTGATGCTTTTGTTATTGTAAGCGTTTCAGCACCGTACGTCACAACTGGGAAAATACACGAGTCAAACACCTTCGCTTTAAACTGTTGTACATGTTACTTCCAAAAATATACCGCAACTTTCCAAACGCTGCCCATCCGAGTCCAATTCTTGTTTTGTCTTGTAGTTGTCCACCCTCTCAATTGCAACGTTTCCTATTTTAATAAATGTGTTATCTATCATATTTGTCAAGATTTTAGTTTTTGACATGTTCACTTTACTGTCTTTCTAATCTCTGTTTATTTATTTACTTCGAATTAAATATACAGGCTACACATGCCCAATTACATATTTTTCCCGTCAAACATTTTGATTATAAACTAAACATTTTGATTATAAACTAATAATTTAGAATTTTTATTTAAATAGATTAAAGATGAAATTTGACATTAAAAGTCGAAGTAACTCATTATCTGTTTTCGGAATGCCATGTGATTGTAATTTTTTATTTCTACTGACGAAAAGAACTTATTGTGATGTGCTTGGATTCGTTGTACTGGAGTGTTTTCAACATATTTTGCAGGTGCAGTGGGCAAATAAAATAATGGCACTTTTCTTGTGAAGCGTTTCGGCTCGTTGAAACGTATCGTGGATTTTAGAGACGTTTCGACTCGCCCTTATACAATGTTATTCAGAAGGATTTCGTCTGATTCCAAACGACTACATTCTAGTGATTGCATATTTAGTTGCTTAAGTCTCGTTTCGTAGTTCGGTTTTAACCAATTAAATCGTGGGCGCGCGGTAGCGATGCGCCCGTGACGCAAGTCCCCATACGAACAAAAAATTCGGAATTTTTTTTTTCGTAGACTTCGGAACCATATATACAATACAGCTATGTTTTGACTTCCCCCCCCCCCCTTGCGACGTACCCCCCGGAAAATATTTTTCCTCGATTCTACAGAAAATTCTAGTTTTCACTCACTAAAATCGGTTCGGTGGATCCGAAGATACGACCTTTAGAAAATGATCATTTCCTATACAAAAAGTTCTGTTTCATCAAGCCCGTATCTGGGGGGGCAAGGGGGCTCAGCCCCCCCTGAGCGTCCTTAGAGCCCCCCTGAGCGTCTTCAGAGCCCCCCTGGCGAAACTGAAATGTTGCGACGCAATCATTCTTTTCTTTTCCAATCTCAATTCAATGTTTCCATTTCGTTACTGAAATAGATTTTCGGTTCTACATTGCAAGAAAAAACTTTTGACACTCTTAACGACAGTGGCGTGTTATCGGTCACATATACTGAGCTGTTAGAATTTTTGCTATAAAATGGTAATCAGAACTGTATACTTTCATAGAAAACCAAAATTTTAAATATAACATTCACCACTCACTCAAACTAAACTTTTTATTTTTCTCGCATAAGAATAGTACTCAAAAATTTTTTTTCCCTGCAGCGTTATAATAGAAGCTGTATGCTAGCTGCTAACAAAACCTGCGGCAAAAATTTAGGAAATGTGAACGCTTTTACTGTCTGGGAGTAAATACAGCAAGTATACCGTAAAATGTCCATTTTGCTGGGCAAAACATCGTGTTTCAATTTTTTTCTGCGACCAATTAAGGGACAATTAGCTTTTTCTTTTCCCATTTTAATTCATTGAAATTTTACGTTGAAAAAAGTTGAAAAAGTAAGGCACTTGAAAGCTTTTGCACCCTCACACCGTATGAATCGTAATACAAAACAACATTTGTTTTCGGAATACGAAATAACATTACCGTTAATCTTTGTCTGTGTTGCAAATTACAATAGCACTAAGGGCCGAACACATATTTGTAATAAACCGAGATACAAGGTGACTCTTAAAAATTCATGAAAAATGAGTCAATGGATTCTATCGCTCATAATTCCAACGTAGGTTGACTTTTTTAAAAACTTTTTTTGTGTTTCTAAATCTTCATTAAAGTAGCTAAAAAACGAGACATAACAACCTAAGGTTGGTCGTCTCTCAGTCATCATTCCATATTTTCAAAGTTTATATTTCTTTTATGACAACCCACAGTTGGGAACTTTGAACGAATGCCACAGCCAGACCATAAATTTTTTTCTAGTAATTTCTCTTTAGCATAATAGTTTGAATCCAAATGAGTGAAAAAAACATTAAACAGATGAAAGAAGTCTCGTCGAGACGTTGGTACTGGGCTCAGAATGGGCCGAAACAGGCCAACTCGCAAATTTTCAGAAAATGAATTTGCGCCACCTTAACATGCGATAAAAAAAATCTTTCATAGCAATTTCTGACGCCTACGGCCTATAAGATTTTTTTGTAGACCGGTTTCGTTGGCATCCCAAAAAATCGAACACCCCTACTGTTTAACGAACACCCTATACCAAAAATACGACTGTAATATTGTGAAATGCGCGAAATAAAGAGAATTTTCTCAAAATTTCCTATAGTTTCAATTCGGTGGGGGCAGCCGACCCTGGCTACGGGCCTGTGTTTCATAGAAGCCAAAGTTATTGCAAACATCCTACGTTAGTTAGTCAGTGGGTCAGTTAATTCCAGGGCCATTTTTATGAAAACTGACTTTTTTGGCTCTTGCTCGAAAACGGCTCAATAACTTTTCTTAAAATTTTGCAGGGACCTTCGGGTGGGCATTTTATGCCATATGAGATTTTAAAAAAGGGGGGTACCGGCCTCGTCTGGGTACCAGGGCTCTTAGAAGGCGCCATATAAAGCCCATATGTATGTGTTTGTGTGTGTAGTGTGTATGATAGCACATTTTGTATGAGGCAATGGTTGTGTGCTAGAGATAGAGGTTTGGGGGGGGGGGGGGTACCGACCTCGTTTGGGCGCCAGGGCTCTTAGAAGGCGCCATATAAAGCCCATATGTATGTGTTTGTGTGTATAGTGTTATGATAGCACATTTTGTATTGATGTGTAGTGTGTATGATAGCACATTTTGCAATGGTTGTGTGTTCGAGATAGAGGTTTGGTGTCAAAGGGAAAGTTGTTGGGTTGGGTGTGTAGTGTATCAGGGTGACGGCCAAAATTGCAGAAAACAGGCGGGACTCAAAAAAAAACTTTTAATATGTTGCAACACAACATGTTGTAGAGAAAGTTGAGGGAATCATTTTCGCCCATGGATGTAGTAGCCGCCACGCTTCGGTTCGGCGGCTCAAAAAAAACTTTTGATATGTTGTAGAGGAAGTTTAGGGGATCATTTTCGCCAATGGAAGTAGTAGCCGCCGCGCTTCGGTTCGGCGACGGCGGCGGCTCAAAAGAAAACTTTTGATATGTTGTAGAGGCAGTTGATTGTTTGACTGATATTTGATTTTATTGTCTACTATCTTCTAGCTGACATGGAAAAAAAAGAGTGACTATGACGATGTCATAGTTCTCGTTAAAAAACAAACAAAAAACGTTATAATAATTACTTATAAAGTAGGATCACCATAACATAAAAGGCAAAATTAAAACAAAGTTACAAAAATGAAAATCACTTAATCATAAATAAAACATTTTCACAAAATTTGCTTTAGCGTTGTCAATTGTCAAAAACAAACAAAGAACCATGAAAAAATGAACATTAAAAAAATTATATTAAATTAATGCAAGTCCCCGAAATTAAAATGAATGTCGATAAAATAAATAAAGACAAAAAAAATTAATTAATTAATTAATCAAACATTTGTAATCGTCAAAAATAAATCAAACATTTGTCATCGTCAAAAGGATTAGGGGATCATTTTCGCCCATGGAAGTAGAAGTCGCCGCGCTTCGGTTCGGCGGCAGCGGCGACTCAAAATAATGCAAAATTACAATCACAAAGAAAACCCATTTTAAAAGGGAAACGTGAAGCAAGTCCTCGTCCCTTCTTCTAAAACAACTGATATCAATTTGGGTGACGCTTGCAGCTTCAGAACGCACAAAATTCTTTTGAAATATTTTCACTTTTGATTAAAATGCGTCACAAATGTCGGTCCCGCCAATTTAATAAGTTTTCTTCGCTTTCAGCTTTCACACGCAAAAATTTTATTTCCTGTACAAAAATACGCCATACATCCCGTAAAGTCAAATTTTTGCATTGTGATAGCTGAAAGAACCGAAAAACTATAACACTGGGGGGTCCGGCATTTGTGCAGCATTTTTTTAATCAAAAGTGGAAATATTTCAAAAGAATTTTGTGCGTTCCGAAGCTGCAAGCGTCACCCAAATTGATATCAATTGTTTTGGAAGAAGGGACGGTGACTTGCGTCACGTTTCCCTTTCAAAAAGAGTTTACCCCCTGAGACCTAGTTTTTCGGATTCTACGTAAAATTTTGATTGAAATCGACATTTTACTCATTAAAATCGTTCCAGTGGATCCGAAGATATGAAAGATTAGAAAATCGTCATTTTCCATACAAAATGTGCTATTTTATAGAAGCCAAAGTTAATGCAAACATCCTACGTTAGTGGGTTAGTTAGTTCCAGAGCCATTTGTATGAAAACCGACTTTTTTGGCTCGTGCTCGAAAACGGCTCGATAACTATTCTTGAAATTTTGCAGGGACCCTCGGGTGGGCATTCTACGCCATATGAGATTTTAAAAAAGGGGGTACCGGCCTCGTTTGGGCGCCAGGGCTCTTAGAAGACGCCTTATAATGCCCATATAAAAGAATGCTTTGTATGTGTGTGAGTGTATTCAAAGTATGAGTCAAATATGAGCAACTGAGACTGTAAGATGACTGTGATAGGATGGAAATAGATGTTTGGTGTCAAAGGAAAAGTTGATGGGTTGGGTGTGTAGTGTGTCAGGGTGACCAACAAAATGGTCGACGGACGGTGGTATAGGACGGACTTAGGGGGAAAATTAAATTTTTTTTTTAATTCTTTTTTGGTTGGAGATAGATGTTTGGTATCAAAGGAAAAGTTATTGGGTTGAGTGTGTAGTGTGTCAGGGTGACCAACAAAATGGCCGACGGTGGTATGGGACGGACTTAGGGGGAAAATTAATTTTTTTTAGTTGAGATACATGTTTGGTGTCAAAGGAAAAGTTGTTGGGTTGGGTGTGTAGTGTTTCAGGGTGACCAACAAAATGGCCGACGGTGGTATGGGACGGATTTAAGGGGAAAATTGATTTTTTTTTATTTTTTTTTTGTTGAAGATATGTAGATATGTAGAACTTTTTTCGATGAAATGGGCGAAAATTTTTTTTCGCCGAAATTTTTCTTCTGCCGACATTTTTTTCGCTGAAGATTTTTTTTCGCCGAAACTTTTTTTATTTGAAAATTTGTTTCGCCGA
>CM055404.1:1247716-1298697 GCA_029228625.1 Pseudolycoriella hygida | reverse complement strand
TTTTGAAAAAATTCAAAATTTTGAGAAAATTCAAAATTTTGAAAAAATTCTGAATTTGGAGAATATTCAAAATTTTGAGAAAATTCAAAATTTTGAGAAAATTCAAATTTTGGAGCAAATTGTAAGTTTTGTAATGTAATGTTGAAGGTCGTTATATCACTTCGTTGATATTTCCGCTAATAGTACTAAAATCGAAGTGGGCAAGAAAGGCACTATAAATCAAAATACTTTCTTTGCCGCAAAATAAGTCCACTTCCCCCGTATTCCACTTCCCCCGTATTACACTTCCCCCGTATTCCACTTTCCCCGTATTCCACTTTCCCTGCATTCAACGTTCACCGTATTCAACGTTCCCCATATTCTTCTTTCCCGTTTTCCAAGTTCTCCCGTATTCAACTTACGATTGGCACTCAAAAATTATCTTTACTTTGTCCAACAGCAAAAGTTCCCTAACAAACAAAGTGAGGAGACCCCGAAATTTGAACCGTTTTCGCCGCCTAGCTCCTCCGCGTGAAGTCGGATCAACAAGTTTTCTTCTATAAAGTTGTAGGTCATCAAAAACTAAAACTCTAAGAATTCTCTTCCCCGACCAAATCTCTAACACAACATCTTGACTGACTTATGGCCGATTTTCAATTTTGTCCCGTTTTTTACCCATAACCCCCTTATTTCGGAACAATATCCCACCCCGGAACATGTTTTCTTGACGTTTTGCACCATACCCGACAACATATCAAAAAGTATTTTTTTTACTCCTCAGTTTAAATGCAAAAATAACGGGATTGTGACCAACAGACAAATAAATAAATAGACACATAAATAAATAGCCAAATAAGCAGACAAACTTTAGAGGTTAATAATTAGTAATGCTGCTATCGAGAAGTAAGGGACAAGTGTTAGCTGAATTTAAATACTTAAGAACCATTTCCGCATCTAAGGGTTGTGGCAGGAAGATATAACACTGAAAGGGACTCTAAATAGTCCATAAATCTAGATGAAGATGATAAAAGTTGATAAGTGTATTTTTTTGAAAGCAGACGTTTGTTTCGGCCCTATACTTCCTCCCTTTTATCAAATTTAGCTTGTTTCCTGAGAACTCCCCTCCACTACCATGCCCACAAATTCAAACAAAATTGACCCACTGTTCAGACGCTACGCAAAAATGAGTATGATCCGAGAGTGAAAAAGATGCTTTTTCCAGGTATCCGAATCTGACTTACCGTTTTTCCCGGTAATCGCCAAAATCAGGCCAAATTTTCCGGTGGTAAAATGTTATTATCAGGTGACTGGCAACTATCCAGGGCTTATTATTCGGAATTTTTTAAGAACTTTGAGAATTTTAAGAATTTTAAGATTTTTAAGAATTTGTTGAGAATTTTTTACGAAAAACTTTTAAAAACCAGATAAGCGTGTCTATTTCGATAATTAAGAGAAAATATATTCAGAAACGGTACAATAACGCTGTCTAGAATTACACGATCATGACTAGCTGGCTTCTTTACAGTTGCTTCTTCGAAATTTCCCTTATACCAAGAGTGTGGTTTCGCTTTCGAATAAGATTTAGGTCTTCGTTTTTTTTTGCGACATCCGAAGATTGATAGCCGGGGTGGGATCAAAATGTTCAAGTGAACAAGTAATTGTACAAAGTATAAGCCGATGAAGCAGTTCGTTCCCAATCCTTGAACTTGTTGTAATCACCTGCAATACACGGAAACATCAAGTGTGCTATGTGAATTTACACAGCACTGCAACTTCTTGAAGCGAATTTGGTATTCAAGGCGAACATGGATTCCGTTAAAACTCATTGGGATGGAAGCGCCTCGTTTCTTTTGAAATGTCCGGTCGAAGGCTGTGCATAATCCGGAAAGCCTATCCGACGTATTATTCATTAAAGAAAACCCCTGGAAAACCTTAAAAACTTACCGCGCCTAAATGTTATTTATCGGGAATGCAGAAACATTTGTTAAGTGCGCATTCCGATACCAAGACATTGTTGGTTGAGACAGATGGTGTATCCACAGCTATAACTGATACAAACGGCAACGATGATTAAACAGCAACGAATGATTCATCTATAGCAAATGAGTTTAATTTTACAAGTGACCCAGTGACGACAAGTCAGGCGATGTGCTGGTTCTCAGCGCTGAAACCCAAAGTACAGCTGTTAATCAATCTTTACTTATTGACCTTCTGAATGAAGAAGATGAAACCCAGAGTCAACCAGACACTCAAACCGAAAAAGTAATCACGCTTCGTGTACCAAAGTGGTAGTACGAAAAGAAAATCGTTGCCCGTCCAACTGAGACAATACAGCAAGCGATCACGAAAGTAAATGAATTTTTTTCCTTAATTACTTTTTGAAATAAAACAAATTGAACTGAACGATTTGAGATTTTTTTTTTAGAAATTCTAAGAATTTTTAGAAATTTTTAAGAATTTTAAGAATTTTTTAAGAATTTAAGAATTTTAGAATTTTGAGAAAACAAAATTCCGAATAATAAGCCCTGCAACTAACGCAACTAATTTCGTTCTCATGTGGTCCTTCTGGATTGATATGTTCAGCAGTAATTTTCGGAAGCAATTTGTATAATCTCTTACTGTCAAACGCATGCATAGCTTTAATATCTTCCCAAGATGCTGTCTTCTTTTTCTTGCTATTCTCATGTGGTCATTCTGCAGCAGTGTAGAATTGTCACGACAATGTTGGTATTGCAGTTTCGATAATGTTCCGAGACATATTTCAGCTCTCCGGAAATAACATATTTCAGTTGACGTTTTCAAATATTTTATAATTCGAATCGGCAAAGCATCCAACATTCAATTTTCAAAGATGGATTCTTCTAACTCGTTAGATTTTTCTTTGGCGTCCACATACATAAATACATCTTTGGGTTCATATTCACATTTTTACCTTTCAGTAACTGTGAATTTAGAAGTTTTTTTTTTTTTTTTTTGATTTTAGGTAGTTATGAAGCAAACGATAGTTCGAAAACAAGAGATGACGCCTCGAAAGAAAATGAAAAGGTGATGAAAATGAATGATTTCTTCGAGCGAATAATATTCTTGTATTTAAAACACAACTGGTCTCTATCGTGCTTAGAAGATGTAATGGAACTGTTGAACTTCAATCGTGAAATGTGTGATAAATTGCCAACAAAAAAAAAAAAAAACAAATCTTGAAATTATTAACGGAATATCGCGAATTGATAGAAATATTCTATTTTGTTAAGTGTGGAAAATGCGGAAAAACAAAAAGAATTGCGTCAAACAGCGGTGAACAAGTGAAGTGTTGTGAAAAGATTTTAAAAAAACTGAAACTAACTTTTTCGTCTTTTTGCCGATTAAACAACATCTTATCCAAAGTATAACGAACAACTGGTCATACATAAAAGACTTTGATACAAACGGAGAAAGCGAAACGTATTCAGACGCCCACGATGGCGAAGTTCTGAAAAAAATCTTAAAAAGCTATGAAAACAAAGATGAAAACATACTGTCGTTGTGTCTCAACGTAGACGGGGCAAATAATTTCAAGTCGAATAAGTTTTCTCTGTGGCCGATTCAATTAACACAAAATTTCTTGCCACCCGAAATTCGCTTCAAAGCAGAAAATATGTTGGGGTTTGCGGTTTGTTTTATACCAATTCAGAAAAAAAACTTAACTTTCGTGACTACTTGCTGCCTTTGATAAGTGAACTCAACGAAATTAAGGACAGCAACATCTCTATGGAAATCGAAGAGGAAAGCTACTTGTTCAAGCCTATAATTACACATGTATGCGTCGATCTACCACCTAAAGGAAAGATTCAAGAAACCAAACAATTCGGAGGGTATGACGCATGCACTTATTGCGAAATCTCAGGCGAAATGGTTCCGATAAAAAAACCGAATGACGTTAAAGGTCAACAGAGTAAAAAAACGCAAGACGTCGTTGTGAAACGTGTGCGATACGTAGAAAGCAATAAGGATTACCCGTTACGCGATGAAATGGACACGTTGGACAAGATGTTGTCCGCCTCCAGTAAAAAGGATGATGTTGACGGTATTAAAGGTAAAAATTTCACTCACTTTAGTTTTGAGGCTCCATTCATAAAGTAAGGATGACGTGATCTTTAGTCCCAATTGTTCTGCAGGTATAATGTAATGTATAGGAGACACATTTTCTCTTGAGCTTTCCAATAGCCGCACAAGTGAAGATGAAATTCATTCTAGGCAATTTCTAATTTGATTAAATAAGGACGTAGTCAGTTATATAAAATTTCGTCACGTTCCTCGAAATACACTAAAGTTGACTTGGTTTTATCTATTCAGTAAACTCTATTAAGAGTTTGAGACGTCGAGGCTTTATACGGGTTCGTAGGGTTCGGCGTCAGCCATATGTTTTTCAGATTCAGGTCGACTTGTTCCAGATCTGTTCCGAGTATTACGTCCA
This sequence comes from Pseudolycoriella hygida, assembly GCA_029228625.1. Classification (NCBI taxonomy): domain Eukaryota; kingdom Metazoa; phylum Arthropoda; class Insecta; order Diptera; family Sciaridae; genus Pseudolycoriella; species Pseudolycoriella hygida. The sequence continues at coordinate 1,294,265 of CM055404.1, read as the reverse complement.
ATTTTTGTCGCAAACGTTCGTGTTGTATTCGATCAATGTCCAATATTGACACTCCCCTGCCTCATCCAACTTGAGTCGCTTTTTTATAAACATTCTAATCCCGCAAGACGATAAACCAACGATAAAATGTATTTATTTGCAGACGTTTCGTGCTTGGTTGCGTTAGAGCATTTCAATATTGTGGCAGGTGTCGGTATAGAATACATGCATTGCGTTTTGTTGGGAATTCAAAAACGCATCTTGAAATCGTTCCTTCGACCTAGTAAAAACAAAAACTGTCCATTCTACATTACCCCGAAGAACAAGAAACTGTTAAATGACCGAATTATGGCTATAAAGCCCAATGCAGATGTTGTGCGCAAACCTCGATCTTTGGAACAAATCGCCGATTTCAAAGCCAGTGAATTTAAATCCGTTTTGCTGTATTATTTGCCTGTATGCTTATAGGGATGTGTGTCTAAAGTGTACGTTGAACACGTTCGATTGCTGTCTGGCGCCATTTATATACTGCTGCAAAAAAGCATTACTCGGGTAGAGGTCGATCAAGCGGAAAAAATGTTGTGTAAGTTCGTGAAGCAACATCAAGAATTGTTTGGAAAGAAAGATATGGTGATGAATGTTCATTTAGCGAAGCATTTAGCTCAAGATGTACGTAAGTTAGGACCATTGTGGTGCCATTCAGCGTTCCCTTTCGAGCGAAATAATGGATCTTTACTCAAAATGGTTAGTGGAACAACCGACGCACAGTGTCTTTTTTGTAAGGGTTTGGGGCTTGGGCTTCAACTCGTACAGATTTCAAAGTTTTGATGATATTCTATTTTATTTGAATCAAGAAAAGAATATAGGACAGCTGTAATTCCTTTCGATCAATAAATTTTCAGGACTCCCACGTCCAGAGATGAAAACGTTTGTATGGTCAAAAACCAATTTTTTTTTTTTGAGAGTATTGCCACTTTGGCTATATATTGCAGGGAATTTGCTTGAAATGGATCAATATTTTTTTTTTTAGACCAAGGAAAACGTTCTTCTTCTGACCATTTATAGTAAGGCAGCCTGGTGCCAAAATTCTGTTTACGCCCGCATCTCGGCTTTACCGAGAAATATTGATTACAAAAAGTTTCAACTTGGCACCAGCCTGCTTCCCTGAGTTCTAGAACAAAGAGTGCCGAATCCGTATGACAGCTATAGGAAGGCTGTCTGGTGCCAAAATTCTTTTTACGCCAGACTCTCGACACCAACATGGATATTGTTCCCAAAAAGTTTCAACTTGGCACCAGCCTGCTTCCTTGAGTTCTTGACCAAAGAGTGAAATCTTGAAAATATTTTTGATTTTTTTGAAATTTTGTTTCTAAACACTCAATACGTCTCCAGTCACACTGATATATTGTTTTTAATTTTCAGAAGTTTGGTTCTCCTCAACTCATTTGTTCAAACGGGAGTCAGAAGATTTTTCGAACCGAAAAGGAAATACATTTGTCCTTTAATCTTTCCGATTAAAAACGAAAAAAAAGAAACGTCAAAATATTGAAAATTGTACAAATTAAAGCCCAAGCCCCAAAACCTTACAAAAAATACACTGTGCGACGTTTTGTTACAGATTGCTTCAAAATATTGTCTTCAAAAGTCGATCATCAAGAAAAAACAAAAAACAATCCCCGATGGTGAGAGAGCATTACTCGGCAAGGGCAAAGATATTGTGGAAAATTCACTGCGTGTTTTTTGTACTGAATCTTTGAAGGATTTGGATTTATCGAATAAAGTTTTATGTGCTTATAACCGTTTCAAAACGGGAGGCAGCACATATACTAGTCTCTTGTACACAAAACCGAAAATATCAATTGACTACTTTATTGGTTTAGAGAGTGGTTTGATTGGAAAGGCTAAGTTTTATATTGAATTGCGTGGTAAAATATTCGTCGTTATAGATGAGTATGAAACTGTTGATTTTATTAATCATATTTCAAAGATTCGACGCAGCAACAAATATATTTTGTCTCCAATCGAAGGCATTCAAATGAAATATATTTACATGAAAGTGGATTTGCATGAATATATCATGTCTCCTCCCAATCCTTACGAAAAGGAGTAACATCTTGATTCATTTTGTTATTTAAATTTTTTTGAAGACTGATTTGTTTCATATGTAAACAATTATGTTGAAAATTATTATGTAATTAATGTAATTACTTTGGATTAAATGTTAAAATGTTGGCTTTTGTAAAATACCAAAATAGTGCTTTTCAATATTACAAGGCAAATGGAACAGAATCATAATCATCAGTGATGATCCTGATGAAGCGTCACTCCTCCTGATTCTAAGTCGTTAGAGACTAGACGTCACATTTCACCTGTTCAACTAGGTTTTTGTTTGATACTTCCGAAAGAAGAAAAATGATGGAGTCATTGCAGGCGCGCTAACTTTCAATTCAGTTGTTGGGTGCTAATAATGTAGAGCAATCCGTTTTCTTTCGAATTGACATTTCAAGGACATTCACAAAGGACGTCCGCAGATAGGGTAAATTCGGATCTTCACTTTCTTATGCAATAGAAAATAGTTCACAAACTGAGCTTATCAGAAGATTGCTAGCAATTGTTTTAGGTTTTCATGCAACCGACGCGCTTGTATAACATTAGGGCACATGAAATGTCAGTAATGGCGAATTAGTATTGAAAATTTGTTTTGAGAGTTGTTTTGAAAACTGCCGATTCAAAAATTAAATTATTGCTGGGTCTGTGTCCTGAAAATATTCGACCGAGGCCATGAATCGCAAAAGTGGAAAGGCAAAACCACGAAAAAATCTACAAACTAAAATTCGAAAAACCCTAAAATGTCGTAAAACCCAAAATCAACCGCCGACTTAGCTATGATGATCGGCGACCCAGCGAAACGTAGTGTTGTTTCTTAATTGTTGCGTAATTTATGACCCATCCTTCACTTAGAAGAAGGCGTGTTATGTTTCGGAGAGAGTGTAGAATAGTATCTCAACAAAAACTCTACAGAGTTAGTATGACGCTGTGTTGTAACTTCTAAACCAACTCATATCGGACTAGGTGACGCTTCCAGCTCTTGTACGAAAAAATTATTTCCCAAAAAATACTTTCAAAATAACAGTTCAAGTTTTGGGCTTCGCAGATGACTTGGATCTCGCCAACAATGCGCACTTTCACAACTCTGAAAATCCAAACCGAGAGAATGGGTTTGATGATAAACGAATCTAAGATCAAGTACATGAAGACCGAGCCGAATCCGGTAGCCAATCAGCATGGAGACAAAATACGCATTAGAGAGTTCAATCTCTAGATAGTGGATGAGTTCATTATCCTGGAGCGGCCTGGGTATGACCGACAATTTATGGAAGAAATTTTTTTGATCTTGAGCCCTAGGACTTAGCTAGAGCACTAAAAATGAGTCTCTGCTAGAGCCAAACGTGTTTTTTGTACATAACTCGAGTAAATCTTTTCCGATATTCATTTTTTTTAAATCAAAAGATAAAGCAATTCCCTACAATTTATGGAAGAAACTTTTTTGAATCTGATGGCCAGGACTCAGCCAGGGCTCTAAAACTGAGTGTCTTCAAGGGCCCAACGTGTTTTTTGTGCATAACTCGAGTAAATCTTTTCCGATTTTCAAAAAAAAATTTCAATCGAAAGGTCTCGGAAAAAATTTTTTACTTTGGGTCGCTGGACCTAGATAGAGCCCTAAAGAAGCGGACCCACTAGGTCCCTACTTGTTTTTTATACGTAAATCGAGTAAATTGCATCCGATTTTCGTAATTCTTTTTCTATTCGATAGGTAATGAAAGCCTCAAGAGTATCCAAGAAAAAATGTGGGCCGGTCCGAGCCTAAGGTGGCCGCTAATGTTAGGGTGGATCGATCTAGGCAATTTATTTTGGAAAAATTCAAATATTTTGAAAACAATAACCGATAGAAGATCGGTGTCAAAGGCAAAGTTGTTGGTTTCGGTGTGGTGCATGTCACAATGCCTGCCAATATGGCCGCTATTGTTAGGGTGTGTAACTCGGGTTTGCGTAGGTTTAAGAATGTTTGTAAAAACCTAACATTAGCGTAAAGAGAGTTTTTGAATTAACCCGGTGAATTAGTGTGGAGACAAGATGGTGATGGACGTTGTACACAGATGACGCGCCAAACGTATGAGAATCGAAATTGTCAAAACGTAAGATCTTGTCGTGTAAGCGTGAAGCCTAGCTTTCCGTTTTTGTACCTCAACAAGTGAAGATCTGCCTTGGAAATTAAAAGAATTATTCCTTGTGTCTTGCGACAAATTATTTTTATTTGTGACCTTCGAGTTGGTGATTTTTGTGTTAAGCTCGCAGGTAGCGAGGTTGCCGTATAAGACGCATTTTTCTTTTGGACATACAGATTATTTATAACTGAGTTTGGAATCCTATTTTTATTTGATGGCAACGTGATTTTGCAATGTGTACAACCAACGTCTCATCACCCAACATAAAGTGAGGTATAAAGTATTATGTTAAAGTGTAATTAGACGATTGTGTGCTTCGAAACGTTACAGGTGGATCGATCTAGACAATATATTTTCGAAAAATTCAAACATCTTGAGAACGATAAGAGATAGAAGATCGGTGTCAGTGGTAAACTTTTTTGTCTATGGAAGTATGGGTCAGAGGCCTTTCCTAAGTGCTCTAGGTCGGTTCTAATATCGGCGGTAGTACAAATAACATTTTGTGAAAATATGTCTGAAAAAAAAGTTTTAACTTTTTTTTATTTCGACGGTTGCTTGAATATTTGGAGGGACTTTTACAAAGTTTCTTCGGACGGGTTTTTCAATATTGCCCTTTCTGCAATTTCCAATCCAATTTAATGTCGACGTAATTTCATACACTTAACATTTACTTTGATCCGTTCGAATCTTTTTGCAACATCTATTCTGTTTGCCACATCTATTCTGATACGTACGGGTCCCCTGCATATGTTTTTCAAAATAAAGATCTTGATATGGAACACAATTTGTGTATCTTTCTTCATGATCTGCCATTTATGACGTATTGACAGCCATTTCTGCCGCATTTTTTTAAATATATTTTGAGAAATAATTTTTCGCGTTTAGAGCTTTCGTTGAGATATCAGTGGTTTTGGAAGTTTGTAGTAAATTAAGGAAAAAAATGATGTAAGAGTGTGAAAAAATAAAGAAATTTCAACAAAAATAAATTCTTCAGAAAAATTTCGATGAGAAAATTTTTCTATGAAAAAAACTTCTCTCAAAAAATTTGTTCTGCGAAAAATTTTTTCTCTCGAAACTTTCGCATCTATTTTGGCCAATTTCCTCGTGTCGGTGATCCCACTTTCTATTCATCAAAATGATCCTCAAACCAATATCTATTGATTTTTTTTGCTTCAATTTTGAGCAACTTCTTCGCCTCGGCGAACCCACTTTCCATTCATTAAAATGATCACACACACCTCCCACATCATACCATATACTTTTCACATCATCCCACACACTTCTCACATCATCCCACTCACTTCCCACATCGTCATCATCCCGCCGATTTCCCGATGTGACGTCCCACCGACACTTCCTGCATCATTCCTTATACTTCCCATATCACACACACTTCCCAAATTCTTTGTAACTTCGTAGAAGAAAAAAAAAATTTTTTTTTTTCTATGGAAATCATCATTCTCTCCCACATTCTCTCCCATACATAGTGTGGATAATCTTGTCTTGGTCAAATTCGTATGGAAACTCATGAAATTTCCAAGGAACATAAATGTCAGTCAATTTCCAACCTATTTTGATGAGTTATGACTCGTTTGAAAGCTGTTGCGAGTTAGTTTTCGACACGTACGAAATTAACGGGTCTTATGCGTTTACCACTACTTTTGTAACTAGTCGAATTTCGACCCGAGAGTTAGTGGGTTTTTCTTTTTGAAGTCTAAATAAACGAAATCTAAAAAAAAAATTGTGAACAGGATAACTAGAATATGTCTTAACAGATTTCCAAAAATTTTCCCTTGAAAGGTCTAGGTTCGAATCTGAGCAAAATCGGTCAAGAACTTTCGAAGTTATGGTCGGAAAAATGGTCAGAAAATGGTTTTTCCAAGGTCAATTAAACGTTTTCGCCTATATTTCCACGAATTATGCACGGAAACGGCTTTTCAAGGCTTTAAATGAACGAAATGGACGTCAGAAAATTAAACGAAAAGTTTTTGAATCGGTTCAGTGAATCGGGCCGAAGGTCCCATAAGGTAGGCCAAACTCACGCTACGCGGCCCTATACGAAAGTAGATGGTTTTTCATAAATATTTCCTTAATTATCAGTTTTTTTGCTTCGCTTAAGAGCAAGATGGGAATGGAAAATGTTTGGGTTGAAGACAGCAGTGTGTGGGAAGAAATTGAGGGTGGGGTCTTCCTTAGGGCCTAGGCCAACTAACATAACCTATAAATAAAAATTCTCAACCTGTGACCTTCTGTTACTTGTATATGTGATCGAAAATTAAAGTAAAAATTTCCACGTTTCAGTTTAATCGTTCCACGATCAAGCAAAGCTCGAGTAATATATAAGATATTCTCAAAAACAATTTGATAAGATGATAATAAATTTTCATCAGAACATCTAAAATAAGTATGTTCATCAAAACCCATATGGTTCCTAACATCATATATGTAGTTCCATGCAATGTAAGCACAGCATTGTAAAAAATAACGTGCTATTCCTCATAACAAAAAATAGTGGTTCCGCCACTAATCGGCTATGACACAACAAGAGTTTCAGTGCTTGAGTTAGGATTAACTTTGGAGTTTTGACGTTAGATGTAGTTATACATTCATTCTCAGATATAATTCACTAGTCCTAGTTTAACCGTAGATTGTTCATATAGAACATCAAATAGTCGGTACTTCACCCCATATCAGCATATCAAGGTGCATGAATTGACTGATGATTGGCACTGGATGCCGAAATGTTGATGCTTCTAATATGTTCAAGAACACAACTGTTCTAGTTGAGTTCAATCTGAGCGTCATTACAATGACAAAATAATTCAAAATAAAAATTCTCAACCTGTGACCTTCTGTTACTTGTATATGTGATCGAAAATTAAAGTAAAAATTTCCACGTTTCAGTTTAATTGTTCCACGATCAAGCAAAGCTCGAGTAATATATAAGATATTCTCAAAAACAATAACCTATAAGATTCGCCCTAACCAAAAAAAATTGTTTTTGCTATATGTGGAGAAAAATAAGGGAAATATTTTTGTCCATGAAAGTATGGGTCCCAGGTATTCCCTTAGGACCGCAAAGGTTGCTTCTAACCCAACATTTTTTTTTGCTGTTATGTGCAGAATTTTTTTTTGAGAAATTTCTTTGTAAAATTTTTTTCAGTTTTTGTCTTTGTTGTTTTTTTTTCTCTTTTGTTACTCCAGCAGGGTTTCTCACAATTGCCTTCAGGGCAATTTTCAAGGTAACTTAGTAATAACAAACTAACTTAGTTTTAATAGATTTGTAAATTAATCATTAAGGATTTGAAATGAAGCAAGTAATTTTAGAGGGAGGAGAAAAGGTTAGGGATAACAACAAAAGGTCGCCTTGATACATTTTCTGGCCCCCAAAGATTTTTTATGGGTTTTCTTTTGGTAGGAGGTACTGCGTCACGCACTCCGCTACCGCTGCGTGCCCTTCACTCAGCGCTGGTTGAGTTATGTTGTTTAATTAATGTAGTGTAATTAGCACTTCACTTAGAGGTGGTTGCGTTATATTGTAAGACGAATGTTGTGTAAAAAACTGTTCCTCAGCCCAAGGAGTCTCATAATCCCGGCAAACCGAATGCCGAAAAGGGCCTGTTCATAAGTGACGTCACGCTTGCTATAAAAAATAGGCATCCATAAAACGGTCATAACTCAGTCAGGACAGCCAATTCTGCTTATAGGACTCCGGCTACCCCCCTAAACAGGGGTTTGTTTGGAGGGAGGGGGAGGGTAGCCGGAGTACCATAGGCAAAATATCTGACCAGTTTGGAGTTATGAACGTAAAATTTCGCACTTCAACAGATTCACCTTAAAAACGAAAATCCCACCCTGTCGTGCATCTACAATTGGATTCGCTCATTTTGTGAGAAGAAAGAGAGAAACGCGTAAAGTAGTGTGTTTTAATTAAATAAAAAGACATTCTATTGCACTGACTTACAATTAGATTTTTACAAACTTATTTTGTTTTCTTTGAAATATTAATAATTGCACTTGCAATTAGTCGATTGACCTTAGAATCTTTGATGCGTTCTCCGAAAGCAACAGAATCAATATGACACTTCGATAGCCGATTCATAAAAAGATCCTTGATGCATTGAACTTTTACGGGGGTAAGCGGATCTTTTTTATCTTCGTATTCCGCATTCCCGGCCTCGTCGTATAGAATACTTTCTGCTCTACCTTTGAGTGTTTTACGACGTAGAATCGTTACCAGCACTAGATTCTAAAATATGAAAGCAATGTATTTATTTGTGGCGTACACTTCTATTTTTTGAACAAAACTGCACGACACAAACGCAAATTTTTAACTCTGGACCTAACAAAATATGTTACGAACGCAAACCTAATGACAAATGGGGATAGAGAAATTGTAAAATGAATTCGTGAGCTGAAAGCCACATAAAAAACATAACCTTTGCAGCCCGTACGACGTATGAAACTTCTAAATTATATTGAAGAAAGTTGCGTTCGTTCGTTAAATTAAATTCGCTTAATTTGTACCTACTAAAATCTTAAATAATTTCGCTTTATAACAATAAGTACTAGGGAATGCAATACTGGTATCAATACCGGTATCAATATCGCAAATGCCAATATGGTATACCGGTTTTGACCAAAGAATACCGATATTAATATCAAACGTATGCAAGGGACCTGTACGCAATAGATGTGGCAAACAGAGTTGATGTTACGTTAAGTTAGTATTGCCTTAATTCTTAGGTGTATGAAATTACACATTAAAATGTATTGGAAATTGCCGTTCAAAAACCCGTTCAAAGCAACAGTGTCAAAAAATCCTCCAGAAAACACAAAACAGATCCTCAAATAGACAAAACCTCAATTTTCTCTACAACACAGCAAACACAATTTTTTTGTCAAGGGCGGACCTTAGGCCCTAAGTAGAAGCCTCGGACACATGCTTCCATAGACAAAAATGGTTGCCTTATTTTGCTCTGCACTATAGAAAAAAATTTTTTGGTTAGGGCCGACCTGAGGCCAACTTGAGCCCTAAGCCGGGTGCATGGGCCCAAATTTGTTTTTGAATATAATTCGGTACTCGAGGGCTTCTCATGAAAAAATTTTCTTCCATAAAATGTGAGACATTCCTAGACTTTTCAATTAAATTTTTTTTTTTAAATTCGTCCAAAATCGTACAAAAAACGCGTATGGCCCTAGCAGAGACTCGTTTTTAATGCTCTAGCTAAGTCCAAGAGCTTAAAATCAGAAAAGTTTCTTCCATAAATTGTCGACCATGCCCAGATCTTTAAAACAAAAATATGAAAATCGGAAAAGATTTACATGAGTTATGAACAAAAGACCAAAACCAACTTAAACGGCCCTAGCCCCTGGGCTGACAGTGGCCAGATTCAATCTCATAAAAGATTTTTCGATTACAAACATGTGCTTTTAAATTTACTTGTTATGCTGTTTTCAACATTATCGACATTACCTCTTTTTTCCAAGTATTTTTTCTATAGCAGACCTTGAAAACAGCTGAAACTTGATAACAAGTAATTTTATAAGTACACAACCGTACCTTTCAGGGAAAAAAATGTTTTTTGAAAATCTGTTGAGTTTTACTCGAGTTATCGTGTTGACGGACGGACAGACACATAGACCGAAGGACGGACATTTTTAGACCCGTACGAAGTATGAAGGTCTGATGCGTTTACTATCACGTTTGTTACATTGCGAATTCGAACCCGGGAGTAAGAGGGAAACTTTTTTCAAAAAACATTTTTTCCCTGAAAGGTAATCAAAAAATATTTTATGGGATTGAATCTGGGCACTGTTAGCCCAAGGGCCGCCGAGCTAGGGCCGTTTAAGTGGTTTTTGGTCTTTTGCACATAACTCGAGTAAATCTTTTCTGATTTTCATAAATTTCTTTTTGTTTGAAAGATCTGGGCATGGCCGACAATAATTTATGGAAGAAACTTTTTTTAATTTGAGTCCTTGGACTTAGCTACGGCACTAAAATCGAGTCTCTGCTAGGGCTCTATGTGTTTTTTGTACGTAACTCGAGTAAGTCTTCACCGATTTTCAATTTTTTTTTTGTTTGAAAGATCTGGGCATGACCGACATCTTGTGGAAGAAACATTTTTTTATTTGAGTCTTTGGACTTAGCTAGGGCACTAAAAAAGAGTCTTTGTTAGGGCCCTACGTGTTTTTTGTACATAACTCGAGTAAATCTTTTCCGATTTTCAAAAACTTTTTTTTGTTTGAAAGATCTCGGCACGGCCGACAATTTATAGAAGAACTTTTGCCTGTGCTTAGGACTCAAGTGGGCCTCATGTCGGTCCTAATGTCGGCACTAACATAAAAAAATGTTTTTTGCTATGTTGCAGAGCAAATTGAGGGAAACATTTTTGTCTATGGAAGTATGTATCCGAGGCCTCTATTTAAGGCCCTAGGTCAGTAATAAGGTCGGACCTAGCCCAAAAATAGTTTTTTAGACAAAATTGAGGAGGTCAATTTTGTGCGTTCGGAGAATTTTTTTACACCTTTACTTCGTACGGGTTTTTCAATATTGTCCTACGGGCAATTTCCAATACAGTCTAATGTGAACGGATATTTGCTTAAATACGTTCCAGTCTTTCCGTAACATCAACTCTGTTTGCCGCATCTATTGTGATACGTACGGGTCCCTTCATATGTTTTGACCTTTGTACTTCGTACGTTTACTACAAACAATTTTATTGTAACATGGGGTAGATCGAGGTGGGAGGGGGGGATGCATCTATTATCGTCTAGAGATGACGAATCAGCAAAAAAAAAGTCCGTCTGTCCGTCCGTCCGTCTGTCCGTCCGTCTGTCCGTCCTTCTGTCCGTCCGTCTGTCCGTCTCCACTTTTTTTTCCAGATGGCTCAACCGATCAGCCTAAATTTTTTTTCCCATGATTCAAGTTCGAAGATGAGCAAAATCGATTAGGTGGTTCCGAAGATATGGTCGAGGAAGTGACCAAAAACATGGTTTTTCGAAGGTCGGTAAAGCTTTTTTGCAAATATCTCAGCAGCGGAAATTCCTCATTTTGGTGTCAAATAAAAGCATTTGATCTCACAAAATTGGAAAAAAAATTTGTAGGAATCGGTACTGGGGTCTGGGCACCGGAACCAATGGAATGGACGAAATTGAGATTCTTGGCCATACGAAAACAGTTTTTCGTCTATATTTCCTCAACTATGCAATATGGAGACTTACTGTCAAAGGCAAAGTTGTAGAGAATTAAATTTAAGCGAACACGTGTTTCAGGGTTTTGGGGAAATGTGGCACAATCCTGGTATATGAGCACTTCCATAATTGGGAAGGATGACCCGAATCTCCGGAAATATGAGAGGTAGAAAGTTGCTTCCAAAGGCAAAGTTGTAGAAAATAAAATTTTAGAGAACTCGTGTTTCAGGGTTTTAGGGAAAAATGACTTGGTGCTTAGATATAAGCTTCTCTAGATTTGGATGTTTTGAGACGTACTTCGGTAGGGCCTTTGACATTACCTTGGGTAATTTCTATGGATCTTTGAAATTCTTACAGTTATGAAAGAACAGAAAACGTTGGATTGTTTGCTTATTTGTATATTTAGATACGTTCGAGTTTCTTTGCCACATGTATTCTGTTTGCCACATCTATTCTGATATATACGGGTCTTTGGTTATGTTTTTTATTGCTGATTCGTCATCTAAGGACCATGGTCGATGCTCCTCCTCCTACTCCCGGGTCGAAATTCGGGTCGTTACAAACGTCGTGGTAAACGCAATAGACCCCTTTTCGAAGAACGTAGTTCTTCGTACGGGTCTTAAAATTCAAGAGTAGTTTTTAAATGGAAATTTTAAGATTAAGACTTATCTGAAAATTTTTTATTGAAAATTAATTACTAGCGAGGAAATGAAATTCATTGTTCGAAAATGGGGTCAATGCTTTTATCAATGGTAGATCACGTCCTTGTTTCCGACTTTTTAGCCGAGTGTGAGATAAAATATGAGGTTCCAAACAATTTTTTTTTTTTAACATGAAATGTAGTAAATTTATTTAAAGCGAAAAAAAAAAGACTGCTCACATTGGCGCAGCCTGTAAGTTAATTGGTACGCTTACAGAGTACCGCCCAATTTACTCACGAAAATTACCGCAAATGTCGCTGTCGTCAGGAAAAGACTTATTTCCCGGGAGTGATGTGAGTAACAGCTAAAGTTGCTCTCGCTAATGATTTTTTAGCGACGCTAAACTAAGGCTTACTTTGAAAAATATTAGCAACGCCAACGTAAAAAAAGAGGTAGCTAATAGCTGTCGCTAACCCGTGCTATATATGAATTTCTTTTCAATTTTCATTTGAAATCAGGACGGCGCTGTCGCAACCACGGTAACTGCATATGAGTGTCGGGTATTTTAGGTTTACGTTTGCCTTTTATGCTTTATGAGACAATACCGGTATTTTGAAAACGATAAGATATTGCATTCCCTGATAAGTACTATCGCAAGTAAAAATTTTCAAAATTTGATGAACAACTGTAAAGGAAAATAGCCTAAAAGTCAATTTAAAAAGCCTTACGAAGAATGTAGTCCAAAAATGTTTAGATTGGAAAAACTTAAAAAAAAATAAAGCCTCAGAACCATAATCCCATGGACAAAAGTTTACCTTCAATGTCAGCCAAAGGTAGACAAAAAATGCGTTAGAACTTACTTTAGTACCGACCTGTGACCCTAGGGCGTACGGCCAGTTTACTGATATTAAATTAAATTCAGGTGTACAGAAAGATTAAATTGAATAATATTGATAATGGAAGATATTGGCATAGGATGATATTCAAATAGATGCTGGGTATTTATTTCTCAGCATTAGTACAAGGTCAGAATGGGTAACAAAATATAAGAACTAAAAATAAAGTTAAGAACTAAAAATAAAAGTAAAAATCACAGCACATAATAGACTTCCTTTAAGTTGTCTGGGTCTTTTAAGGTACCCATTACCGCCGCAGCATTCCCCCTCTGGATGGCCATACTCAGCCTCTGCTTTAGGAATGACTTTGCCCGCGGTTCTTGGGTTTGCATCATTATCCTCTAACTTAGCTGGTACGTCCGCAAGAACCAGAGCACGCTTAATTATTGTATTTAGTTCAGCGTGACGTGAGTGGCGACCTGCGCTTTTTTTACATTTAAGACCATGGTGACCAGTTTTTTCCACTAGTGATCCGCATGGGCAAACATGGTTTGAACAAATTTCGGAGCCCAGTCTCAAACCCACTATTATTCTGAAAGAGTTGTTCTCTAACAGGGTCCCGAGTGATTTCGAAGGAAGAGCTTTATCTTCTTCCCGACTGAAATGTAGACTGTCTAGCAAACGTTGGACTGTAACAGCATTCCATTGGTTCTGTGCGGTTGGGTTAATAGGTTGCGTAGTGTTCGGGTGCAAGCGGTGCCACTCATTTAAACCGATCTCGTACGAAGCAATATCCTCAATGTTCAGCGTTGGTCGGTTTAACATGATACTGATCAATGGGAAGACTGCGTTGACCGAAGAAAGGAATGCGGGCAGACCTATGTCTCGAACTTTACGTATCCCAATACCGCCAGCGTTGACCGGTAGTGAGGCCAATGTCCATGTGTCATCATCAAAATTGGAATTTGTCAGGAATGCTAATGTGGATTTGATTTCGCTATCTATTTCGTCAATGATATTCATATGGTTCCATGTCGGCGTTGTCCGGAGCAAAAATACTAATTTCGGAATGGCCAAACAATTTTTCAGTATGTAGAAAGCTATATGGTGGTTGTCTAGTTCACGCAGCCGTTCGAACAAAGTCTTGAGTTCTCGCAACTTGTCGTTGAAGATTTTCGCAAAGGTATTGTCGGTGATGGCCGTACCGAGTAGTGTAAACTCGTTGACAATACAGATACCGGGAGAAATTAGTTCAAATTGGTTAACTACGTCGTGGTCGATTTCTGAACAGAAAAAAAGTTCGCATTTATCAGGATTTATTTGCAGACCAATTTTAGCACACTCCTCCTTGACGGTTTTGAAATCGAGGAGGACGGTTTCATAATCACCCGCAATTGTACCATCGTCCAGGTAGAATACCACAAATTCAGAAATCAGGGATTCCACCACATGTTGTATCGCCGAACTAAACAACAAAGGACCGCACGGATCGCCTTGTTGTGCCCCATTTTGCGACAAGAGAATATAGTCACCGTAGAATAACAGAGTTGATGTTGTGTAACACTGCCTTAAGTATGGATATATCCCCGGACAGTTCAGTTTCATATCTTTTAAGAAAACGTCTCGATCGATCTCGTTAAAGGCATTACGGAAATCTATTTTGACGATTACCACTCTTCGATGAGATTTTTTTTTGATAAAAGTCCTTGTTGCGTGCGCAGCGGCTTCGCAACCCCCTTTAATACCAAAACCCATTTGACGTGGTGCGAATTTTGATGACCTCTCCGAGCGATCTGAACCACTTGCAAGCTTAGACGCAATTCGACGGAAAGTGTTGCCAACCGCTATAGGTCGTAAGCCTCCACTTTTTTTGTCTAGGGCACACAGTGAAGCCCCATACATAATTTTGATGAACTCGGATTGAACTTTACCAGACAGCATGTAATTTGTGAGTTCCGTCATAGATTTCAGTAGTCTTAAACCTGCCTCACCAGTCGAGGGTAACGTGAGGTCTTTAAGGTGTTGAGGTAACAACCCATCTATGCCTGAACCCGAACCATTTGGGAAACCCCTGATTGTCGTGAAAACATCTCTTTCAGAGACCACTAAAGATTCAACTTTCTCGTCCGGTGGATCTGGGTAAGACATTTCTCTTGAAGGTGGAGGGTGTTTAGATTTCAGTTTTTCGAACGTAGTTTCATTTTGGGGCGCTAGTGAGTCCGTTGAGGATAATATTCTGATGGCACCTTTGACGTCACCATCAGATATTTTTGCTTCTACCCGTTTAGACAATGATAAGGGTGATTTTCTTTTTTCCCGTCCAGTGAAAACTAGATCGGCTTTCGCAACGTTCCTCTTTACCATAGTCGACAGTGAGACGTTTTTGATTTTATCTGGTACCCGCAGGGCAGAGTAGGCGAATGTGAGTAAAGTTTTCCAATTTGATGCTAATGTAGGGTTGGCCAGGCAATCTTCCACGTGTTGGGATAAAAGATTCGCTGTCATTATTCTAGCTCCTCTGGGAACCCGCTTTAAAATTCTGATTTCCGATTTGCATCGAGCCAGCAACAATATAAAGTCATCAAAGGAGGGGTTGTCGTTGAGATCCACCATGTGGGGACGGTCGTCATTAAAAGTGGTATCTAACTCCTCAAATACGCTGAAATTTAGTGGCGCTACTGACGTTAGTCTGACCGATGTACAGCTCTTCACCAGCTTGTAAGCACCCGGTGGTATCCTCATGCCAACCTGCCTCTGTTCGGGTAATAAAAAACTAAAGCGCCCGCTACCGTTATCACCCGTTAACAATAAATTCAGTACGGGAAGCGATTCGCTGCATTGCATGTTTTCGTATTTTTCTAATGAGCCGTAGTCACAGCAGGTGTAGTTGCAGTCGTCGTTCTTCCTAATAACACAAAAGCCAAAATTGAAAATTTTTGCCATTGCGAACAACTCAGTTGTAGTTCCAGAACTATTTGGTAAGGACATATAGTCGACGTAGTCTTTCTTCAAGGTTTCAGAGGGAGCTGTGTGTGATGAGAAGCTTGGGATGTGACCACTGAAATTTTCCGTCAATTGGGTTCGGAAGCTGTTAAAATTTGATGTGTCCTCAACCGCGAAGGACTTGAGAACATGGTCTATCACCATTGCCCGAAGGTGTGGTACGTTGTTAGGTAGGTTGGGAAAGGCGTCATTGTGACCTTTCAGAAAATCTAGCACAATATCGAACAAACCGGCACTCAAAGCATCATTGTCTTGAATGTCGAAGACTTGGTACAATTTCCCAGAGGAACTTCTGGTGTCCTCCGATATGACCTGGAATTTGTTCCATTTTGTTGGTGAACTGGGAATAGGCTGACCTGGTTGAGCTTGAGTACGAGCCTCAATAACATCTTTTATCTCTTCCGGCAAATGACCTTTTGACACGTGTTGACGTAATCCTGCCATCGTTTTGAAGTCTCGTGAACAGATAGGGCATATGTTCAAGTTCTCGACTGTTTGGTTAAATCGTGAATCCTCCCGGTTCGAATCCATTTTACGAATATAGAAGGAAAAAAGAAAATTTGACTTTTTTAATCACAAACAACTAACAGTAAGGAGTGACCTGAATGGCTATTTCATTTTTTTTTCTGATAAAAAAGAAAATTGCCCAAAACAAAAAATTCACCTCTCCTATGACTAACGTTCGAATACACGCGCCTACACTACGTTTCGAACTTCGCAATTCTAGTACATACAGATTTCGGCAGACGTGACTGTAGACAGGTAGGTTTGTTTTATGTTTTGAGATGATTTATTTTGAGTGAAATTCCGCTTATCGCAACCAATAAAGTGCGTCTCTACGTCCAAGCAACCGGTGAATGATCAACCTTTCACCGTCCTCCACACCACACATACGTATACCAACAGCGGACAACACCTGATACAGGCGACTCTACTTAAAACCTCGACAAAACACGCAAAAAAGAAAGAGCACTCAATTCAACGTCCGATCAAAACAAACACAGGGTGCATCGTTTGGTCTATTGGCTTTTGGCGATATTGGTTCGTAATCGACACTGAGAGAGGAAAAATCCTTTCCGAACCGGTTGCGAGATGTTGCTTACTTACTTAAACGGCCCTACAACCCATTAAGGGTCTTGGCCTTCTCCAACATGCTTCTCCAACCGGACCTATCCTCAGTTAACGTCTTCCAGCTGGTTACTCCCGCAGTTCTCAGGTTGGCAAAAGCTGCATCGCACCATCTGCATTTTGGTCTGCCTGCACTTCTTTTGCCTTCCGGTTTGGTGATTAAGAGCTTCTTCGGGATACGATTGTCGTCCATACGCTGTAGATGACCAAGCCATCGTAGTCTATTAATTTTTGTTGTTCTAACTATGTCCGGCTCTCCATAAAGCTGCATAAGCTCATGATTAAATCGTCTGCGCCATCTGTTCATATTTTCGTCATATACTGGTCCGAAAATTGTCCGCAGTACCTTTCTTTCGAACGTGAGCAGCGATTGTTAGTCTTTCTGAGTCATGCACCACGACTCCGACCCATACGTAACTGTTGGTCTTATCACAGATTTGTACAGTGCGCATTAAGAGTTTTTGCTTACTGATTTGGACTTTAAAATTTTTATCAGGCTGTAATAACTCCGGTTGCCAAGAGTTATCCGTCTTTTGATTTCGTCCATGATTACGTTGTCAGAATTAAGCAGAGATCCAAGATATACGAATTTGTCTACAACCTAATATGTGTGTGTCAATTGTTACGCTTTTGACGTGTTGTCGATTCGATCGGGAGACAATCATGTATTCGGTCTTTGTGTCATTAACCTTCAACCCGAGGTCGGTACCTTTTCTGTCTAAAGCCGTGAACTTTTCCTTAACAGCTTCCATATTTCGGCCCAAGATATCCAAGTCATCAGCGAAGCCCAGCAATTGACTGGATTTGGTGAAAATGGTGCTGCTGGTTTCGATGTCCATGGTTCTCACTGCTGCTTCAAGGGTCAAATTAAAAAGCAGCGTCGCGAGCGGATCACCTTGACGTAGTCCTTCCTCAATGTCGAAAGCGTCTGAAAATTTTCATCGGATTCTTACTCGGCTGTTAGCTCCATCCATTGTCAACTTTGTTAGCGAGATTAGTTTTTTGGGAACCCCTAATTCCTCCATCACTCTCCATAACTTCCTCCAGTTGACACTGTCGTATGCTGCTTTGAAGTCTCCTTACACTTCTCCAAGATCTGTCTAATGCTAAACAGCTGGTCCGTTGTTGAACGACCTACACGAAAACCACCTTGATATTCACCAGCAGTAGATTCCATGTATGGAAGAAGGCGTTTGTATTCGCAAATATCTTGTAGGCGATATTCAAAAGCGAAATTCCGCGATAGTTGCCACACTCCAATTTGTCGCCTTTCTTGTACAAGGGGCAGATGATGCTAGTCTTCCACTCTCCCGGCAACTCCTCGACATTCCAGATGCGCTTGATGAGCTCGTGCATCTCCATACATAATGCGTTACCACCGTGCTTGAAAAGTTCTCCAGGTATGTTGTCGGTTCCTGGGCTTTGAAATTTTTGAGCTTTAAAATTTCATGCTCCACTTCCTGTAGCGTTTGTTCTGCAATATGTGGCTGCGCGGTCTGAAATGGTAAGTTGTTGTTGGTGTCGTTTCGGTTCGGTGGTCTGTTCGGGTTCAGCAGTTCCTTAAAGTACTCCGCCCATCGTCTGATGCACCTTTCCTCATCTGCTAAGACCAACCCATCCTTGTCCTTGCACAATAAAGGTTGTTGACTGCAACCTTTCCTCGATTCGTTTACTTTCCGGTAAAAATTCCGCGTCTCTTTTCGATTACCAAACCTTTCAATTTCGATTAAAACTTCCTTGTCATGTTGTCGCTTTTTTCTTCGGAATAGTTTTTTCTCGAAATTTCTCTTCGAACGGTGCTCTGCCATGCCAGCTCGAGTGCATCTATTTAGATTTCTCGCTCGAGCCGCATTTTTGTCATCCAGTGCTTTTCTGCATTCGTCATCGAACCAGTCATTTCTTTTCTTTCCCATTCTCGTTCCTATCGTCTCTGCTGCGGCGTGCTCTACGTTTCGTCTAATTTGATTCCATGCTTCGTCTTCGTTTCGTTGTTCGCTTTCCATTCCGTCAATAATTTTCTTCTCCAAGCTATCCACATATTGTCGTTTAATATTTTCTTCCTGCAGTTTCTCGACGTTCCACTTTTCCAATGCCGGCTGTCGATTGTGTGAAATCGAAACTCGAGCCCTAACAACCACCTTTACCAAGTAGTGATCTGAATCGATGTTCGGTCCCCTACAACTTTTGACATCCAAAACATTTGAACAGTGACGCCCATCTATGAACACGTGGTCAATCTGGTTTTTGGATCGTCCATCAAAATTTTCCTCTTATCCGTAGAGTGCATATTCGTTCGTTGACAGGAGTGAAACCGCGTTTCTGGCTCTATCGAATACCATGAAGCCTGTTCCGTATCCTCTTGGGCTGTGGTTGCTCTTGCCGCTGTAATAAAACGTAAAGTCTCTACTGATCATAGAATCCTTCCCAGGCCATCTAGTTTCCTGTACTGCTGTAATGTCAAGTTTAGTCGCCCTTAGCGCACTAGTGAGTGATCTCAACCCTCCTGACCGTAACAGAGATCTAACATTCCATGTTCCTAATTGTAAATCGTTGTCCTTTTTCCGTTGCCTAAGTCGTTGCCGTTTATCCTGTCCAATCCGAGGCTCTGTTGTTGAATTCATAACCAATCGATATTTATGTTGGTTGAAACCAATCGTTTTTTTTCGAGTGTGGTATGGTGGCTAGCCACACGCACTACCCACTAATCCGTTTCCCCTATGACCCGTGGGCAAGTCATCAGGTAGCACTCTTAAGTTTAGCACAAAACTCCGAAGAGAATTGAGGTCCCGGGGACTACGACTTTGACGACATCGTTTGATGCACATTGAAGTGTCTTATTAATGTAAAGCAATTGTAAGCTCATTGTCCGTACGGTAATTAGTTGATTTTCATGAAAGAATGGCCAGAGTGAAGGCCACAAAGCTCTATTTCCTATCCTAATTAAGTTTCGTTCTTACATGAAGATCATTGCAAAGTCCCCCCGTTCCTCCGTCGAGCCAAGACGAAAAAGGACTTTACACGGACCTGAGACCCACTTTAGCCCTAAGCACAGGCACCGGGCCCAAAGTTGTTTTTAAATATAATTCGGTACTCGATTATCTCTCAAATAGAAAAAGAATCAACAAAATCAGTTAGGATTTATCCAATTTATGTAAGCAAACACGTTGGGCCCTAGTAGAAACTCAGTTTTAGGGTCCTGACTGAGTCCAAGGGTTTCTAAACAAAAAATTTTCAGCCATAAAACGGGAGACAGTCCTACACCTTTCGTTCAAACACAATTTGGTATATGTGGTATTAAGGTAACGAAGTTAGTAACAAATGAATCTTCAACTTTCGAACGAATTGATTTACTTGCGTTAAATTTCTTATAGGAACTTTTCAGAGAGCCCAAACAGCATAACAGCTGATTGAACAATGTCATACGTGAGCGGTAAAAATTGCTCTAAGCCAATCAGATAATAGTATTTGTCATACGTGAGCGAAACAATCTAAAATGATGTGCTCCTACTCTCTGCATGAAAAACTCCTATTTCGGCAGGCAAGGCGTTGAATAAGGTAGGTCCAGCGAACACCAAGGATCACTTACCGTAGTTAGAATATATTTTAGGTTTAAAAGATACGAATATCTGGTAGCGTATTAACTCGTGTTGTTAAAAAATGTTTTCAAAACGCATCAAAATTTTCGTCATTTCTGACATCTTTAAAATTTAAGTGTGTGTGTTTTGAATTACAAAAAAGTTCCGAATACACCCTTGCAAGTATCAATACGTATATCAATGTCAATGCTGTTGAATTCTAAATGATTGGACAAAAAAATCAGTCTTATTGCAAATTACTACTTTCAGAAGAAAGTGCAGCTTTCTCATTTTTCTCGTTTCAGCAATGGATTCTCATCTCAAAGCATCACGAAAAGTGCGTTTCACATTGCCGGAACATGAAACAGACATAGTTGCCTTTATAAAATCGAGAAACTCACCGGGTGTTTACCGGCCGGAGAAGCCATCGCTTGTGAAAGCTCCAGAGTCCGTTGATGATTCAAAAGTGCATGGAACGCTTCATTACGTAAACGGTACATTGAATTTTGTTCAAGATGAATTTAAGCCATTTTTAAAGGAAGGGAAAAGTGAAAAAAATGTTGTGGAGCCAAAATATTTGAGACCTTGCATTAAGTCACCAAGAAAATCGAGGGATGCGAAACGTTCAACGCTCGAGAACGAGACAACATCACAGTCAAAGGCATCGCCTTTACCCACTAGTATAACTAAAAAATTCCACTATCTTATACGAAGTAGAAGTGAAAGTCGCGGCAGGAAGAAGGAAATTTTGGAAAGGTAAATTTGGCATTCAAAGATTGAAAATTATTTGAGTTTTGATTGGTCGATAAAGCGAAATTTTTCAGAAACCAAAAGTGTAGCTTTGGCTCCTCTCTTGATGCATTCTATTTTCCTGACACTATGAAATCCATGCCATCGAAAACTCCACGGACAACAGCATTTATAACTAAACCGCCAGATATTTTAACAGCTCCGGCATCTAACACAAATACAACATCACTGATCGAGAGAAATAGAATTCGTGACACTAGAAGTGCACAAGTCTTACCAAATTTCGCTACTATGAACTTAAATGATAATTCGCCGGTTTGCGTAGAAGAGATTCCCAGAATTTCGACGAAAATCCAAAATCTTCCACACATGCAGCAAATGGTAATTTCATTTTGTAAATTTGATGAAACTGCTGAAAATTTTGAGCTCGAACATTTTTTCCCAACAGGTGAACAACGATACAAACTATCAAAATTTCACTCAATTTGTCGATAGATGGCAGTTTCTTCACGGTACTGTTGCACATCTAAACCTATCCAGTCTTCTACTGAAAGAACCTAAGATGAATTGTGACACCAGCACAAAAATTGTCCGGAAAAAGACACGCGAATATAAAACGTAAGTTTAATTTTTAAATTCAAATGTTATTTTTTGGTGATTGTAGAAGGAGTGCATCATAGAATTGATATTTACTGATAAGTAATGACTGGTGTTGCAAATAGAATAGATGCTGCTAAAAGTCTCGAATGAATTATAAAATAGTTATTTGGATCACAAGGGACGAAAAGTAAAAAATTTCAACCGTGTGCGAGAGTTGCTGCCCGCGCCGAAGGCAAGGGCTGCAATCGCACAGGTTGAAATTTTTACGTCGTCGTTTGTGATTCACGTAATTTTATATTACAACTACGAATATTGTCATTTTCGCTTCCCAAACTACGGTCGTGTGCTTATCAATTTACTTGTTATCAAATTTCAGCTGTTTTCAAGGTTTTCCGTACAAAAAATACACTGAAAAAAGAGATAATGTCGATAATGTAGAAAAAAGCACATGTTTGTAGAAAAACAAAAGTAAATTTAAATGTGAAAACATTTCAACTGTTATAAATATCAGCTTCTAATACAGGTCTTAGCATCATAATCATCAAACTTTACAGACCATTAGTACCTTTCGGTGTGAGGTCTTTCTGTAGAAACCCCAGAATGGTGAGCTTCATGCCCATCCATCGCCCGCCATCGTACGATGCAACTCATTACAAATTGCTTTTACTATGAACGTTTAAGCTCTTATTTGAATTATTTTGTCATTGACATGACCCTCAGACATTAACACGTCTAGAACAGTTGTGTTATGGAGATAATTAGAAGAGATCAACATTTCGGCATCCAGTGCCAATATTCAGTCAGGTCATGCAACTTTATATGCCGATGGTCGTGATGGTCAAAGTGTTGACGTATCTATTTGTCTCGGTTAGAGGTATTGATTGGACTATCGAACTGCCACCGAAATGATTACTGCTGCTAAAATTTTGATCTCCTGTAATGAACTCCATAACGCAACCGTTCTAGATGCGTTAATGTCTAAGCATCATGTCTATGACAAAATAAGAGTTTATACGTTCATAGTAAAAGTAATATTTAATGAATTGCATCGAACGATTGATTCTTACGGCTTTAATCCGTAGAGATTTGCAAAGTATCCAATGACTTTCCATAGTTGGGTTTACTCAACAAAAAATTCTCTGAATTGAAAGGAAGATTGTTTGTTCGTTTATCGAAAGTCCCCTAACTTCTACATCTAATTTAATTGAATCTATGAACCTTCTCCTTGGTCTACCACTTAGCCTAACACTCGGGACCTTTACTTCCAAATGCTTTTCGGTAGCCTATTATTAACGATTCTAAAAAACGATATGACGTTTCTGAATTGTTGTTCTTATAAACAAAAATTTCTGCGATATGTCTCTAAGAATTATCATTTTGGAATAAATTCAATTGAAAGTATACTTTGAAATAACCCTTTCAATTAGATATTAAAAGCTGTAAATGTTTCTGCAGTTTTTCTAACTGAAACTCACATCCTTATTTCGTAAATAATCTAAGCAGCGACGCATACGCTTCGATCAAACTTAGCTCAAATTAAATTGAATTTAGAGAACTGAAATAGTAGTTTGTCTACCATGTTGCGATACGTTGATTTTTTCAGCATCAGTCCTAATATTGTCCATACGAGCCAAAGGCGAGTTGAACAATATTTAGGACGTATGCTGAAAAAATCAAGTATCGCAACGAGGTGGACACACTGCTTTTTGCAACAAACAAATCGATTGAGAAGAAAATAACAACCAAACTTAAAAAATTCACTCCACAGAAACCATTATATTTTACAGTGTACAAACAATTTTTGATCAGATTGCAATGCACACATACGACATTGTAACGTCGTATCATAGCAACGGAGGGGTACATCTCAGCACATGTATCAAATTTCAAAAGTCATATCGTTACAAGGTGTAAATTTGTTTCACTTCCCCTCACACTCTTAAAAAAATTGGAAACTGTTTCGATTTTGATCGCGTTACCGCATCGTGAACAACATCGAAAACAGTCGAAAATCGATTGTGCGTTGCAAAAAAAGTATTTTCGGTTCTCTGTTATTTTTGGCTCCCATTTAGAGAACCGAAAATATTTTCGGTTCCCTTACCAATCAAGAAATGAATTTTTTCATTTTCGGTTGCCATTTGGGAAGCGAAAATGACAATATTCGTAGTTGGTGTAATGAAAAAGTATTGGAACTCTTAAGTAGATGAAATTAGGTTGTCATTAAATTGACGCTTTTAGTGCGGTTTGAATTTTTCATGCGATATATGCGTAAACTAGTAAATACCCCCGCCCCTAGGGGCTACGCGGACATTAAGCATTCTTGTCCGCTAGGTCGGAGATTTGCGACATTAATACTAAAATGTATGCAAGGGTGTGCAAAGTTAGATTTAGATGAATAAGAAATGGATTTAGTAGTATTTTAGTAGTTACCATAAGCTTACGCAAATCTGGTTTTCCCCCGTACTACCATTTTCCCGCAAAACCGTTTTGCCGAACTACCGTTTGCTGTATACTATCATTATGTCTGTACTACCGTTTTCCCCGTGCTACCGTTTCACCCTTACTACCGTTTCCACCATACAACACTTTTCCCCGTACTACAATTTTCTCCGTACTACCGTTTCCCCGTACAAACGTTCAGTGCAGAGAAGTCTGAACGGATATCACAATGTTGCTCATAGTACAGTACAAATTCATTGAAAAACTTCGTTGCTTTCAACTGCAACCAACTTCGTTATAATAAGGTTTTTCGACCACTCTTACACTATAAGAGCGCGTTCGAAAACTAAAATTCTCAGTGAAACCTGAGCAAAATTGAATATTAGGCAAGTTTCTGACATAAACCGTTCAGTAACTAAAATGTTTCACTGGGTTTCCTTGAATAAAAATATTTGACAATATTTCAAAATTTATACCATCAAATTGTCTTTCATGCTTTAAAAATTAATTTATTACCTTCAATAATCGTCCCTCGCACTCCTAGCCACTATACTGACAATTTTAATTCAATTGACGAAGTATGTTTACTGACGATGACAACAACAAACATTCTTCATGACATTTCTCACATTCTTCACGACCGATTTCGTCCATGAACAATCTAACCTTAAAGTTAACAATGACAGCATTAACTGAGCAACTCTGTGAAACATTTTATTTTTCGAACGCGCTCTAAGATTCTAAGCCACATACATTTGCTATCTCATTTTTAAATTTGACATTTATGCGAAAAAAGTAACAGCAAATTATGTGGCTTACTACATTATAGCGTATGTGTGGTCTACTATAACAGTAACTAGAGTGAAGTTGCTGTGAACCGAGATAGTGCAGCCATTTTGATTATACTAGATTCGATCACAGCGCTGTGGTGGCCAACTGTGTTTTTCTATTAAGAAGAAGGAGCATAGTATTTTACTACTAATTATTTTAATCAAAACCCTGTATTTTACTAATACTTGTATTCATGGCTAAAGTCAGTATAACTTACTCATACCCCTAAAAAAATTAACCATTAACCAATCGTCATTACCTCAACCTGCCCTAGATAGTACATAATGTAGATAAGCTTACCATTACATAAACAATATGAATGGCAAAATAAATTCAAAAATACTTGTCGCAATTTGGTCGGGTCATCAGGTCAGGTCAGGTCAAAACAGATTTCAGGTCAAACCAGGCCAGGTCAGCGCTTGAAAAATCAGGTTCAGGTCAATTGAGGTTTCAGGTTTTTAGGTCAGGTTTCAGGTTGACCTGACCTGTTCCGAGCCTTATTTCCCCGTACAACCGTTTCTCACGTCCTACAATTTTCTCCTCACTTCTGTTTTCCTCGTACTCCATTTCACCGTACTAACATATTCCCCTACTACCATTTCCCCCCACAAACGTTATCACCGTGCAGCTATTTCCCCGCACAACCGTTTCCCCCGCACTACCGTTTTCCCCGTAAAACCGTTTCCACCGTACTACTGTTTCCAGTACAACCGTTTCTCCCGTACTACCATTTTCTCCTCATTACTGTTTTCCCCGTACTACCATTTCCCCATACAACCAGTTACCCCCTTACTGCTTCTTCCCCCGAGCTGCCCAGCATTTTCACCAATACTGGTGAATTCTACTCACAAAACTCTGAGACTTTGCAAAAGAAACCTATGGTCTACCACCCATACATTCCAAGATATTTTTAAAAGCATAAAAATTGACCCAATGCCCTACTGCCCGACATTTTCACCAATACTGATGACTTTTACTAATAAAACTCTAAGACTTTGCCGAAGAAGATAGATAGATAGATAAACATATATTTTTATTTTCAATTGCTTCGTTACAATGCATCTTATGAACTCCATTGTGAAGATTCACTTTGAAGGAGTTCATCTAATAAATTATAATTTGCGTAATGTATTTACTTAGTATTTCATCAGGTAGTTAAAATTATAGTTGAAACATATAAAAATATAATAAATAGAGAGTTCAGATAATTACTTTTTTTTTAAAGAGACGAGAAAGGCAACATATTTAGTCAGGCTAGAAAATAGGATTTAGAATTACAATTAGTATATATTGCTCATGTGATTGCAAGGGTAAATGAGTCTGGGAAGTAACCATAGCAACAACACCAACAAAACCAACAAACAATATTCACACTCAAGACGCTCTGATCCTATCGTCTGCCACCCTAAGGAGGATATTGAACCTGAAGTAAGAAAGCCTTAAGTGCTCTACCGAAGCTATGTGAATTCTTAATGCATTGAATCTCCCTGGGCAACTTATTGAAGATTGCCGGCCCCGCATAAGATACAGCTGAGAGAATATAAACCACTACACTCTCCTGTATTTTGTGGGTTTCGTGTGGAGTATTTTTTTGTATGATTTTTTACATTGAAAATATGGGTTCCACACGAAACGAACGAAAACGTCAAAGTGTAGTTTTACATTTTCTCTTAGCTGTACAGCCATGGAACCAAGCTTGGTACGAATTCGAGGGACGACAAGCAGATGTTTGTTCCTCGTCGCATACTTGTGAGTAGGTCTAATAAAATTCACGTTGTGGTATGCCGCATCCCATTCACAGTCATGCACAAATTTGCAGACACTGTACTTGTACAGACTTTGAATGTTTAGGACATTTGTTGCATAGTTGGTAAAGAGGTCAATAGTGGAGTGTCTGTAAGTTAAATTGTAAACAAACTTTAGACAACGCTTCTGCAACACTTCAAGTGGCTTCAGTACATTCCTGGTGGCACCTCCCCACAGACCAGTTAAATAACTAAGCCTAGAATGCACCAGAGCAAAGTATATATTTATGAGCGTTTTGCGCGGAAGAACTTTTTTTAATTCATTCAATACTCCGGACGTCGCAGACACTTTGTTGCACAGGGTGGTTATATGCGCATTCCAGGTGAGATGGTTGTCCAGCGTGAGACCGAGGTACTTTATTGTCACAACTGTTGGGATTATCACTTCATTATAGTGGATTTCGTGGGCCATCCCAATCGCTATATGTTTTGAATGGAAGTGCATTATGCGAGACTTCGCTGTATTCAGCGTTAACCGATTGATTCAATATTTTATATATATATATATATATATATATATATATATATTTTATATTTTTTTATATATTATTTTTATATTATTTTTTTATATATTTTATATATATATATATATATATTTTATATATATTTAATATTTCTAATATTTGAAGCGACATTATGACTCCTATAGAAGAGCGCGGAGTCATCGGCGTATAGATAAAGAAACCAATGTTCTGGCTCTCATACCTTTCCAGATACTTTCAAAAACATAAAAATTGACACAATGCCCAACTGCCCGACATTTTGACCAATACTTGTGACTTATACTCACAAAACTCTGAGACTTTGCCAAAGAAACCAGACCATACCTTTCCTTATACTTTCAAAAGCACAAAAATTGACCCAATGTCCAACTGGCCGACATTTTCACCAATACTGATGACTTTTACTAAACTCTAAGACTTTGCCGAAGAAACCAATGTTCTGGCTCTCATACCTTTCCAGATACTTTCAAAAGCATAAAAACTGACCCAATACCCAACTTCCCGACATTTTCACCAATACTTGTGACTTCTACTCACAAAACTCTGAGACTTTGCCAAAGAAACCAATGGTCTGTCTCTCATACCTTTCCAGATACTTTCAAAAGCATAAAAATTGACCCAATGCCCAACCGCCCGACATTTTGACCAATACTGGTGACTTGTACTAACAAAACTCTGAGACTTTGCCGAAGAAACCAATGATCTACCTCCCATACCTTTCCAGATACTTTCAAAACCATAAAAGTTGACCCGTGTCCAACTGCCCGACATTATCACCAATACTGGTGACTTTTAATAACAAAACTCTGAGACTTTGCCGAAGAAACCAATGATCTGCCTCCCATACCTTCCCAAATACTTTTAAAAGCAAGAAATCCAAGATGGCGTCACTTTGACAGATGGCAGCCATTTTCTTATGATTTATAAAGATTCTACTCATCAATGTCAACAACTTTCCCGAAGAAACCAAACGTGTAACTATTTTAATTCAGAAGATAGCAAAAAATCCAAGCGTCACTTTGACAGCTGGCAGCCATTTTCCTAGGATTCATAAAGATTCTACTCATCAATGTCAACAAATTTCCCGAAGAAACCAACTGTCCAAAAAAACAAAAAACAATTTTAAAATTACATCAAGAAAAAATTTCAATTGAAATCTAGGTACCATAATGGTATTTTTGCTATAAAAGGCAATGCAAAACCGCATTTTAATTCAGTCCCTTTGGACTCGTCAAGCAGGTCGGACGTATATTGGTTCACATGGGAATCTTCTTTTACATTGCCTTTTTTGAATCATATAAGGCAATGCAAAACGACTCTTTGCTTCAGTTCCTCGGAACTCTTCAAGCAGGTCGGACGTATGTTGGTTCACGCTGGAAATTTGTGACCGACAATTTACAAAAAGACAGACAGACAGATAGACAGACAGACAGACAAACAAACTTTTGACTTTCATAATAGGTTGTGTCGTGCATCACTTTTTCATCAGGCAATAAATCTATCTTCGAGTAAGGAAACACTGATGGCGACACCGACACGCGGCTACATGTCAAAATTAGATTCAAAACATTCAAAATAAACAAATAGGTTATGACTGTTTTCTTGCTTAGAAGAATGCCGAAAAATGGTTGTGCTTGTAAACAACACATTTAGGTGTCCGGAATTAAAATTTCATAAATTTCCTCGAGATGAGGCGGTAAAAAAAGTGGATAGTTTATTCGTAGGGAATATTTTTGTGAATTTATAAATGACAGAAAACGGTTAATACAAGGTAGTTACTTGTTAGAATGATGTTCGAATGATGTTAAAATAAATTGAAATTGATAGTGCCCCGTACCGTGGCAGATTCCCCAACATCTAGTGTTTAATCGAAAGCTTGCCATAAAAACATACTTTCGGACACTGGTCAACTCCAAATATAAATGAAACAGAGGTTTTCTTGATAAATACTGACGTGTTGACGTCGATTACGTTGTCAGCACATTTTCGGAAATGTGAAACTGAATCGAAAGCATTGGATGTATATACTTTACCGGAAATATTCTATAATTTCGTTCCCGATGTTTTGGTACCAAAAAGCTTTAATTTCTGTTTTAAAGTCTTGACAGTTTCTTTATTTTCCTTTTTTTGGAGACATTGTGGACAAACCAAAATAAACAAAAAAGAAAAGTAATTGTTTATAACTTAAATTGTATTTTGAAATGCAACTGTCATAATCTGACATGTAGCCGCTTGTCGGTGGCGCCCTTTTTGTTGCGGTCATTGCATAAACTAAAAACTCAATCTACTATAAATTACGTAAGTTTCCACGCGACAGGGCGTAAAAAACGTAAACAAACAATAGGTTTTTATACTGCCACCTAACGTCAAACAGTTAAACTTTATGAAAAATTTCAAATTTTGCGGGGCTAAAAGCGATTTGAAATTTGGCAATATTGAGAAACACGTCCGAACCAACACAAAAATTTTTCAACAAAATGTGAAAAAATCCGAAAGGGTAAAAAAATATATTAGGACCGTCCTAGAGCCATAAGGAAGTACCTCGAAACCATAATTCCACTTTGGATCACTTCACTCGTCTCGAAAATAGCCAAAAAATGTCATGAAACCTGATTGAAGTTAAAAAGTGCTAGAGAAATCCATGTACATCTCAAAAACCTAGGAAGCCACATTGCATCACCTCACTCATTTGGAGAATAACCGAAAAATTTCAAAAAACCTGATAAAAGTTGGAAAATGTTAGAGAAAACCACGTTCATACCAACTTTAGAACCGACAACGACGTAGAGAGCTAAGGAGTGGCCTCGGATTAGGGATTGCTGTAAATACAGCTCAAATAGAGAGAATAACTTATCTTTAATTACAAATAGGTATGTGTTCCGACCTCTGTTTTGGTACAGTGGTTTCCAAACCAATTTAATTCCCATGGGATTTTTCACCATTTACACCATTTCAGAGTAGGTCAAAACCTAGTCATGCAAACTTTATCTTATTAACATAACAATAAAACTCAATAGCGAAGCGGCCAGACAACTTTACTGGTTTAAACATTTCATTTTCGTTTTAGAACACAATCGTGGATAATTGAATAGAAACATTGTTTAACAGCTTGATTATTTTTGAGAATTATATTATTCGAAGAATGAAAATTTCAGAAATGATGGGACTGTCAAAAAAAGTTTCTATTTAATTTTGTACTAAAACCACTAAAACTCTAAATCTCTGAACAACGAAATTCTTCTATTGAAAGCGATAAATTCGCTCGTAGCGGTGCTTGGGAGCACCACTGATTATGTTGTAGTATTTTACGTTGTGAGCAATTAGTGTCATAACTAGTACTTTTCGCCCGTTTGTCAGACTCTTTTGAGGCTTAAAGACATTAAGCAGCCAAGGCTGCAGCGGTTGTCCTAGTTCTTCAGTCAATAATCATGCTCGGAGCGGTAGCGGAGAGCTTGACGCAGTCCCCACACCCAAAAAAAAAACGTCTACAAACCCAAAAACCTCCATACAAAAACCTTTGGGACAAGAAACGATGTATAGGCGAAGTTTTGAGTTTTTTCCCTTCGCCTCCCTTCCCCTCCAAATTATTTTTTAAAAAAAAACTACGTCGCAGCAGCTTTCCAACAAGATGACCAATTCCTATGGAAAAGTGGTCAAATTACCTTTGTAATTAATAACAATTTTATTCCTGTGTGGTGTGTCAACGATCTATGTCTCTATCTATGTATCTATCTACTTTTTTTTTCTCGAAAACCGTTCGAGCGATTTCCTTAAAATTTTCAGGGAACGTCAGTCTCGGCCCCAACGACGAAATAATTTTTCTGTACCTTCAGTTTTTGCGCTGCAAAAATTTAACTTTTGTTTGTTATTGCGTAGGTAAATTTAAATTTTTGCGTGTAAAAACTGAAAGTATTGAAAAATTATTCCGCTGGTGGGCCCGGCATTTGTGACGCAATTTTTTTAACACAACGTAATTTTGTTTTGAAAACAGCGCTGTAATTTTTCAGGAAATTTAAACAAACTTCTGCGTATTATCAGCGACAGCGTCACCTCAAGCGATATCATTAATTTTGGAAGCGGACTTTCGGACTGCGTCACACTTTACCTTTTAAGAGGTTTTTGTTGTGATAATAATAATAATCTGCCTTACAACGCATGAAGGGTTAGAGGCTAGATCATTATTTACTAGTTTTTGCTGTTTGTGGTTCTACTTTTGAGATCCTTTCATTACCGGAAAGTTTTACTGTGTCAGTGGTAAGCTGTGCGACAAACCCAGTGCCATCTATGAGTTGTAAGTAGGAGCGAAACTAGTAGGAGTAGAATAGCGGTTCTCCCAACAATGCCTTTTCCGATAAGCAGTACGATGGCACTACACTCAACTTCACTTGACTTGAACGATTCAATCAGTTTTGTTTTTGTTTACAAATCTAACAATCGGTACAAATCCGTCTGCGGCTGAGTTTCGAACCAACGCACTGACAACTCAATCTCGTAGTAGCCGTCAATAGTTGGGTGTTAATGCAAAAAATCTTTAGCTTATCAGAATTGTGTATGACATAAGGGTATTTTATTTACCTGGACCCCCGCTTTTTTTCCGCCTGCAGCGTGCCGCCCCATACGGGCAACCCCCGCCTGCAGCGTGCCGCCACATACGAACATTGCGCGCTTATCCGCTGATGAGTGTTGTGTGTTTGTTTGTGTTGACGTTTGTATGGTTTGTGTGCTTCATCAGAATTGTGTTAGAGTAGTATATATATTTACCAGGGGCCTGCCGCACATTTCCCTTAACTCGTTTCGTGACATTTTGTAAAATAAAGTATCATTGAAAAAATTTCCTTTACTCCGTCCGTTTCGCGGCTATTTGTAAAAGGACGCACCATTTTTTGCATAAGTCGTTTTGTAACATTTTTGTAAAAGGACTCATCACCAAAAACATTTCCTGTAACTCGTTTCGTGGCAGTTTGTA
Organism: Pseudolycoriella hygida; assembly: GCA_029228625.1. Taxonomy (NCBI): domain Eukaryota; kingdom Metazoa; phylum Arthropoda; class Insecta; order Diptera; family Sciaridae; genus Pseudolycoriella; species Pseudolycoriella hygida. The sequence continues at coordinate 1,261,789 of CM055404.1, read as the reverse complement.
AAATGACGTATCCTTGAAAGCATTTCTTTTAACTTCTTTAATGGCATTTCGTAAAAGGACGCATTATTTATAACATTTGTTTTAAACCTTTTCGTGGCATTTTGTGAAAGGACGCATCATTTAAAAAATTTCCTTTATAGCGTTTCATAGCGTTGTGTAAAAGGACGTATCAATTATTTCGTCTCCTATAGCTCGTTTCGAAACATATTTTGAAAGAACGCATTATTCATCACATTTCCTGTAATTCGTTTCGTGAGATCTTGTAAAACACCATTCACAGCCATTTTTGGTCATTTTTTGAAATTACGTAGCGTTGCAAAAATTTACTTCAACCCGTTTCGTGACATTTTGTAAAATCCACCTATTACTAAAAATTTTCCCGTTCGGTTGCTTTTTGTAAAAAGAAACACGACTTAAAAAATATCCTATACAGCCGGTTCATTCCTTTTTTACCTAGTTTGAAGAAATAGATGACACTTTGAAATTATTAAACACTGCACTCAGCAAATCCAAATAAGCAAAATTTCGGGGAGCTTCGGGAAACGTGGACTTCGGCACTTTTCGCTTGTCTACAAAACTTTTTGAACGGGTGAATGCACATCTCAAAACTTTACGCATACACCTGCTTTATATAGGCGAATGTTGCCAATCACATCTGGGCAAATGTGACTTTTTTCTGCAAATTCGTTAGGATCAGGATCATTGTAAAACTTTCCTGGCAAGAGCTTTTACTGACAAATTTCGAAATTTTCCTCAGAATTGCTATTCGTTGTGTGAATAATTATAGTAATAATATGCAAAAATTGTTAAGAAGAGGAACAACAAGAAAAAATTACAAGACTAACATTTTATGTAAATTACTTTCTTACTCAAAGTAGTGCTTTAAATTTCAACCTCACAAGTAAAGAACCATTTTTTTGGGAAAACTTTTTTGAGGTAAAAGGTCAGTTATATTGATCGAAAAATATTAAATTTTCGTTAAGAATTGTGTACCTAATTACCTTTTAGAATTGTTTTTGACTAAAGAAAAGCTATAAATTCATAACATTAATTACAGACTACAGACTATTGCAAAATCACTTATTTTGGGATGCACAATAACTTTTGGATCAATTAAATCAAATACCAACTTTCATTCTATTATCGTGGTTTCTGGTAAAGTCAAATTTTTCTGTGCAATGTTCACGTTTCCCTCAACTTCCGGCGAAAAATTGGAAATTTCTACCGAGCATTCAAATTTAGCGCAAAAAATCTATGATTTGAATTGCTGGGTATGCTTGAAAGTGAAGATGTCATCTATTTCTTCGAACTAGGTAAAAAAGGAATGAACCGGCTGTGACTTGTTTCGTGAAAATTTAAAAAAAAACAGCTTATTTCATAATTCCTTTCTAATTCCAATTGCTAACAAAAAGAAAATACAAAGAAAAAATAATTTAGTTGATCTACCGTGAACGTCTCTGTTGATGGCAAAGCTTTGTTAGCGAATTTACCAGTTTGTATATGCAGACTAACCAAATTCGTTTCAAATTGATTTCTTTTTTTCAGCTTGCGTAGTTGTTTTTCTGGTAGATAATCGAGCATAGATCGACGTTTGGGAAGATCATTTTTCGAAAAAATTGGATTAAGGTGGTGGGTGGACGACTTTTCTTCCTATATTCTAAAGTGTTTTTTTTTTTAATTTTTATTTTATATTTTTTTTAAGCGTTGGTTTGAAAGAGACCAACTATATCTGCCTCTTTCTAACCAACGCACAAAAGTCGTCCTCCCACCACCTTAATCCAATTTTTTCGAAAAATGATCTTCCCAAACGTTGATCTAGGCTCGATTATCTATCAGAAAAACAACTACACAAGCCGAAAAAAAGAAATCAATTTGGCTAATGCAGAAGATTCGTTCGACTTTCCCAAGTTCAGAGATTGGTAACAGATTACTGCTATACAAATACGTAGTCGACTTTTTCTATCAAGTCGGTAAGTTGCTTTGATACATCGATTTTGCAAGGTTTGCAACCACCCGATGGATGATATTATTGTCCTATGAATGATATTATCTTCTATTATCTTATTAAGATTGATATCAAATTTGTCGTGTTCCGTGCCCTGTGTCGTTTGTTATTGTCGTCAATTCAAGCGGACAAAGATTTAGATTATCTTCCGTTGGACGATATACATTACATTATATTTTTGATATCGTGATATCGGTGTTTCCCTCTAAAATTACTCAAGCCCTGTTTTCTAAACCTAGAGCTCCGTGCTAATGTTTTTTTGTCCATAAAAATATGAAATCCATTTAAATTTACTATTGAATTGCTCGCACTTCTCGAAAATAGCCCTGAGTTGAAAAAAAACAATCTGCATCTGACGGCCAACACTAAGTGTGGTCTTGTGTCATGTGCTGAAGGGTAATATAACCAAGAAACAAAATCGACAATGTGAAGGGTCCGGGGTAATTTTTCTGAAGATATTATGTCCGAATTGTATGGTTGAAGATATTTCGTCTTCGATCCACATTAAAGTGTTGAACCTATAGGACCTACCTTACTTCGTAAAAGCCAATAATAGAAATAAAGCATCGAATTGATAAGCACCAACTTTTGATTTTTTTGATAGTCTATGTTGTTTGTGGTGAAAAACTGTGGAACTGCGGAGCACGAACCGATAAGTCATTCTCATCTGATTCCAACGACTATATTTCTCATGATTATGTTACTTTTTTCTTGCATATTAGTGAGGATTCTTCGTCATTAGTTATGAACGATTCTAACAGGAACCACTCAAACATCATTCCCAAGAACTGGAACGGAATTCCTGGTGTCAAATGAAAGCATTTGATATCACAAAAGTGGGAAAAATGTTTTGTGGGAATCGGATCAGGGGTCTGGGCACTGGGACCAATGGAATGGACGAAATTGAGATTCTTGGCCATGTACGAAAACCGTTTTTCGTCTGTATTTCCTTAACTATGCAATATGAAGATTTACTGTCAAAGGCAAAGTTGTAGACAATTAATTTTAAGCGAAAACGTGTTTCAGGGTTTTGGGGAAATATGGCTCAATTTTAGTATATGGTCACTCCCATGATTGGGCAGGATGACCCGAATCTCCAGAAATATGAGAGTTAGAAAGTTGGTTCCAAAGAAGAAATTGTAGAGAATTAAATTTAAGCGAAAACGTGTTTCAGGGTTTTGGGGAAATATTTCCCAATCCTGGTATATTGCCTCTTCCATAATTGGGCAAGATGACCCAGATCTCCAGAACTATGAGAGTTAGAAAGTTGGTTTCAATGGCGAAGTTGTAGAGAATTAAATTTAAGCGAACACGTGTTTCAGGGTTTTGGGAAAATATGGCCCAATACTGGTATATGGCCTCTTCCATAATTTTGCAGGATGACCCAGATCTCCAGAACTGTGAGAGTTATGTCGTGACCGCAACTGCGTCACTTCCAATATAACTATTGTTCGCACATATCTCGGTCGACTTGTAACGCAACAACATCGTTACAATGAATGTATAAAACAATAAGTAGTGCAGTTTTATTTGTTACTTCTACATTGGTGACCGTCCGACAGTGGACAAAAAAATTAAATATAATTCCTAAAATAATTAAGTGTAAACCAAAAACGTATTTAATACATCAAAATAATAATGATAGTGCAATAAATTGAACAATTTGGACGAACATAAATAGTGCAATTGGTTAAAATTTAGCCGCAACACAGATGACGACATTCGCAAATCCGTAATCATCGGGCTAAATTCCAGACATTTTCAACAAATTGCGCAAACATCTGGTGGAGAAACATCATCCTAACCACAATCCACGTTAATTTGGTAAAAATATCAAATAATTAATGTTCTGGCCTCATCGCAAAAATTGTTCAAGACACATGGTCAGCACGTAGAAATCCGCGATCATCGGGCAGAATCTGGCATATTTTCATCATCTATTGGCTAAAATGCATTTAGAAAGGCCATCAGCACAGGATTATGCTGAAACTTCTGAAACATTAAAGTAATTCTGCAATAAAAATTGGTCGAAAACACATGGTAATCACATTCATTAAACATAACCGTTGGAGACGGATTCTGGACATATTTTTTCTGGACGAATTCTTGATTGATTGATTGATTGATATTTGATTTTATTGTCTACTATCTTCTAGCTGACATGGAAAAAAAAGAGTGACTATGACGATGTCATAGTTCTCGTTAAAAAAACGTTATAATAATTACTTATAAAGTAGGATCACCATAACATAAAAAGAAAAATTAAAACAAAGTTACAAAAATAAAAATCACTTAAGTATGAATGATAAATAAAACATTTTCACAAAATTTGCTTTAGCGTTGCCAATTGTCAAAAACAAACAAAGAACCATGAATAAGTGAACATTAAAAAAATAAAATAAAATAAATGCAAGTCACTGAAATTAACATCAATGTCGATAAAATAAATAAAGACAAAAAAATAAATTAATTAATTAATCAAACATTTGTCATCGTCAAAAGGATTAGCTAAAAAGGTCCAAACAAAACATATTGCCAAATAATGGGTCGTCCAGCCAACAGGAGGAGGAGGAATTAAAGTCGGATCAAGTGCTTTCGGATTTGTTTAGGAGTGGAAAGAAAGCACCAAACAAAACACTAACATATGCCAAACGTTCCAAATATTGAATCATCACATTTTTTCGCAACACACAACACATAAAATCAAATAAATTTTGGAGTCAGTGGAAGTAGCAACAACAATTGACGATGGAATCAAACCCAATCAGAAAATTCACGTTTTGGAATGCACATACTTTCGTCAGCCACCTTATGTTAGAATTTCATTATCGAAATTAAAGGGCGGATTTAAACGAGTTTATGGCATCCACATCGTACATCAATGACCAACCGGCCCAACAAAGAAAAATCATAACTGACATGGTACTCAGCAACGACAAAATCGCCGACCTGGCACAAAGAAAAATTATAGCCGACAGGGCACCCAGAAAAGTCAAAATTGCCAACATGGCACAAAAAACACAAATCAAAGTTGGCCAACGCAGACCAGCAATCAAACATTTAACGCAAAAGATAATGGTCAGTATTCTGGAGGGTTCATGCAATTCATGCATCAACAAATTTAACATGATCGAACAATCTAGAATCAAATCCATAATTCATTCTGTAAAGTCATAATAATTTTAATTTAATAAGTGATATGTTTTCAAGACTTTTAATCAATCTTTAGAAAAATTTCAAAAAATTTTTCAAAGTCAAATTTTCACAAAATTTTAAAATTTTTTCTTTAGTAATTAAATTTTTTTTTTTTTCAAAAAACGAAAGTTAATGTTGTGACCGCAACTGCGTCACTTCCAATATTGTTCGCACATATCTCGGTAGAGAATATGTGATTGTCAAACGACGATCATTCCATCGTATAAAATGTATAAAACATAAACGGTGCAGTTTTAATTGTTACTTCTACAGTTAGAAAGTTGGTTCCAATGGCGAAGTGTATCATCATCATCATCATCACACTTTATAGACCGTTTGTACCTTTCGGTGTGAGGTCTTTACTACTGATCATGGACCACCCTTCTCCATACCCCCCTATCCTGTGCCAAGGAGATGGTTTGTTCGCCTAGAGAAAGTCCCCTAACTTCTAAATCGGATTTAATTGAGTCTCTAAACCTTCTCCTTGGCCTACCCCTGGGACGCACACCCGGGCCTTGAGCCTCCAATATCCTCTTTGGTAGCCTGCTCTTACCCATCCTCTGAACGTGCCCGTACCACCGCAGACGACTAATCCTTGCCGCCTCTTCCACTGATGTAACCCCTAAGTTTTCCCTGATGTCGTCGTTCCTAATATGATTGTCCCACTGTTCCCTCCGATTTACTTCTGCTATGCTCCTAAGAACCCTCATATCAGAAACCTCCAGGTCATGCACAAGGTATCCGCAGTCCACCCAACTTTCACTACCGTATAAAATCGTTGGTCTGAAGATTGACCTGTGAATAGCTAGCTTTGTGCCACTACTTAACTCCTTTTTGTTGAAAACATACGACCTCAACTGACTGGCCACTGCATTTCCCATTCTTCTCCTTTCTTCAAATTCCCTAACTAACTTGCCATTCTCCGAAAAAATGGCTCCTAAATATTTAAACTCAGAGACCTTTTCCAACTGCTCCCCATTTAAACTGCAAACTACATCCTTCCGGGATTTGCCAATATGCATAACTTTAGTTTTACTGACACTTATTTTCATGCCGTATTCCTCACATGCAGCATTCAGGCAGTCTAAATTCTCCTGCAAATCCTTGGCAGTATCTGCTAATAGAGTTAAGTCATCCGCATAGGCCAGGATTTTCATGATTACTTCCCCCACCTTCACATTCCCTTGCAAATTCGCTTGCCTGATAATCTTGTCCATAAAAATTATGAACAGAAGAGGGGAGAGACAACAACCCTGACGAACTCCCTCATTAACTGCGAAAGCCTCACTAATTTCACCATCTATCCTTACCGCAGCCTTGCTCCCTGAGTAGATGCTTTTGATAGCGCCCAATAAACTTCCATTAACCCCGTATTCGCCAAGTACCTCGAACAGCTTTTGCCTCGGTACCCGATCGAATGCCTTTCCTAGGTCGATGATGCACAAGTATAAATCAATATTTCTCTCAGAGAGCTTTTCTATAGCCTGCCTGAGACAAAAGATCTGATCCTGACAACCTCTCAGAGGTCTGAAACCACTCTGAACCTCGTCAAGAACACCTTCCACTATAACCCTAACCCTGTCTACTAGCACACTTGTATAAACCTTTCCGACCACGCCCAAGAGTGAAATCCCCCTGTAGTTGGTAAGGACTTTGCGGTTACCCTTCTTGAAGATCGGAGCAATAACACCGAAGCTCCAGTCAACGGGTACTACTGAGGACTTCAATGCTAAATTGAAAATCCTACAAAGCCATTGAACCCCACCCGGCCCGCTATTCTTAATAAATTCTGTCCTAATTTCGTCTATACCTGCGGATTTTCCTGCCTTCAGTCTGCTGACCTTCGTGACACTTCCTCTAATGTAATTTCCTCCTCACCCTCCAAGCTACGGCCCTCTTCCCTGTCAAGGCTTGTTACGGGATTGACAGAGGCGAATAGATCCTGAAAGTAATCCTGCCAGGTTTTCAGGACCTCACCCTTACCTGTAACTAATTCGCCATCTTTACCCAAAATGCTACCGCAGCCCTCCTTTTCACCACCACGCCTAATATCCTTGATTGCCGACCAAAATTTTTTACCCCTTCCTTGACCAGCCTCTTCCAATTCCTCCCCAAACCTTTTCCACGACCGACCCTTCGCTTCCTTGACTAGAGCCTTAACCGTCTGCCTGCAAGCCCTGTAAGCCTCATGCTTTTCGTCCGTCTTATCCTGTAACCAAATCAAATACAGCTTCCTTTTCTCTAATACCGCCTTTTTGATATCTGCGTTCCACCAGCCTGTCTTTTTGTTTCTACCCCCACTAGAGACACTACCTAGACATTCCTCAGCTACGCCCAAGACAAATTCCTTAAAGTTTGCCCACTCAACCTCAATGTCTACGCAGTCCGGAGGAAGCCTTTCGAAAGCTTCGCTGAATTTTGACATAAAGCGAGACTTAACTTCCTCGTCCCTGAATTTTCCCACACGAAATTTCCGAACCACCACTTTTTCCCTTTTAGCCTGACAGAGTTTACTAACAGAGAGATGGGTACCCAAAAGGTAGTGGTCTGAGCCAAATGTGAAACCCCTGAAAACACGTGTGTTCCTGACTTCCTGTCTCCTGTCCTGCTCTAGAACCATGTAATCAATTATTGACTTGTGCCCCAAACTATTATTAACGTAAGTGTACCGATGGATCCACCTATGCCTAAAGAAAGAGTTGGTTACTGCCAGTCCATTGAAATCGCAGAAATCCAACAACCGCTTCCCGTTTGAGTTTAAAACATCCTCCCCGAATTTGCCCACTACCCTTTCATAGCCGCCACTGGTCTTACTGTTTCCTATTCTCGCGTTGAAATCCCCCAACAGAATCACACACTCACTACCTTTTTTGCTGACAACATCCCCTAACTGCTCGTAAAAGGTGTCAAGATCGCCAGCACTGCTACCCTCGCACGGGCTATAAACACTAACCAGCCGATAAATACCTCCTGTCAGCTTAATGGAGACCCACATGATCCTTTCACGTACATACCGCACGTTCAAAACAAACTTTTCTAATTCCCTTTTGATAGCCATTCCAACTCCCCAGTTCGCCCTACCAGACTGAACACCAGACGAAAACACTTTATAACCGCCCACCAGTTCTTCGCGCTGCCCCTTCGTCCTAATGTCGCTCAACGCTAATATATCTACACCATAACCCATTGCCAAGTCCACCAACTCACCCTTGCGACCCCTAAAACCCCCATTAACGTTTAGACTTCCAATAAACAAACCATCAACCTTTTCACATTGCCTGATCGTCAACGAATGGCGAAGTGTAGAGAATTAAATTTAAGCGAACACTTGTTTCAGGGTTTTGGGAAAATATTGTCCAATACTGATATATGGCCTCTTCCATAATTGAGCAGGATGACCTAGATCTCCAGAACTATGAGAGATAGAAAGTTGGTTCCAAAGGCGAAGTTGTCGAGAATTAAATTTAAGCGAACACCTGCTTCAGGGTTTCTGGGAAATATGGTTCAATCCAGGTGTATTTCCACTTCAATAATTAGGCAGGATGACCAATATCTCCATAACTATGAGAGGTAGAAAGTTGCTTCTAAATGCAAAGTTGTAGAGAATAAAATTTTAGAGAACACGTGTTTCAGGGAAAAATGACTTAGTCCTTGGATATAAGCTTTTCTAGATTTGAATGGTCTGAGGCGTACTTCGGTAGGGCTTTTGACATTATATTGGGTAATCTTTATGGATCTTTGAAATTCTGAAATATGAAAGAACAGAAAACGTTGAATTGTTTGCTTATTTGTATATTTAGATACGTTCGAGTCTCGTTGCCACATCTATTCTGATACGTACGGGTCTTTGATTATGTTTCTATTTATTTTTATTTTGTATTTAGCGGAGAATGATAAAAAAAAGCTCTTCTACAAAATGTCGACAATTGATCATTCTATTCAGGGAAAAAAAGCAGTGAAAATGTTCATTGGTTTGGCAGATATTTAACATTTAGCCGGAAAATTCATTTTCCAAAAAAAAAAAATTTAGTTCCACAGTTTTTCACCACAAACAACATAGTATTAGGCTATGAAAAAAAAATCAAAAGTGGCGAAGCGAGTGAAACGACCGATCAGAGCGGACTATCACCATGATGTCACAAAAAATGTACTATTAAAAATTCGTTGGATTCAATTTGGTTGCGTTAGTCACCATATCACTTGCAATAGCTTCTTAACAAGTATGAAAGCGTCATCTGTTAAAAAGAGTTATTAATCAAAACCTTTTCGCTTGATTACTTCAATTTAGTTAACATTAATAAGGCTCACTTCGTAAGCTCAGCAACTTAGATTCTCTTATACCACATACCGTTCAAACTTTAACAAATACGTTAACCAAAACATAGACGAAATTGTGCTTTAAAATGAGACTAAGTATCTTGCTCATACTATATAATAACTTATCATTGCCTACGAAAAAAATATTTACATTAATATTCCAAAGAAAATATATGTTACGTACAAACAACGAACAATTTAAATTACAAGACTCGACCGATTGTACGGTCGGTCGGTTCGCGTCTACATTGCTTTGACACACAGTAAATAAAAATTACTCTCCGAAAAATCGACGAAAAAACATTCGGCAGTTTCTCATTACTTTACCAGACTAATTTCAACGAAGCCTTTTAGTTGTTTCACTTGCGTTGCCACAGCACAACACACTTAAATATATGTTTCCTTTATTGTTTTGCACGACACTCCCTATAACAAATGAATTGCGCCAAATCATCAGTTCATAACAGTCTATTTAAACTATCGGACGAAAACAGTAAGTAAGTAAAAAAAAGATTCGAAAAATTTTAAAGACCTGTTTCAATTTCTTGGTATTTACATTATTCTCACATTATTTTAAGCAATTTTCGATTTGATTGAGTGCTAACTATTGGTGTAAATTATAAGTTGATCTTCAGTTTAGTTAATTGACGAACGATTATGCTAATTGATTTAATTGAAATGTGAAATGTGAGATAATGTAACTTTTTTTGTTTTCATTTAGTACGGGAATAATGTTAGAACTGAGTTTTTTTGAATTGTTTGCAAAACTGCTTATGTAGGCTGGACTATTAATTTATGAAAACATCGCTAATTTGATATTGTTCGTAAGCATTGTTTTCTCGAATGAGACATGTTCGAATCGACCGATACAAAAATCCCCATAATTTAAATTTTTTGTTATATCAACTGCTTAAATCTCCAACTCGTACTGTGAAATAAAGAAAAGTCCTTTACAAGTGAGAGTTACGATTTTCTTCTATCGACCTCTCATTTTCGCCCAAAGGATAAATTGTCATTACAGTTTCTCCCGAAAATTCACATTTTCTTAACATTGCGCTTCAAATAGTTATTTACGTCTCTTGCACAATTGACTTTCGACAATTTCACTCCTGGTGATAACGAACCATTTTTGAAAATTCGGAGAGTGAAAGTAGTTTTTAACTCCGTTTACAAAATTTTTGGTCATACCTAAAAAAGCAAGGTTTTCCTTTCATTTGAGGAGAGAGAATATCGCCTTTCCCAGAAATAATTTTATTCTTGTAGTGTTTTCGAAATGAAGGCGTACTTTGCTTTGTCAGGCTCGTCAGTCTAGTTCAAAAAATTGGTGCTTTGCAAGTCACTATTTCTCAAATCGATATAACGGCATCAGCAAAAGTTTTGTGTCAACTTGAAAGTAGCGCGGTGGCAGCATAAAGCTATTGCTTATTCCTTGCTCTTGCTAGTAAACAATTTATCGGCATTAGGCTGTTAGCCTTGACTGCGCAAAGAACGCAGGCAAAATGATGAGCACCGGGCTGCCTTCACTCATCGTCTAAAATGGCTCTGAGGAAATTTATTTCAAGTGGCAACTGATCAAGTGTCTCCAATATTACATTATTTTGAAAATTTGATTATGATGATAATGCTATCCTTCATAAAATATTTATGCGCATCGATTGAGTGTGAACGCGCACATACACACAATTTCTGAACATCGATAATGCTGATAAATGTAACTCTGTCGATAAACTTGACATATTGTTAAATTTAAATGAAAAAATAGATTTAGTTTTGATATTTTATTGAAAAATACACAGCTACACAGCATTACACAACACAACACTACATCTCACTACACTACACTACATTTCACTACACTACATCTCACTACACTACATCTCACTACACTACATCTCACTACACTACATCTCACTACACTACATCTCAATACACTACATCTCACTACACTACATTTCAACTCAGTTGATCACACAATGGGTGAAATTATTGCGAGAAATTTTCTGGAACGTGGACATTCAGGGATGTTTATTTTTCTATATTTTTTGAGTTTCGGGTCAAAAAAGCAAAGTTTGTTAGAGATGAGCGGGTAACCCGAAACTTCGAAAAACCCTACCCGAACCCGAAACCGAATTGTTTTTTTCGGGTTAATGGGTTTCGGGTTTCGATAAATTTTATCGGGTCGGGTTCGGTCCGGGTCGGGTTGTTGTATCATTTTATTCGGGCCCCGACGCTTTATTGACATTCTATATTTTACAAAACTCGTCTAAATTTTATCATCTTACATTACACCAATTTTGTTTTAGTCTAAGGTCCGTGAAGAATGCAGACGTCGGGCCTTGAAATAATTTTTGTTTCGAAGTAATTTGAACGGCGTTCTGCAGTAACTGAGTGTTTTCATTGTGGTAACAATAGAATGGCAAAGATGGTGCAGAACATCGTTCATTTGGGTTGTGAGTTTCGAAAAACTTGAGTGTCTGGTTCGGTCCGGCTCGGGTTTTGAAAACGTTCGGGTTTCGGGTTTCGAAAAATTTTATCGGGTCGGGTTCGGCCCGGGTCGGGTTTCGAAAAATGGTCGACCCGCTCATCTCTAAAGTTTGTGGATGTATATTTCCCTACCAGATAGCGATATATATTCGTTCTCAAAGTCAAAGTTTGAGTGAATCTCGCGAAGGACAAAGTGCTTAGTGTTCAGAAAACTGTTTTTTTATGGTATTTCGAGGATATCTTTTTGAAGTTGGGTACTGGTCATGAAAGGTTGGCCTTCCTCCATATTACTCAATTATCTTCCCAGCTTTAGAAATTTAAAATTTTCAAAACTTTTCATAATTTTTCACGTTCTCTGAAGAAAAAGAAGAAGTACTCCGAGTATTGCTTTTTTCTATGAAGCTGATTCGTTAAGATATGGTGTGAGGTTGATCCCTAGCAACATCATGCACCATCTGCCTAAATTTCTATCATCTTCTGAAATCTACTAGACTCATGTATGCCGAAAATAAATGATTTGTTTTCTGTTTTAATTTTAATTTTTTATTTTATTTTAATTTAATATGACGCAAGCGTATTAACTTACAAAATAGCTGATATTAATGGGTGTGACGCTTTTAATTTTCGTACACTAAAGTACACTCTTAGAAAATATTTACATATAAAAAAAGCTATTCCTAAGTAGATATCAACTGGTTTGTATGTAAAAGCAAAAGGACTTGCGCCCCTTTTCTTTTCATTGCGCTTTCACTGATTATATTAGTTAAATTTATTCTCACACTGGCAGCATCGTGGCAGAATTTCATTGCTACTTTCTAGGTGAACCATATTAGATTATGTTTGATGCTGCGGAAGTAACAATTTTGTGTGCGAAGATTGTGTTTTTTTAGCAAAAAGCTTTGAAAACTGTTATTTTGTGTGTATGTAAAATTAACGAAATTAATTAAAGAAAATTTGAAAGATTTGTTGGAGTCGTTTCCCCCTCGGTTGGTAGGAACACTTCCATAGTACAAAATACTGCTATTTTATTGCCGTTGACAAAGACATGAGCAGCGTTACAACAGTACCACTCTTTCAGTTCCATTTTCCTCGCTTTAAAAAAAAGTGGAACTATCTTCACACCGCATATATGCAGTTTCACTTATTTTTTAAAGTGGTGAAAGTAGAACTAAAACCATGGTAACATTGCAACGCAAAAAGTTTTGCCTCAATTTGTCCTTTCAGGACCTTAACAATTTCCAAAAAATGTCATCTGTTTTTGACCGGTTCGTTTGTTCCCATATAAAACTTTTAGTACTAAAAGCTCGAATAAAAGAAAAACTTTAAAAACATTAGAGAAACTCACGACGACGACCTTAAAAGTTAATCGTTGCCTAAAAGTTATTTTTTTACCTTTTTGATATTCAAAACAACTGTTAATTTTCAGCTAAAAATTATCAAAGAAATAGGTTTTTCAATGGTTTGGTCAAAAAGTTAAGAAATTAACTTTTAAGCACCGATTAACATTTAACGTCGCCGTCGTCGTCGTGAGTTTCTCTTATGATTTTTGAATTTCTGAATTAATAATTATGTCATTTTCGCATGTCAACTCTTAACGTGTTTGAGGCTCCAAGACGAATTTGAATTTTGCCAAGATATCAGAATCTTTTTTGAAGACATCAAAATTGTTTTTTGAGGATAATTCCATGGCGTTTTTTACGTTTCAGGGGATTCTAGAACTAAGATCGTCATTGAAAACTAAAATCTGAAACCTTCAGGACCTGAGCAACGCCACAATTAATGCTGGTCTCACTCTAAGTTCCTTCTCTGAGATACATGAGGAGAGACTCCAAATCACTTAAAATTCATTCGAGTCCAGTTTCAAACTGTTGATAAGACCAGCACTTTTTTGTGCGAGTAATTTTTGTCCTTAAATAATACCGATCGAGGTAGTCCGCCTCCGTTAGTCATTCATAGGCTTTTCATTGCAGAATCACTCTTCTGGTTCTGTGGTCCAGAAATATCTTTTCCAAATATTAATAATATAAACTTTTTTCTTTCGTTTCACTCGCGATTCTTAACTTCTAAGGATA
>CM055404.1:1200734-1247216 GCA_029228625.1 Pseudolycoriella hygida | reverse complement strand
CAACTCACCCTTGCGACCCCTAAAACCCCCATTACCGTTTAGACTTCCAATAAACAAACCATCACCCTTTTTACATTGCCTGATCGCCAACGATGGGGTACCGTTCGAGTCCCGCATTGGTCGTACCCCGTGACCAACACTCGTCCGAGGCTGCCTATGACCGTTTTTACCAATAATGAATACAGTGGGACGGCCTGGTAAGCCGAACCGCACTGGAAGTTCAAGCCTCAATGGGGACATCACACACGTGCCTGAGATGCTAAGCGCAAGCTCATTTATTTTTGCCAAAAAAGAATTGCTATATGAAAAGCGAAGAAGTTAACCGTAACCGTAGACAAACACCTACTTGAAATTCCATACCAAAACCACAAACACAAAACGCCGATTATTTTGCATGAAGAAAACAAAACAAACACCCGAAAAACGCTGTAACTTTGAGGTTATGTGAGCACTACGTTGCTTGAAAAGAAAATGCAGATTTTAATTGATATCTAAAAAAGTTACAAAAACACACACTAATTTAACTTAACTTATTTACGAGAAACTGTGATTTAAAACGCGAAGAGGGCAAAAAATAAACGAAACTTACTCAGAGCAAAACAAACACGTCCATATCTGCCGCCATCTTGACTCAAACTCAAACTCCTCAGACCTTCCGTTTAAAATTTTTTTTTGAAAATCGGAAAAGATTTACTCAAGTAACGTACAAAAAACACGTTTGACCCTAGCAGAGACTCGTTTTTAGTGCTCTAGCCATAAACTGTCGGCCATGCCCAGACCTTTCAAACAAAAAAAAGTTTTTTTTGCAATTCACCGACAAAAAATCTCTTTTTCGTGCGTCATTTCGGTGTCGCATGAAGTCATTTGGCCGCAATAGTGTAATGACGGTTTTTTTACCCACTACTACTAGTGCGATGACGATCTTTTTACGCAATAGTGCGATGAAGGATTTTTTACGCACTACTGAAAATTGAATTTTTACATTAAAAGAAAATCTCGTTTTTGTCGGTGAATTGCAAGAAACGTGGTTTGATACACGTTACGTATGCTGGTAGTTTAACGCACACGATGTGTCTCACATCTAATGCGTTAAACTACCTTCATACGTAACTTGTATTAAAAATTACTATTATGGAACGCAAACTTGAGAGTGACGAAAAGTATATATGAAATTCCATTATGCAACTTGTTGCGAAAAGGAATTTCATATGTACTTTTTGTCACTCCAAAGTACTTTTTGCATAAAACATTGTATAAAGCGCGTTGCGAAACGGAAAATTTTTGTGTGTGTTTTCACATCTCTTGGCAAAAGTTTTTCTTTTCGCAACTCGTTGCATAAATTACTATTGAAAATTGGAAAAGATTTACTCGAGTTATGTACAAACGAATAAGTAACCAACTCCCGGGTCGAAATACGACTGGTTACAAACTCTGTTGTGACCGTAATAGATCGTTTTTCGAAGAACATTGTTCTTCGTACGGGTCTAAAAATATTCAATTTCAAATTTTAGAATTTTGCAAAAGAACATGTAAGCGAATTTGATTCTATCGAATATTTCAAACGTATCTCTGATGCAATATGAATATGCGCCGCTCCATTAATGATGTTCATGTCCACGAGAATGATTATTATGTTTTTCATTATAAAAAAGGAATAATTCAATGGCACGCAAATGCTCCAAAATTACAGTAACATCGAAGAAATAATTTTTTTTCAACTTCCCAACTACACTTGTTCCTCTCGGCGTTTGTATATCAATTTGATATAAGAAATTACAATATTTAGCTGAACTTCTTATAGTTATTTATAATTTGTTTTATATTTTACTTTATTTCAGAACAAGCCATGTTAAATTATTCGCAATTTTTCTGTTGATTGCGTGCTCTCATTCAAATTTCGATATAATTATTTTGAATAACATTTCAGTGTTTAATTTATATAAAAAAGAAAATGCGATGAGATGCGTTGGTAACGCTGACATGAGATTGGGCAGATTTTCGGTTAAATCATAGAGCTTTGTATATGGTTCGCTCATGACCGAAACTGTTGGAAAATCTTCCTCAATAGTCTAACAGTTTGCCGTTCTCGTACCAATTACCAACCATTCCGCAACTTGATGGACTTTTGCCTAAAAATTGCATCTCTTTCATGGTCTTTATCTACGACTACCTCATTGTTTGTGGTCTTACCAACCGAGTTTCGAGGTACTTATACCTGTGTTAAACGCACTGGCGTTCCTCGAAGAAAACCCGATTGATTGATTGTATACACAGGCCCGTAGCCAGAGCTTCAGAGCTTAGATGTAGGGGGGGCACTAGCAAAAAAAACTTCCCTTTTAATCGTTTCCGATATGCTTAGTACACGTAAAAATTGAGAAAATTCTCGTTTTGGTACAATTACACACATAGAAGTAATATTTTACTATGGCTGCTGTACCTTCGGCAGATTAAAGTCCACCCGCTTCAATCAACATTTAAAAGCCACTCACAATTATTCATCCTACTTCCAATTGTTTAACAAAAATCGAAAAACTAAAAGTGCTGATTTCGTCGTTTACGACTCATCAGTACACCTTGTCTTAAGGCCATGTGTATATCAGCAACGATGGCCATAGAATGATACTCAGACTATGTCAACTCGCCTTTTATACAATTCAGATCCTACGATTGGATGTATGTCATTTCGTTTGAACAATTTGGAAGTAAAAGAATTGTGAGTTTAAATGCTTAGTATACTTCTTAAGTATAGTTGAAACGTTCTTTTCGGGTTATTTTCAAATCTTTTCAATTTCTCCATAGCTGTCCAGAAATAATCGTAAACCAATAAATTGAAACAGTAATTTGAACTGCCCAACATTTCTACAAATTTCTTTAGCTTTTACTTACAAAGTTCTGATACTTTGCCGAAGAAACCAAACATTGATCTCCCAACACTCAAGAAATAATACTAAAACCCTAAATTTAAAGAATATTTCCACCTACCTAAAATTTTCAACAATTTCTCTCATTTCATCTTACAAAGCTGAGACTTTGCCGAAGAGAAGTAACCAATGATCTGACTCCCAACAGTCCACAAAAAATTCAAAAATCCTAAATTGTGACACAAATTCCAGCTGCCCAACATTTTCACCAATTTCTCTGACTTCTACTTACAAAACACCACCACTTTGCCGAAGAAACCAATGCTCTATCTTCTAAAACAACAAAGCACGTTCAATATACGTGCGAGTGGCTTGACTTTCGGTCACTCTGAGAGCTCTCGTTCACCACTGGCATCAAACTGGTTTGTAAATCTAGTCATCATAACCTTTTATTTGAGATCTCATTTACCACATTCGACAGTGGCTGAGAAAAATATGGTAAACAATTGCCAAATGTGGACAAATTGCAACGTATTCACCTTTTGTTGACGATTCGTACCATCAACACCTTTCATTTCATACCACTTTTGACGAAGTACAAGTACAGTCGAATACGGAGGACCTGTAAACATAAAACCGTTGCCGGAAGTCATTTTTTATCCCTTTGTTATATAGAGTGACAATGAAGAGATGGAGAAAAACTTTGTTCAGCAATTTTATTGGCGTGGTGGAGGTGGAGCGTCGAAATGCGAAAGAAACAAATCTGGAATAAACGCCGATCGAGTTGCTCGTCGTTTAGTACAATCATCGAAAGCACCGGCAGATAGGCATTTTTCTAGAAGGATAAATCTTCGTAAATCTACGCCACTTCTCAATGCCAATGTGTCGAGACAATTTTCAGTAGTCGATATCAACGACGCAATATTAAACGTTAAGAATGGGAAAGCAAGTGGATTCGACGGTATATATCCAGAATTTCTGACGTTCAGTGGACCAAGGACAAGATTATGGCTGACAAGGTTTTTCTCGAATGTTACTTGTTCAAATAGACTACCACCTGCATTGTTGAAACCAAATAAACCAGAAGACCTACCTGATAGCTACCGCCCCATAGCCCTACTGTCGGTGATGTACAAGTTCTTGGAAAGACTCATTTTTAACCGTATCGAGCCAATAATTGACAAGGTAATTCCACCCGAACAAGCTGGATTAAGGAAAAACCAAAGTTGTGCGGAGCAAGTCCTTTCTCTCACGAACTACATTGAATCTGGTTTCCAAAGAAAGCTGAAAACGGGTGTGGTCTTCATCGATTTGACATCAGCTTATGACACTGTCTGGAAGCGAGGTTTGCTTTTCAAATTCATTAAAGTCATCACTTGCTTACAGATATGCGACCTGTTGAACAACATGCTTAGCGATAGGCTGTTTAAGGTGCTGCTTAACGACAAGCAAAGTAGATTCAAAAAACTTAATAACGGCTTGGCACAAGGTTCAGTTTTATCCTGTTTGTTGTTCAATCTATATATTCATGATCTACCACCGTCACTGTCGAGAAAATTCCTGTATGCAGATGACAAAGCTTATGCGTATCAACACAAATCATTTGGAAAAATCAATCAAAACCTATCCAAGGACATGCTTGGATTTGTAAGGTTTTGCAAGAAATGGCGCTTGGTCCCCAACACAACGAAGACGGTTACATCCTGCTTCCATTTAACTAACCAGGCAGCGAACGTCAAACTGCAAGTAAAATTCAATGGCTTAACGCTGAAACATGAACCGGAACCAGTCTATCTCGGAGTGAAGTTGGACCGCTCTCTAACATACGGGCCACATATGGAGAAGCTTAAACCGAAGCGAGCTACAAGAAACAACTTGCTACAGAAGTTAGCCTACACTTCTTTGGGTGCATTAGCTGCATGTCTTTTTTTTTTTTATAAGGGTGAGGAAATCTTCATAGACACCCGGTCTTTCTGAACCAAGGTAGTGTTGGATTCCATTAACTTTAATGACCTACCAACTAAAACCTCCTTCCTTAGTCTTCGTGCTCTCTTCTCCCCGGAACCGCCTCACAGCATTACTTCGGGGAGGAGCGGTGCTTTCGCACCTACTCTCTTAGATCAACTGCCAGTCTTCTTTGATCGTCTCTCCATGCAATTTGCAACTTCGTCATTATTTTCGCAACTACATTATCCGCCACTATCCACACCTCCTCATCGCGGCACATCTCCGATATTATGTTTTCGGCACTTACATCTGGCCTACTCACAGTCAACAGCTCTCCTCATTCTTGTTCGAAGCGGGGGCAGACGAATAACACGTGCTCCGCAGTCTCTTCCTGCCTATCGCATGTCGTGCAGAAAGGTGACTCCGTGAATCCAAACCTGTGCAGGTACTTCCTGAAGCATCCGTGACCAGACGGAAACTGTGTCAGGTGGAAATTAACCTCTCCATGTTTTCTCTGTACCCATGTCGTTATTTTTGGTATGAGTCTATGGGTCCACCTTCCCTTGTCCGAGGAGTCCCACTCTTGCTGCCACTGTCTCATTGATTCGGCTCTTAATTTCGTCCTAACTGTTTTGGTAGTTTGACCCTCCATTCTCTTTTTTCTATGACATTCACTGTCTTCTGTCAGCGTTATGCATATGGGCATCGTCCCGGCTATAACACATACCGCTTCTAAGGATATTGTTCGATATGCGCTTGCTACTCTTATGTTTGTCAGCCTCTGGGCTCTATTAAGCCTTCTCCGATTCTTCTTCGTATCTAGCGCCTGTATCCACGCTGGTGCTCCGTAGCGCAATATCGATAGGGTGACACTTGCAAGGAGCCTCCTTTTGCTGCTGCGCGGTCCCAAGCCGTTTGGCATTATTCTGGCCAATGCTGCGGTGGCTTTCATTGCCTTTTCGCACGTGTAGTCCACATGGCTATTAAAATTTCTGCGGTCGTCCAGCACAACTCCAAGGTATTTTAATTGGCGAGTGGATGTGATTTCTTCCCCGTCAATGTTCAAAATGATTCGTTCGGTTTTTCTGCAGTTACTTACTAGCATGATCTCAGTTTTTTGGTGGGCCAACCTCAGCCCCGCCGTTGTCATCCAGTTTTCGACAGTTTCTAGCGTCTCCATCGTAACCACCTCTACCTCCATCTTCGACGTTCCGGATACCGTGAGGATCAAGTCGTCGGCAAAAGCAATCGTCTTAGCACATCTTGGCAGTTTCAGCCTCAGCGCTGTGTCATACATAACATTCCACAGCGTTGGTCCTAATATGGATCCCTGTGGTATTCCAGCTGTGATGTCGACAGTCTTTTTCCCTTCATTAGTATCGTACGTTAGTACTTGTCGCTCGAAATAGCTTTTCAGTATCCTACAGAGGTAATCGGGGACTCTCATGACACGTAGCGCTATTAAAGGCATTTCTAACGTCTATCGTCGTTATAGCACAGAAGCGGTTACCCCGTATTTTTTGCTTCCGCGCCTTGTCGGTGGTCTCTATGACTTTTTAATGGCCTCAACCGCCGATCTCCCTTTTCGAAATCCGAATTGTTCGTCCGACAGTCCGTGCTCGCCCTCCGTGTGTTTTCTTAGTCTTATTCTTAGTCTTATTTCTTATTCAGGATCGCGGTTTCCAGCATTTTTCCCAACCCATCCAACAAGCATAAAGGTCTATATGATGATGGCTTGTCTGGTGGTATCCCTGGTTCTGGTATTAGGACCAGCTTCTGTTTCTTCCATATTTGAGGAAAATATCCGTCGGCGAGGCACTTCTGCATTGTCAATCTGAGCATGTTAGGCTTTGCGCATGCTGCTGTCTTCAGAGCTATATTGGGGATTCCATCTGGTCCTGGCGCTTTGTTATTTTTTGGCTTTTGTGCAGCCATCTGGATCTCTTCTACAGTGATCGACCGTTCAAGTCTGTCTTCCGCTTCATCGTCATAAGGAGTTTGCGGCCATGTGATCTGTTCGTGCTGTGGGAAGAGCTCTCTCACTATGACACCTAGCCTATCCGGGCACTTTTCTTTTGGCCCCAATGTACCTTTCATCATCGTCATTACTGTTCTGAACACTTTGCCCCACGGGTTGTGTCTGCCTCTTGGCACAGTTTCTTCCAACAATCCCTCTTACTCGCCCGGATTGCTCGCTTCAGTGCTAGTTTTGCATTACGATGTTCTTCGGACCTCTCTATTCTAACATTCTCGTTTCTGGCCCTTTGCATCCTCCTTCTTGTCTTAAAACAAGTTGTTCGCAAAAGTCTTATTTCGTCGTTCCACCAAAATGCCGGTTTTCGCCCATTCCTCGGTTCCATCCTTCTTGGCATCGCCGCGTCACATGCATTCACCATTTCTTTCGTCAATTCTTCTGCAGATTTCTCTTCGTGATCGTCTTTTGATTGGAGATATTCCTTAAAAACTTCTTGATCGAAATTTCCGGTTCTCCATCTTCGCTCTCCTCTATGAGTCATCTGTCTTGTTGCCTCTGTACACTTTTTCACGGTGTACCTCAATGCCTGGTGATCGCTGTGTGTGTAACTTTCGTCGACTCTCCAGTTCAGACTTGGAACTAGTACTGGACTGCAGAATGTCACGTCAATAATCGACTCTCGCCCATTCTTGCGGAATGTAGTTGCATTTCCCACGTTTGCCAGAACCACATTTAATCTAGCTAGCGCTTCTTGCAGACTGAAGCCTCTATCATTTGTGAATCTACTACCCCACTCAACTGCCCATGCGTTAAAATCACCTCCAATATGAACTGGGTTGAGTCCCGTCAGTTCTCCTGTGAGTAAATCTAACATTCGTTCAAACTGCAGAATCGTCCATCTTGGTGGTGCATAGCAGCTGGCAATATACACTCCATCAATTTTCGCTATCACGAATCCTTCGTGAGCGTCTGATACAACTTCTTGTATGGGGTACTTGCCCGTTGTCAATATTGCGGCCATCTCGGCTCTGTCAGCAGCCCATTTACCGTTGTTTCTATATACACGGTACGGTTCTGAAATAATCGCTACGTCACATTTTTGTTCCGCTGAGGCTTGCCACAGAAGTTGTTGTGCCATGTCACAATGATTTAGATTTATTTGTATCACTTCCATTCTTGTCCTGTTTTAGATTTAAGCGCCTGTTTAAAGACTGGACATCTCGCTCCACCAGTCACGTGGTCATTTTCTGACGTACACAGCAGACATTTCGGCGGGTTCGTGCAATCTTTGGCTAGGTGGTTCTCTCCCCCACATCTCCTGCACAGGTTGGATCTATCCTCTCCCCTACAATTCCTTGCCTGGTGTCCAAAATTCATGCACTTGAAGCACCTTTCTAACTGCTGGGTTACCCTTATCGGGCATACGGTCCAGCCCACCTTTACCTTTCCGATTTTCAAAATCTTTATCGCTGCGTCCACCGGGAGTTTTTTTTCCGCCGTTTGGAGTTCGTCTCTCGCTTTCCTCATACGGATCGTCATTGGCTCTATCTCGTCATTTATATTACCTTGCTCTTTCAGAGCTTTTCGAAGGTCTTCGCTTGTCGTGATCTCGTCCATATATCTACATTCGATCGTGGTCATGTGGGACACCGCTCTCACTTTTGCTGACTCGCCCAGTGATCTCTTGACTAGATCTTTATAATCTGCACTTTTAATCTCTGGGCCCTTCTTAAGTTCAAACAACATTTCACCCTTCTGCGTTCGTCTTATTCTCGAGACGTTTTCGCCCAGGTCCTTGAGAGTTTGGTCGTCCTTTATTTTTTTGAGGATTTCAGCGTACGTTGTTCCTTCTTCCGCCGCCACTATCAGAG
Source organism: Pseudolycoriella hygida (assembly GCA_029228625.1). NCBI lineage: Eukaryota > Metazoa > Arthropoda > Insecta > Diptera > Sciaridae > Pseudolycoriella > Pseudolycoriella hygida. The sequence goes on along the minus strand of CM055404.1, from coordinate 1,238,562 downwards.
CATCAGCCTTCGGTCTCAGTCTCAGTCTTTTAAGCTTCGGCTTCTCTTTTTTTTCTCCTTCTTTTTGTTTCTCACCTCTCTCCACTCATTAAGACTAGGCTTCGGTGTTTATGTATCTGGTCTCCTTGTTGTCCTTTCGTTATTTTTCTTGTCTTTTTTGCTCCTTTTCGCCGCGTTTGTTACTGTGGGCTTAACCTCCGGCGTTTGTTTTCTCTTTGAGGAGAGTGGGGTAGCTAGCACTTCGGCATCTTCGTCTGTTTTCTCCTTCTTGTCAGCTGTTTCCCGTTTCACATCATTTAAGCAGGCCCTAATATTGACCACCATCCTCTTTATGTCCTTATGCACGTTATTCTTATCTTGAATAAATTCATGCAACTCTTTCACCATTCTTTTGGCTTGCTCCAATTTTGTCATCTTCGATTCGCCGGTATCGCTGGTCTGAAGCGCATTTGTTCTTTCCTCGCTTGTTCTCACGGGCGACCTCGTTATCTTCGCGCTTCTTGCGAACAGGTCGTATATCTTAACCTCCGATTGATTTATCCGCTGATCCTCTGATTTTGTCTGCTGATTTTTGCTGTCATTCTTATTCATTTCTTCCATTTTGTTGAGTCCCCCCTCCAAACCGCTATCTCCATTTCGTAGTGTAGTTACCTTCATGATCCCATGGTTACCTATGCAAGCAGTGAGGCCATGCTAGGGTTGATACGATCCTTCATGGGGCACCGTATTCAGGGCCAGATCGGTATTAGTCAGGAATGTTCATCTGAGCCTACACCTCCTATTTTCACAGGACGAGCTTTCGAACGTACTTGGAGGCCTGCCAAGGTTTTACCGGGACGGGGGCAACCATGGTATTAGCCCACTAGCCGTTTCGTGAAAGTGTCACCCTTCCTTAGTAAGGTAGTGGAATACAATAGTTGTCAGCCCTTGCCTACTCATCACAACCATTTAACCAAATTCATTGTCCGTGTTCGGTGCTTTGCCAGTATGCCATAATTAAGACCTCACTGGCGTTGGCCTTAATGTGCCCGTAGCACTCCATCCGTGTTTGTTGGTTGATGGTAGTCCATCTGACTAGGACTGTGCATGCTGCCGTTGTCTCTTACCGTTGAGATCCTCCGCCACCATGCTAAGTCGCCATCCCATCTTAATAGCGCCTAGCTGTCTTCGACCCTACCTAAACGTAGCGTCTAGGTACTACCCGAAGACAGCCCCCCTCATCCTTCAGCTAAGTGACCCACACTACTACACCAGGGTTGGTTACCTGATCGTTCATGGGGTTGCTCACTATAACAGGTGTTACCACGGGTAGGTAGGATGTAGGAGTAGGTGGACAGAGGCTAAGGTACATATTGCGCATAACACACCATTGGACACCCACCTTACTGCACCTCGCTACACCTCACTACACCTTACTGCACCCCGCTACATCTCCCTACACCTCACTACACTACACCTCAGTGCATTTCACTGCATCTCGATGTACCTTACTGCACCTTGATACACCTTACTGCACCTTGATGCACCTGACTGCATCTTGATGCACATTAATGCACCTTGAAGCATCTTGGTCCACCTTACTGCACCTTGGTGCACCTTACTGCACCTTGGTGCACCTTACTACACCTTGGTGCACCTTACTACATTGGTGTACCTTACTGCATCACATTTTTGGTGGAAGTTTTGTACGTCTTTTAAACGATGAATTAAATTTAAAAATAGATGTGATACTCATGTTACTTTCATATAGTGCACCTTAATCTTCCTACAATTATAAGTTATTTTCTTTTATTAAATTCGTATAAAATATAAATTATAATAATAATTAAAAAAATATATATAATATAATATAATATAATATAATATTATAATATAAATATAAATATTGAGGGAAACATCTTACACACTGAAGTATCGGTTTCATTCCAATCTTTTACGCCAAGGTTGATTCTAGAGTCGTCCGAGTTTTACCAAAAAATTCTTTTCATTATGTTTGACTAGAAATTTGAACAGAAATATCTTCAAAAAAATATTATAAAATAAAGTTAAACAATTGAAGCTTACACCACTCGAAAGGTTGGTGAACCTTTTCACTTACATCTCTACGAAATTAGCACGGAAATCTTCTCAGTTTAGAATGAAAGATATGGAACTTAAGGAACACAAAAAAAAATTGGTGAAAGTCAGCAAAGAAGTAGTATGGGCTGTAGGGTCCATATTGTGGGTCTAACTACGCGACTTGGTGGTTTTTCATGGATATTTTTTTAATGATGAGATTTTTGTGCTGTGTTGAAGAAAAATAGAAGGAAATTTTGTTGTTCTGGATGTATTGATCCAATGCCTGTCCTTAGCGAATAGGCTGGCCCAAAGGTCGGGCATAAAAGGTCGACTCTAAAAATATGTTTTTGTTTTTACTTTTACATCTTCTACGATATAAAAATATTGTCGATACTTTGTCACATAATGTGTGAGAATCTACAATGGCTTATTCGGGGTTTTGCACGTTTAAGGCAATAGATTAATCTGGGTCATGGGCCAACTAATATTCCCATGTAAAAAATAGAAAAATTATTTTTTGTTTAAAATAATGGATAATAGTTCTGATGTAGAATCGAAATATTTGAACACTATCAATTTTAAAAATTTGTCTAAAAAAGTTTTAAGTAGAATGATGAAATCAATGTATACCAGATTCGGTTTTACCCTCTACATAGCGTAAAGATAACCCTACTCATGCCATAGAAGATTAAATTGTGCTTGCAGCACATTGCTTACTTCACATTGGAAATCCTTATTTCCGGGGCTATTTTGTACATGCCCGGAGACATTATGTAATGTAGAGCAGAGACGAAATGTAATTTAACTCAAAATGAAGACTATAAAACAGAAAATTTTAAATTGCGTCGGTGTTTTCAAAGACCTAAGTAAAATTTGAAAAGTGTCAAGGGAATGCAAAAAAAAATATTTGTAATTATTAAAACCACCTCCCGGGCGCAGCTCACAACGCTAGTTTAAGTCATAAATTCGAATTATTTACTATCACTTACTTTATGTATGCTGGGTGTGGCAGAGACATACGAAAAGGATCGTCTTTCTTGATACAAGCAAAGCTTACTTTCTTTTTCATTTTTATTTCCGATTTTGGTAACTTGAAAATAAGTGAAATGCCTTTGCATCCAGTCACGTATTTTTCTTATATTTTAGGCAGGGGATAAATTTTTAAGAACTTCTGAATTGCAGGATAGTGGAAAGTATAAACAATTTAAATAATTGTTAACTTTCGAGAAATTGACATTTTTAACTTTACAGACAAAATTTCATCGACTATACACGAATTACAATTGAGGCACATATTTACTTGCATACTTACGTTTGAACATTTTCACTTGTCCTTCTAAAAAACGTATTATATATTGTGAATACAAGAATATTAAATTCGTAGCGTAAAAAAACTTGTACTGAAGAAACCTGCAAAAAATTCCTCTCGTGCTTAGTGTAGACATCATTTATTGTTGATTGTAGTCTCGTGAGCGTTTTTACATATTTGATCCGCAAATATGTCATTACGATTTTCACCGGCTTTCATGTGAAAAAAATTTTAAAATCAGTTACGTTTTACTCGAGGTGACGGGCGGACAGACTGACATAACTTTTTTGCAGGTTTGTCTTATTAAGAAGAATTAGATTTAAATTAATAGATTCCAGGTTACCTTATGGATTCTTCTTGTTCCATCTTGCAATAAACGACTAATCTCATTAGTTTAAGGTAATTCTGTGAACTATAAGTGCAAGTTCAATTTAGGAATATATTTTTTGGTTACAAAAAATAAAACTTTCGTTACAAAAAAAAACTTTTTGTTCCAAAAAAAAAAAATTGTTTTGTTCCAATGTTGATCACTGAATGTTCCAATAAATAATAGAAATATTCCAACAAATGATACAAATGTTCCAAAAGAAATTGATTTTGTTCCACAAAAAATTCGAATTTCACCCTTTTACGAATTTTGGAACAAAACCATTTTTTTGTGGAACAAAATCAATTTCTTTTGGAACATTTGTATTATTCATTGGAAAATCCGGTGTTCAAGATTAGAACAAAAAGATTATTTTTTGGAACAAAACCAATAAATAACGTAACAAAAACATTTTATTTTGGAACATTTGAGTTTTTATTGGAACATTTAAATGATGCCGTTCAATTTATTTGCATCTTAAAACATCGTTTATCTAAGAAAAATATCAAATTATATATCTTCTCATTAGTGCGTTCCAATATGATGAAATTAATTGTAAGGAACTTGTAATAACATTACTAAACATCAGCATTACATCTAAAGAGTATAACAAAAATAAAATGGAAACATAACCAAAGACCCGTACGTATCAGAATAGATGTGGCAAAGAGAATAGATATGGCAAACACAATAGAAGCTACAAAAACACTCGAACGTATCTAACGATACAAATAAGCCAACAATCGAACGTTTTATGTTCTTTTATAACTGTAAGAGTTTCAAAGATCCATAGAAATTACCCAAGGTGATGTCAAAGATCCTACCGAAGTACGTCTCAGACCATTCAAATCTAGAAATGGTTATATCCAAGGATTGGGCCATTTTCCCCTAAAACCCTGAAACACGTGTTCTCTAAAATTTTGTTCTATGCAACTTTGGAAACAACCTTCTACCTCTTATAGTTCTGTAGATATGGATCATCCCTCCCAATTCTTGAAGTGGTCATATACCAGAATTGTACCATTTTTCCCTAAAACCCTTAAATTTAATTCTCTACAACTTCGCCTTTGGACGCAACTTTTTGACTCTCATAGTTCTAAAGATAATGGGTCATCCTGCCCAATTCTGGAAGTGGCCATATACCAGGATTGAGCTATATTTCCCTAAAACGCTGAAACACGTGTTCGCTTAAATTTAATTCTCTGTTACTTCGCCTTTGGAAGCAACTTTCCAACTCTCATAGTTCTAGAGATAATGGTCATCCTGCCCAATTATGGAAGTGGCCATATACCACGATTGGGCCATATTCTCCCAAAACCCTGAGACACGTGTTCGCTTAAATATAATTCTCTCAAACTTTGCCTTTAACAGTAAATCTCCATACATAGTTGAGAAAATATAGACGAAAAACTGTTTTCGTATATGGCCAAGAAACTCAATTTCGTCCATTCGATTGGTTCCAGAACTCAGACCCCTGACCCGATTCACACAAAACATTTTTCCAGTGTGTGACATCAATTGATTTCATTTGACACCAAAATGAGGAATTTCCCTCCTATACTTGGTGAGATATTTGCGAAAAAGTTTTGTCAACCATCGAAAATTTCATGTCCGACCTCCACTTCTTCGACCATATCTCCGGAACTACTTGATCGATTTTGCTCATCTTCGAACTTGAATCATGGGAGGAGTGTATCTTTCAGGGAAAAGTTTAGGTTGAGCCGTTTGAAAAAAAAAGTGGAGACGGACGGACGGACGGACATTTTTATTGTTGATTCGTCATATTTAGACGATAATAAATGCATCCCCCAGCTGCCACCTCGATCTACCTCATGTTACATTAAAATTGTTTGTAATAAACGTACAATATAGGACCTTCGTACTTCAAGTGGGTCCAAAAATAAACCAAACTAGAAAAGGGAGGAATTTAGAGGTTTGGCAACATCTATGGAATATAATAAAAATAACTGACAACAGTGAAGAGGAGAAATTCCACAAGTATATTAATCAATCTGCATCCCATTTCAGTATTCTTTTCACAAACGCTTGAACTCATTACAATCTTACTTTTTTTGCAATTTTTTGAAGTTACTTGATCCAGTAAAGGATATGCTACGTCTTCCAATTTTGGTATTTAGCATCGGAGTAAGTAAAACATGTTCGCGGAGGGAGGACAGTCTAAACCACAATGTCAAATATGTTGATATAATATGCGAAGCGTCGTTTATTATTGTTATGATGTCGATGATTGTTTATGTATGAGTGAACAACGGCATATATTTCATTAATGTACAACTCTAAGAGAGGACGTACAATGTTCATTACAAAGGTCATTTATGCCACAACGGTAATCTTAACACTGATTTGAGTGCCTTCTTTTGTAATACTTTAATTGTATCGATCATTGATTTTGAGGCCTCTCCCAATATACCAATACCGTATCATAATCCGTGAATATATAATCGTAAAATATATTTTTTTCAGAACTTCTAAACTTTGCCTTTGTATTAACTTGTAGGACTTGCGTCACGGCCTTTTCACTACGCCTTTTCGTTCATTCGAGCATAAACATTAAAATAATTTGCGTAGTCCAAAACCTTAAGTAAACATTCTTTACATATTGTGAATAACTGCTACATTCGCTATCTAGAGAACAAAAATAAAATTGCTTTACTTCTTTTCGTTTGATATTCAAAGATTATTTTATGTTACGCGAACATGATTCCTTTTTGTTATTACAACTATAAAACGAAATATTTTGTAGGTGCTCTTTGCAGGTGTTTGAAAATTAACGAAAGAATTTAAGGTATCTCGAGCAAAAGCATCAGCATATTTCATTAAAAGCCCGGATTGGCTTCTCAACTGTTATAAATATTTCAACATAATTTTGTGTTTATTCTTTTCCAATAGTTTCCAACAGTTCAGACGGCGTTTTTACCTCATGACAACCGCTTTAGGCACATTTTTGCTGACTAACGAAAGGATGTATAATCTAACTAGTAGCTCTGAGACCCATTGTCGTAGGCACAAAAGAAATTATTTCAATCTCACAGGAGAACTTATCATTCCCCCTCACACCTGTTTTTTCGTTTTCGCTTATGTAATAAATCATCCCATTGACATTTGAGGGGTAATCTCGGCAAACAAATTTTTAAATGTACTACTTTTACGAAATATTCATTAAAAAAGGCGTGTAATTAAACTGATCGCAGTGAAATAATATTTTGTATAACAATTGATTACCAAAAATAAAGAAATGATCGCTAAACAATACGAAAAGTGATCGCTAACTTGATTATAGCGGTAAATTCTTTATTTCTTATTTTAGAATTATTGGTTTAAATTTTTCCCATCAAAAAAGGCATGTAATTAAAGTGATGCTATGAAATAATATTTGTATAAGGAAAATAAGAATTTATTACCGAAAATAAAGAAATGATCGCTAAAAAATACGAAAAGTGATCGCTTTAGTGTTCTGACGCGTAGTTTTAAACACTCTTCATACTTTAATACTTTGCTCCTACGTATATTTAGAATTTTACCACTCTCATCCCCACATAAACCTTTTTCCATGCTTAAAGCAGATTTGTGTAACATAGGGTGCATTGTCCGGTTAAATGTGCAATCGATGCAGAACGTCTTACTTATGCATACTGAGTCGAAAAAAGCCTGCGGAACGGCATCAATTTTAATTTTGTTCCTCATACATACTTGTAGAAAATTTGAGTGATTTTTCTGAAAATGTTCCATGGTGGAAATAGGAAAATTTAAATTTGTTTCATTCAAATGGAAGCTATTTGTCACAGAGTCAAGTTTTTTTAGATTTCTTTATGTGGAATTGTTACTGATTTTCAAAAATGATTTAGTTTGGGAAACAAAAGCAACAATAATCGTAGGTGTTCTAATGAAAAGTTCTATGGATCACACGTCATATCTTGTGATCCAAATAACTATCGTTTTTTAGGTTATGTATTTCGTCGAACGAAATCTTTAACGTTTTTTATCGTCGCGCCTTCTTTATCTTTTATGCCTATGATAAATTACAGATTTTATATAGAAAATGTATCGGTGGTGTCTGTTTTTTGTGAATAAAATATCCAAAGTCTTTATTATGCGGACTTTCGTCACAAAATAGTTTATGCATTTAATCTGATTCTGAAATAAATTACCATTGCAGAAGATCGAGGTATATTTTTCGAAAAATTCGTAAATACCACAAATCCTCCGAACATAAACCGCCATTTATTATATGAAGAAGAAAACATTTATTTACATAAACAAATACAAATAAAAGGAGCTGCCCTTGTAACAAAGGTTGCTTAAGAAAATACAGCGTATTCATCTATCACTTAAGACAATCTTCATTCTGATATCACAGCCGGTTCAAGTATTTTAATTTAGAATTTATCATATTCTGTGTTTGATATGATATGATATTGATAATGGAGAAAACGTATGGTTCAATTATAATTTATTACTGTTAAATGGCTCTTTACGAGACAAAAAAGATTCTACTATATATCTCGAAAATCTTAAGTTTTTTTAAACTCAAATTTTGTAATCAAATATTTAGCGCGTAAATATACCTCAGCACAAGAACTGGTCAACATTTTATTGCTTCCAAAATTTGTTTACCGGTCAAAAAACACTGTTTCTGCATCTTCTGCAACAACGATTCAAAATTTCAAGATTTAACAAATTGAAAATTGTTAAATGCATGCGAATCCCAACACGACTCCCAACACTTGCAAAGCAGCAACAACAAAGTATATTGTATTAGTGCTTTCAAGAAGCTGCGGTAAAAGATACTTATTTATGCCGCATATTTTTTTATTGAATTTTGGTTGCGCACATTTCTTAATCTTTTGCGTCAATTGCAACAATCTTGAATCATGTTTGCACCTCAAATTCTTTCTAGAATAAACAGATTACAATCGATCCATTCTCTAAGTTATACAAAACTTGCGATTTGTGGGTTCTGCGAGTTCTTTGAGATCTAAAACCCACAAACTGAATGTAACCAGTTTTGGTGTTGCCGCTTTCGGTTTTTGCCAAAAATGTATGTCGATATGCAGTTTCATTTAGTTCGTTAATTGGCGCACTTTTTTGTAAAATTCAAACGTTTTTGATTTACTTTTTTCGCACATTTGTTTCTTGACTCTGTTTTTAAGAAATTTCGGAATAGATCGACGTTTGTTTCTTCGCATTAATTTTTATTTGATTTAAATTTACAAATTGCTTCAATAATTTTTGAATTTTCTTGCAAATGTAGTTTTTGGTTTAATTTTGTAATTTTCCTAAAAGCCTAATTTTCCAGAAAATTCGATCATTTCGACGATTCGCATATCTTGTATAACTTAAATTTTCTCAGAAAGTCAAATTTTTTGAAAATTTTAATTTTTCTGAAAATTTAAATTGTTTCGATAATTTGAAATTTTTCCGGAAATTTTTGTTTTCTTGTAATTTTGGAATTTTCAAGAAATATTTATTTTCTCAAATATTTAGATTTGGAGAAAGAATTGGAATTCTTCAAAAATTTACATTTTCTTGATAATTTTCAATTTTCACACAAAAATCCTTGAAAATTCAATTTTTTCGAAAAAAAACTTTCATATTCTGAAAACTCAATTTATTTTTGAAATAACCGTACGGGTCAACCGTATCTTCATTTTCATCATCTTTATCGACATTATCATCCATTGTTTTGATTGGCGGCTTTGACAGTACTTCAGTTATTTTTTAAAATTTCAGATTTTCTAGTGAAGTATCTCACAAATTATCGTTTTGCTTCCATTAAAATAATTTGAAATGTAATCAAATTAAGATCATTTGTTGTGCTGCGTTTAATTGTTGAGTTTTGAATCTTGTTTTAATAAATAATTTGGTTTATCCATAAAAAAGTAGCTAATTTCTACCGGGAGTTGCGGGAAACGCGAACAATTGATGGACATCAGTCGATTCGAATAGTCGGCACTGACATCTGTAAAATTGTTTGACACATTCGTTTATTACAGAAATATGAAGTAGCTACGAAACATTTGTCATCTTGAAAGCGTTTTGAAATAAAATACCGAGGTTTGAACTTGTTTCTTTTTAACTTCTTAAGTTTCTTCCTTGTAATTTTTACAGTAAAAAAACTCACCGCAATATTAAGTAATTTTATTTTCTGGTGCATTGCCTGGAGCTGACATGCGTGCGATACGAAGTGACTCTTAAAAATTGTTATATTTTTCAAAAAATGAATTTTCATATGTTACATACACTTTACAAGTAATTTTTAGGCTCAGAGTATGTTGAAAATAGTGGAAGAGTTGAAGTAAAAAGCGAATAAACTTAATTATTCGATGTAAATTTCTAGTAATTTGTGACATGTGAATACTTTAACGAAATAATTTGTTCAAATAAAATGAAACGAAAATTTGTAAGGCATGTTTTTTTGAATTACTACCAGAGGATCGATTATTTATCGGTGACTTTAGAATAGCTTAGCGGGTGATATTTGCAATATTAACAAATTGAGACTATTGTACTGAATGTGGACACGTTTCAAACACTTCACTATTGTTCAGGATCATTGTAAAATTTTCCAAGAGCTTTTGGTTACAAATTTCGAATTTTTCCACAGAATTGCTGTTCATTGTGTGAATGTTACCATTTGAAAATATGTGGAAAAAGTGAACGTTTCCCGCAACTCCTTGACAAATGGCCAATTTGTTTACATACATTCCAAAAGCGGCAACACCGAATTGGAATTTATTCATTGTGCTTTAAACCCACAAAAATAATTCTCAAAAGATATAATTGTATGCTTTCGAGATTAGAAAGATTGTATTACTATTTAGAGTTTAGGGGTCGTACACATATGACGTCACGCTTGCTATAAAATCTATAAAGTCTATAACTCCAAACTGGAAAGAGATTTTGCTTATAGTACTCCGGCTGCCACCCCAAATACACCCCCTGTTTGGGGGGGGGGGGTAGCCAGAGTCCTATAAACAGAATTTGCTGTCTTGACTAAGTTATGACCGTTTACTCATTTTTTATAGCAAACGTGACGTCATATGTGCACGACGCCTTAGAACTACAAATGTACTAACATAATTTTGAGAATTCACGGAGATTAAGGATTTGAAAGATGTTAACGACCCAAACCATCGAAACGTACTTTTTTTGTTAGACGTGTCTATTTATTTTTTTCTGACATTTGTCGTTTTCTAAATTTGTTTCGACATGCGGTTAGATGAAAAGTTTCGTAAATGTGTTCGCGGTTTTCTTATTTTTCGATTAATTTCGTTTTTTGATGATTGTTTTTTAGCTGTTATATGTGTTAAATACAAATATTGGACAATACAGATGTTGAAAAATGAAATTACGAATGTTGTCAGATTTTCTACTTTTGACATTTCGGGTAGCAGTGTACGATACAAATGTTTTTGGTTTTGTGTACGCTTTTATTTTGAAGGTAATTAATTTGTTTTTTCTTCGAGCAATAATAGGAATAATCTGTTTATTCGAGGTGTAAACATGATTCAAGATTTTTACAATCGACGGTAAAGATTGAGAAATGTCCTCAACCAAAATTAAATACATAAATCCGAAATAAGCAACTTTTCCTGCAGCTTCCTATTTCGTATTTGGCTAAAAAATTTGAATCATGGGCGCAAGTCCACATACGTACAAAAATTTAAGAATTTTTTTGAAAACGGCGGACGTAATTGAAATCGGCTCCCCTACAAAATCCGGAGGCACAAAATCCAGAGGCGTCAAAATCCGGACAAAAAATCCGGAAACTACAAAATCCGGAGGCGTCAAAATCCGGTGGCGTCAAAATCCAGAGGCATCAAAATCCTGATGATGTTGTGCGTCTGGATTTTGTAGCCTCCGGATTTTTATTAATGCTAAGTATACAATACTGTATTTTGAATTTTTTACAAATTGTACTAAAACAGTATATAGATCTATTAAATTTGTAAAAAATATAAATATGAGATTAGTTATTATAAATTATAAATTTCATTCAATTTTTCTGACGTAGGGAACGTTCCCAAAATGCTAGTTGCGTTTCCATGTTGAATGGCCAGACCAATTCTTTGGTATAGGAATTGCGTTGCTCGAATATTGCCTGATTCAATCGCTAGCATTTTGCATATCATATTGATGAAATTTTTTGTCTCATTGCACCATGGTCCCATCGTTTCTAAAGCCACACCAATAAATTTGAAATTTTGCGCTACAAGTTTCGTATATTTTTTATGTTTGAAACTGCAAGCGATTTCGGCTGCTGGACCGGCTTTTTTGATTGTTTTTTGCAAATAAGAGTTGGCCAATGTATCCACACAAGTGACATCCCAACAAAGACGTTGTCCGTTTGCCCATGCAATCGCTGTGACACCATCTGGATGTTTGCCGGGCGGTTCTAGGATTGCACCAATATGTGCCGAAACTAAAGCTTTCTGTATAATTTGATTCAAAGCTTTATGTCGTGGATGTCTGCCTTTACTTTTCGAACAAGCAAGACCATGTTATCCATTCTCGTTCACGAATGATCCGCAAATACATTTGCTTTGATTGTAAACGTTCTGACCTACTCTTATTGCAATGCATGTCTGAAAATCCTGATCGTTCAAGGCGGTGCCAATGCTATTCGATGGGATTGCCTGAAGCCATGCTTCAGATTCTGGTTCTTGTAAAGCTTTGAGTCTTTTTCCAAAATTAATTCGTTGATCAATCGTTTAACGTTTATTTGGTCCCAGTTTGATTGGTATATCTTATTTGATGGAAGCTCTTCTCCGTTTAAAGTTGACCATTGATACAATGCTTCTTTCTGGAGGTGTACAGTAGAATCGGCATCCATAAAAGGTAATAAGAGAGATACAAGACTTTGTAAAAGATGAGCTCAGAAAAGCTGGTAAACTTATGTCGGACGTGTTTCCAATTCCCAATCCGCCATTGGATACTGGTAATGTTGCCTGTGACCATTGATTATCTTTGAATTGTATGTTCATTATTGTTTGAAAACCACTTTTCAGACAATCGTCCATTTTTGTTATGAGTTCGCGAAATTTCCATGCAGGAGATGTTCGAAGCATGTAGGTCAGTTTCGGAATGTATAGGCAATTTTTCAAAAGAAAATAAGCAGTGTGAGCATTCAAATCTGGTAATCTTGAAATCAATGTCTTCAGCAATTTAAATTTTGATTCAAACGCTTTATGAAAACCTTCTTCAAAAATTGGTACTCCAAGGATTTCTAGTTCATCTTTCTTCGTCACTCTGATACCAGGAGATAACTCGTCGAACTTCTTAATTATGTCTTGATTCTCCGATTCAGAAATAAAAAAGATTTCGCACTTGTTGGTATTGATTTTCAGGCTCAGATCTTTCGCCATTTCTATCAATTTTTTGAAATCTTCAAGGAATTGATTCGGCTCGTCGGCTAATGTCCCATCATCCAGGTACCATGCATTTAATTCTGAGTTCATTTCAACAAAATGGCCGACGGTGGTATGGAATGGATTTAGGGGGAAAATAATTTTTTTTTTTTGGGTTGGAGATAGATGTTTGGAGTCAAAGGAAAAGTTATTGGGTTGGATGTGTAGTGTGTCAGGGAGACCAATAAAATGGCCGACGGTGGTAAAGGACGGACTTAGGGGGAAAATATAAATTTTTTTTGTTCGAGATAGATGTTTCGTGCCAAAGAAAATTTTTTTGCCGCTTTTTTTCGCTGAAAATTTTTACGCCGGAAACCTTTTTCTCCGGAAGTTTTTCTCGCCGAAAATTTGTTTGTTTGTAAACTACTGATATCACAACAAAAACCCTTCTTAAAAGGGAAACGTTCCAAAACAACTGATATCAATTTGGGTGACACTTACAGCTTCGGAACGCAAAAAATTCTTTTGAAATATTTTCATTTTTGATTAAAACATTGGGGGGTCCGGCATTTGTGACGAATTTTTTTAATCAAAAGTGAATATATTTCAAAAGAATTTTTTGCGTTTCGAAGCTGTAAGCGTCACCCAAATTGATATCAGCTGTTTTGGAAGAAGAGACGAGGACTTGCGTCACATTTCTCTTTTAAAAAAGGTTTTTGTTGTGATCGTAATGCACTACCTTGCTATACCTTGTTACATTCCAAAATCACTACCTGTCACAGCAACTCAAAAACATAACTTTTTTACTTTTGACCCCGCCGTCGTCGGTTGCGTCGGTTGGTCGCTTTAACTTTGCTCTTTGTTTATTCACCGTTCCGTTCAACTACCTCTGATGCGTAAATCAAAAGTTGATTATTTTTGTGAGTTAATTGTTTGTTCAAAATGAAATTCGAGGAATTATGTTGCCATTAATTTTTGTCTTAAGTTACACCAAGTCCTTATGAAGATCAGTAAACAAATTCTACCTTATTGAATCTATGATTACAAAACTAACAAACTTAGTTGTCGGAGTTCAAAAAGCTTTGAGTTGGTTAACAAAAGTCAAGGTTTTCCATTTCGAAATAATGATGAACGAAGAGTGTTGATCATTCCAAAAAATAATTATTATGCAATGACCTAGCGTATTAGTTTTTGAGAACTTTTGTTAAATAAGAACGCAAAGCGATTTATGATTTCGTTATAAGCTTTATTGTAAGGTGTTAACACATGTGATATAAATGAGCGATCACAAGAGAAAAATCGAAATGAAAATAATACAATGCAATTGTAGACCGAGCGCCAAGGCTCAATGATATGACATACTGAACTGGAAAGTGTAGTTCTTCAACACTCCCACTTTTAATTAATTTTCAATTCATTAAAAAAATATCAATTCAAAAAAATTATCAATTCAAAAAAACAATTCAAACACCTGGCACCAAAAAAATAAAAAATAATCAGATCAAAAACAATCCAAAAAAAATTTGTTTTTTTTTTTTTTTAGAATTTACTGAGTTACACCCATCAATGAACGAAGCTTAATGAATTTATCTTTAGGAAAAGCTTTAGTTAAAATGTCCGCGATCTGATTACTAGTATCAACGTAATTCAAAATAAACGAACCTTCACTGTACTTTTCCCGAATGAAAATGGTGCCTTATATCTATATGCTTTGAGCGTTTATGCAATTCAGGATTTTTGGTTAATTTTATGGCACTTTGGTTGTAGAACAAGAGCAATGGAACGTTCCGAATAGTAGGTGCAACATCCGTCATTAGAACTTGGAGCCAGACGAGTTCCCTCAATGATTCACTAGCAGCAATATACTCCGCCTCTGTTGTTGATAACGCTACAGTCTTTTGCCTTTGAGAACACCAGCTTATTGGCCCAGAACCGACTTTGAAAACATAGCCAGTAGTTGAGCGTCTCCACCATAGTCAGCATCGCTGTAACCAACTAAATTATTCGTAACATTTGATTTATAGGTTATACCGTAACACGATGTTCCTTTCAAATATCTGAATATTCTCTTCACTGCACTCCAATGAATTTCCAATGGATTTTCCAGATAACGAGACACTACGCTAACAGCGAAAGCAATGTCAGGTCTACTTCCTGTCACCAAATACATCAGACTCCCCACTGCCTCTCTAAAAGGGACATTACCAGCTGGTTTACATTCGTTTGGGTGACTCAATGGACTTAGTTGAAAACTTTGTTAACGTATGCCTCTTGATGAACAAACGTAGAGCCATCGTTTCGCAACTGAATTTCCAAGCCTAAAAAATATTGAAGTTCGCAAGCAGTAGTTTGAAACTCTTTATTCATCCAATGTAGGAGCTTTTCGATGAAACATTTATCGTGTGATGCCATCATACCATCATCGATGTAAATTGCCAGATATATATTCTTGCCATGTTTTTTTCCGATAAAAACGCACGGATCTGCCTTACTCATTTTCAAACCAAATGATTTCGGGAATTCAGTAAATCTTTTGTTCCACACTCGTGAAGCTTGTTTCAGGCCGTACAAACTCCGTTTCAAGCGGCAAACTCTTCCCGAATCGTCGTCAAAACCAACTGGCTGCTTCATATAAATTTCCTCTTCAAGTTCACCGTTCAAGAAAGCAGTCTTAACATCAAACTGTTTAAATAACATATTCTCTGCCGTTGCCACCGCCAGGATTGTACGAATTGAACTGAATCTCGCCACTGGGCTAAACGTTTCCTTGTAATCTATTCCATGTTGTTGCGAAAACCCACGTACTACCAATCTGGCTTTGTATTTTTGAATGCTCCCGTCCGCTTGGTACTTGATTTTGAAAATCCATTTGTTGTCTATTGCTTTGCGACCAGCTGGTAATTCCACAAGTGACCACGTATCGTTATCAATTAGTGACTGATGTTCATCGTTAATTGCTTCGATCCAGTGTTTTGATTCACTACACTGAATTGCCTGTTCAAATGTTAATGGTTCCAAACTTTCCGCTGCATAAAGTGACTCATCAAACGATGATGATGAAATATCTTTGTAAATTGGTCTGTGCAGATTTTCACGAAGTCTTGAACTAACTGGACCATTACTGTCCGGGCTTTCAAAAGATCCTTCTGAATTACTTGATGAATTTATTTCGATCACTTCTGGCGACGATGATAAATCAGGTTCACTATTATCGTTAGTAAGATTCTGATCCAACGAATTATTCTGTACTAAGCGACTAGCAATCGGTGTGGACAAATTCGAATTAAGTGGTATAGAAACATAATTACTCACCGATGAAGATGGTAGGTAAAATTCACTTGGCTGCGGTTTACATTCTTGAAAAATTATGTCTCGCCGTACAACAACTTCATTAGTATCCGGAAGCCAAACTCTGTATCCCTTGACATTATCTTGATAACCAACAAAGATACCTACTTCAGATTTCTTGTCCCATTTTTTTCTTTTTTCTTTTGGAATATGCACAAATACATTTGATCCGAAGACACGAAGATGATTTATATTCGGCTGCTTTCCGAACCATAACTCAAATGGAGTTTTCGACTTTATAGAACTGGTGCCAGTGCGATTAAGAATGTAGACAGCGGTGTTAGTTGCTTCCGCCCATAAATTTGTTGGTAAATTCTTTGCATGCAGCATAGTTCTGGCAGATTCTACAATAGTTCGCATCTCTCTTTCGGCGGATCCATTCTGCTCCGGTGTATATATGACAGTTCGTTGATGACGGATTCCAAGCTCGTTGAACAACTTATCTACATCAATGTTTGTAAATTCCGAACCATTATCTGAACGAAATAACTTTACGTCGAACCCAGTTTCAGTTTTGGCACTTTGTAAATACGTTGCAATGCGAACTTTGACTTCACTTTTTTCTTTTAAGAAAAAAACTGTGCGGTAGTGAGAGTAGTCATCCTTGAACAGTAGGAAATAACGAGATCCACCAATCGAAGGTACTTGCATTGGGCCACAAACAACCCGATTAATTCTGCAGGATTATTAGTTGTGCTCAAACTTCTTTTGAATGGCAACCGATGTTGTTTTCCCATTATGCATGCTTCACATAAAAAATCTTTGATTTTCGGGCATGCAATCCCCATTCGAGCCAGAACTTGTTGAACTTGAAGAATATTTTGGCCACATATATATATGCCACAGTTTCATACTTTGGTCACTGTTAGCAATTAAGGCCTTAGAGTCGACGATGTTTTGTTCACAATTGATGACTTTGATTCGTATTTCAAAAAGTCGCCTACTTCGGTCTCCCACTGCTATAATTCTTTCATTTCTTTTTAGGAAACATTGGGAATGATTAGCCGAAAAATTGAGACCTGTATCTAATGCAGCAGACAGAGATATTAGCTGAAGCTGAATATCCGGTATAAACAGAACCTTCAACAGTCGTTTTCTGTTCCATCGTTCGCCATCAAAAGCCAGAATTTCGATTTCTCCTCGACCAAGAGCGTAAATGAATTTTCCATTTCCAATTATTACTGGAATAGGAACCGTAAGCATTGTCAAAACCTTGAACCATTCTCGCCTGTTGGACATATGGTCGCTAGCACCAGAGTCCAGAAACCATCCGTTTTCTCTTTTGGCTGATGTAAACAACGCCATTTCATTCACTAAAGACTCACTTACAAATGCTTCAGACTCATCTTCACAGGAATTGTGGGCATGGGATTGTAAAAGCTCTTTTTTGGTTCCCAAACTTGCTCTGTTTGCTTCATTTCTGTTTTCAGGACAGTCTCTCCGCCAATGACCATTTTTGTTACATCGATAGCACTTTCCTGGCTTGGTGTTTCGATTTACATTTCTCGACGTGGATTTTCTTGCGACGAAAGCACCAGATTCAGAACTCGATTCGTTGAAACTTTGATTAATTCTCGCTTCTTCTACCATGAGACGTGCAGTTAAGTTTTCTATTGTCCGATCTTTAGCTGCAGTCGACTCCCACGCACTATTGAAATGACCATAATTGGGAGGAAGGGTCATCAAAATTTTTGTGATAACCATGGATGGTGACTTTCACCCAAATCTTTCAGTTGTTGAACTAAATCTTCAATTTTGGAAATATGAGAAGCAATTGAGTCCTTAGGATCCATTTTGAACGAATAGTAACGCTGCTGCAACACATGAACATTTGTCTCCGATTTTTGTTCATATACACGATGCAACTTGTCCCACATATCCTTCGCCGTAGTGTAGTTCATAATGTGAATTAAAGGTTGCGCACTAATAGATGTAGCGATTATCTTTTGAGCCTTGCTGTCCAGTTTCTTCCAAACTTTCAAATCACCTTCATGTTTTGATGTTTCGGCGGATGTCGCTGTGGCTGCTAAAACTGGTTTCGCATTTTCTCCAGTTACAACACCAAGTAATTCACTAGCATTTAGAATGACTTTAACTTGAAACTTCCATCTTGACCAATCTGCCGCACATTGTAGCTTTTCGATTTTAATTAACTCACTTTCCATTTCAAAACAACAACAGTTTATGACGTATATGACAGAACTTCTCACTCTGATAAAAATACCTCTCTTCAATGAGCACTGAACTTATTACTCTCTTCAACGAGTATTATGTCTTTCAACTCTCAGCACTTTGAAACTTAACACAAAGTCTGTCCTTTTCTCAAAGTAAGTTTTTCAATACTTTAGTGCTTTTGTACTTTTGATTCTCTTTCCGGTACCGTCGCACCGCGTGGATTCAAACAAAGGAATTTGGCTTTAATCAACAATCGAATGTTCCATTCGAAAAAAAAAACAAATAATTCGCCACAGAAACTACGAATTATAACAAATTTTACAGGTTAAGCCAACCAGCTAGAACAATTCTCATATATTTGAATACACACGCTGTATCTAAATCACTCCAGCCACTATTATCTTACAAAAAAAACTTCCGAAACCGAATTTACTTTCGACGAGGAAACAAATTAAATATTTTCGCAAATAAGTAAATAATGCTGGGCCCATAACCTGAGAACTTTTGTTAAATAAGAACGCAAAGCGATTTATGATTTCGTTATAAGCTTTATTGTAAGGTGTTAACACATGTGATATAAATGAGCGATCACAAGAGAAAAATCGAAATGAAAATAATACAATGCAATTGTAGACCGAGCACCAAGGCTCAATGATATGACATACTGAACTGGAAAGTGTAGTTCTTCAACAGTTTTCCATAATGTTTCTCAAAGCCACTCTAAAAGAAGCTTTGGTCATTTAATTGATTATTTCCTTTCGCCTTATGGTTTATAATACCTAAAAAGAGTCCAAGCAAATATGATAACAATCCTAAGTTTGAAAAGCTCAAGTTTTATACTTTTTCATAATTCTGTTTTTAAGGAATCTTAAAAATTAAAAATACTTACTCTATGTCAATTTGAATATTTTAATTGTTGTATGGTGGACTTCCGACACTGACGTCAGGTAATATCGATTACTTGTGGACTAAGCTCTCGGCTTGTGTTCATTGTATTCGAATATCACGACATTTAGTATGATCTCTTGTTGGTTCTTTAACGTTACATGTTTCTCCTTAATTAATTTGAGTAACGAAGAAACGATGCAATCGCTTTCCCAATTTGCAATGTAAAAATGGTGGAAAAATAATGTGGCAAAATCCATCGATGTTACATCAATTATCCATCTTTTTTACGTGATCTACATAAATTTTACATATTATACATGAATTTTCCATGCAACATACACCAATTCTACGTTATTTTTACATTAAAATTACAATTTTGTCGATTAGAATCGCTCAAGTCAATTATTGAAAATACTTCTTGGAAACCAAATTATAGAAAATTTAATTGAATGCTATTGTTTACATTAACGACCAACGTTCAAATATTTTGATGACTTTTCATGTTTCATAAGCCAAATACGCAATTTAATATAAAGTTCGAGTAAATCCATTTTATTTTTGGAAAATATCTAGTTTTCTAAATATTAAAGTCGTTAATCTCAAATGTCATTAGGTATTGGGTATCAATAATAAAAAGATTAAATTAATAAAATATTAATAAAAATTGAGTTTAGGGTATCATTAGGCATTCATAAACCTGGCATTTGCGCCTCAAACATACTAATTGTAGTATTGGGGTTTTCTTTTGTAAACAACCACCCCCTCTTCCGAAAAGTATGTCGTCACTTGTGAACAGCTCTTTGTCGAGTATTTAGTCGCAGATCATGTTTCTGTGCAGTTATACCAACTTTTTTGCTTAAAAACACTCATAAATCGATTTTTCTTACAAAAGTTGTTCCAGACTGGTGCAACAGCCTCAAACCGAGAAAGTTTGTCCAAAATACAACTGAGAGTTCCCGTCCGTGAGCATAGGCACCATAGAATTGACTACGGCCAGCATGAGCCTATCAATACAATGCTGAGAATGTTCGATTGCTTTACCTGCTTCTATAACTCTACTGCTTCAGGAAATTTTGTTCCAGAACGTTGTCAGGATGAGATCTTTTATCCTCCCTTCTTCCTCCCTTCGTCCTTCATTAGACTTTCTTCACTTATCACAGAACCATTGGAGACGAGCTGAGCTTTGTCTCTCTTGTTCGGCTTTAAATAAATGTTTGAGAATTTCTTTTTGATATTTCGCAAAGATCGTTACACGAAATGCGGTCAAGGATTATTTTCCCACTTTTCCCTTTCCTTATTCTTTTAGCAGGCACCCCGACTTACACGGTACACCGGGGCTTAAGCCCCCAACGGAAGTTTCATCTTAACTTGCTTTACACCAAAAGCATTCACCTGATTGACAAGAAATTTTTCACGTTTCGTATTGTCAAAATACAGAGGTACGCAACACAATACCATAGTTTTTACGTCAACAAGACAACAGTAAATACTAATGAATAATCAGTAAACAAGGAATAATCAGAAAATTTTTACCTTGAAAATTTTGAACGTCAACCTTTGACTGTAGTTACAACTTTGATTGAATCGTTTTATATTTTTTTACACGTTTATCAGTACAGACCTTATCGCAATTTTTTTTATATTTTTAAGCAAAATTTCAGGAAGTTTTTTATAAAAATAATTTTTGAGGTGAAGGGGGTAAGGGGGAAAATTTCAAAAGTTCGTCTATACATCCTCCTTGTCCCCAAAGGTTTTTATGGTGTTTTTGGGTTTGTAGATTTTTTTTGTGGTGGGTGGCTGCGTCACGCACTCCGCTACCGCTGCGTGCATGATCTGGCTTCAGGACTTTTCCAAATGCTACAGCTGTCAAAAAAAATATAGGGGTCATTCATAAATTACCTAACCCTGAGAGGTGGGGAAGGGGTCTGAGCGTAGCGTTATACAACGTTACAGGGGAGAGCGGAGGTAAGACAGTAGTGTTACGTAACGCTACATATTTTATAGAAAGACTTAAGAAAAAAATTTGTGCTAAGGAAATGCAAATAAAACTCAAATTGTTAGGTGTTCAAATTGATATTTTCTTTTCAAGTTTTACAAGGAGGTTGCGGCGATCGCTGTGCAGTGTACGCAAATTTTGCAATAAACTATACTACGAAAATCTGAAAGAACTTCAGTTCAGTTGACGTTTCATATTGAAATAAAGAGAATTTTTTTAGTGCAAAAATTGTCACATGTTATCTACACGACCTCTGCCATTCACGAAGAATATTGTGTTACCCATTCGTCAAAACACTAAACAATTTTATACCTGCAGTCGACAATAATAAAAAAAAGTACGCCACACTTTCGAGAAATTTAAATATCAACGTTAGACACTATTTTTGAGAGTATCGATTTTGTTCGGTTGCGTTACGTAACGAAAGGGGCGGGGACGTATTGACCTTGCTTTACGCTTGCGTTTCAGGAGGGAGAAGGGGTCTGAAAAATGTCGATCTTAGCGTTACGTTTTTATGAACGGCCCCATACAAAAAACTTTTTGGCTAAAAAGACTAATTCAAAGTTAGCCCCCCACAAGGAAAGGTAAAGTCGGCGTGTCTGCCTTTTAGAGGTGTTCAATGTGACATAATATATGACATTTGACATACAGATGATTTCTAACAGCTTAAAAAAAAACATTATGCAGTTTCAAAGGCCGATCTTCAAAACGAAATAGCAAACTTTTCGCCCCGTTGCGTTGGCTTACATTTTTCATTTTTCGTCTAGTAGGCAGCATGAAAAACGGGGTATTCCATGCGTGTAACGCGAGACTAACGGTGATTACTCTCGAACCAAAAGTCACACAACGAAATAGTATGACACTTGAGAAAACGAATTTCTTTCGGTTTCTAACGAGCTATAGTAACATATTGTGCGACTTACCATTCACGAATAAACGTCGTTAGTCTCGCGTTACATCCGTGGAATACTCCAATACGCAACTCGGGAATAAATTTTCGGCCTACTCCCTTGTTGCGAGTATGTTGCAGATGACATAGTCTTGAAATTTTCGTCTTAGATTCAGTTATTTTGTCTATCAACATCTCCTTCCGGCTAGGCCGAAAATCATGACAACCTGCAAAAAATGAATCCAAGGTTTAAAAAGCACTCTTCATTTTTTCGTTATCTGAGACTGGAATCGATCGTTTGATGGAGCCCACATGACACAATTTGGATGGTAAGCTGAGTAATGGACGCCGTGTATTTGCTTTGATTGAACGACCATTTCCATCAAAGCTACTGTATTGTCAGCACTTGCTCTGTCACGCTTCTAAGTCAAAAAATTAGCCGAAAATTTGAGTGAAGTGTCTTGTTGCATATTTTCTTACCGTACGATTAGATGATAACATATGCATGTTTGCCTCGGAGTTTTCGCAAGCAATCAATGTTTACTTGAGTTTTGTTGCTCCCTTGATCCTGGTTCGTAATTAATTTGTCGATATCAGCGCAAGTAGGGTTCTCAATCTCAGAACAAACGAAACTTTCATCGACAACCAAAAATTCGCATTTGACAAACTGCAACGATGACAGCCATAATAAATCCAAAAGTTCTTCAAGACTTTCACCATTGATCATTTTTTCGTTGTCTTCATTCAACCTTGATAAATTGTCATTAGCCTTGCTGCTGAAGAAAAGTTAACAGTGCTTGCGTTTTGTTGGTTATGTGTTTGCATCACAAAGCAAAATTTAAACTGTCATCAACATGTTAGTAGCCAGGCCCGAACTGGCGACCGAAGCGCGCACCGGGCGAGCCAACTGAGGGGCGTCAATCTAAGAACTTTTTTACATGCAAGGGTGTCGTTATCGTGTTGTAGTTTTCGTGATAATTGTGCCCAGATTGCATCGGCATGTAGAGTTACGTGGTGCTTGTCTGCTTTAAAACTTTTTGTTGAGACTCGAAGAATTACAGTATTCGTCGTCGGCTCATGTCCCCAGGAGCAAACAATGTCCAAGCAGGCAAGTAAATAAAAATAACCACATAAAGACAAGAGCGTTTCTGTATGTAACAAAAGTTTTATTATGGCAGTAAGTAAAAGATACAAAAAGTCAACTTTTCAATAAAATGACGCTGCAGTTCTTTCGACGACTGCCCTATCCAACTGGTGGTCGGTTAAAACCAACTGGCAGTCGGTTAAAACCGACCGGCAATAGACTTAACCAACTGGTGGTCGGTTAAAACCAACATACGGTCTATTGAAATCAACCGGCGGTCGATTGAAACCAACCGGCGGTCGATTGAAACCAACCGGCGGTCGATTGAAACCAACCGGAGGTCGATTGAAACCAACCGGCGGTCGGATTAAACCAACCGACGCGACGGTCGAATTAACCAAACCGGCCGGCGGTCAGTTTAAAACAAACCGGCGGTCAGTTTAAAACAAACCGGAGGCGGTCAGTTTAAAACAAACCGACGGTCGGTTTAAAACAAACCGGCGGTCGGGACCATCGGGACCAGCGTGACAGGTTACTTCACGACGATGACTCTTCTGATATCTAACACTAAACACGGTCGTATTAAAATGGTGCAATAATTTACATGCTGTGTCCTGCAGATGCCACACAGTGGGGAAAACGGTTATCTTCGTCCTCATAAACCTCGTACTGTTGAAACATTCTTGACATAATTTCTGAATTTTCGCTGTAATTACTCTATACAGAACCAAGATGACAACGACTTTAGAAATAGATAGGAAAGGTGATTTGGTGCAATTTTATGGTCATTTTATATATAATTTTTGGCGTCCAATATATATAGAAATTCGTCAAAACTGGAAAGGGATTCTTGAATTTTCAAAATGTCAAATTTTTTTTATATTTTTCCAGTAATCTGTCATTACTAAAGAGTAATTATAGCGAAAATTCAGAAATTATGTCAAGAATGTTTCAACAGTACTAGGTTTATGAGGACGAAGATAACCGTTTTCCCCACTGTGGGCCATTTACGGCATTTTTACGGAAACCCGTAAAAGGAATCTCTAGCTGGGGCCTATATGGTCAGTCCAGGCCTGTTAGTAGCTCCTTCAAATTGAGTTAAAACCAAACTGGAGCGACTACACATGTTAACGAAAAATGTTACACTTATAACTGAAATAAAGCAAAACAAAAAAAAAACATAATGAGAAAAATGAAAAGAGAACAAAGAAATGAGATTTTGATTGGTCGGCGTAATTTAAAATTCTCTTAATTAATTATGTTTGAATTGAAATATTTCAGTCAACTCTCAATATGATTTTTAAATCAAATTTCTTTGATAAATTTTAATTGCCTGAAATTAATTTATGATAAGCAATCTATATTATAAACAGTCTTTTGTAAATACGTTCTTATATATTATTTTCTTGGTGTAAGTATATAAGATTTTGTAAACATAAATAAGTACTCGTACACTCGTACATAAAAGTATTGTCTAATTTATTCAGTTTTTGAAAAAACGTATTTTTTGTTGATAATATTGTTTGTTTTTCTAAATCGATTTGCATAGCTTGGATTTTTGACCAAAGAAATTTTTCATAGACGTGTGCGCCGGTATACAGTTGATCAGTGGCGGAGGCGTGCGTTTTCATAAATCGGTGGCGAGCACCGATAAAGACGAGAATCGACGGCGTCGGCGCGCCGAATCGTAGATTTATTGCATCCGTACGAAATACAAAGGTCCTATACGTTTACTACAAACAATTTTATTGTAACATGGGGTAGATCGAGGTAGGAGTGGAGGAGGATACATTTATTATATTTATATTATATTATATTATTATATTATTATATTATTATATTATATTATATTTCATTATATTTCAATTTTCGTTACAAGATTAAAGATAAAAAATTTCATTCAACTTCTGTGATGATGGTATTGTACCCAAAACAGATGCAGCATTTCCTTTTTGTATTGCTACACTAATGCGCTGAATTAGGTATGACGTAGATCGTTTTTCGTGTGTCACATCTACAATTTTGCTGCCTATTTTCTTGATCAAATTTAACCCATGTTCGCCAATAACTCCCAGCAAAAAAAAAATGTCCGTCCATCTTCACTTTTTTTTCTAAACGGCTCAACCAATCACCCTAAACTTTAAGTTCGAAGATGAGCAAAATAAGTCAAGTGGTTTCGGAGGTATGGTCGAGGAAGTGACCAAAAACATGGTTTTATGAGGGTTCGTGAAACTTTTTCGCAATATCGCAATTCCTCATTTCGGTGTTAAATAAAAGCATTTGATGTCGCAAATCTGGGAAAAATGTTTTCTGGAAATCGGGTCAGTGGTCTGGGCACTGGGACCAATGGATTGGGCAAATTGAGTTTTTTCGGCCATATACGATAGCAAATGGCTTTTCGTCTATATTTTCTCAACTATGCGATATGGAGATTTACTGTCAAAGACAAATTGTAGAAAATAAAATTTTAGAGAAAACGTTTTGTGAAAAAGGGCCCAATCCTGGAATGTGACCACTTCTAGAATTGGGCGGGATGACTCATTGCTCTTGAACTATGGAAGTTAGAAAGTTTCTTGCAATGGCAATGTTGTAGAAGATAACATTTTAGAGAAAATGTGTTTCTGGGTTTTAAGGTAAAATGTCTCAACCTTGGAATGTGACCACTTCTATAATTGGGCGGGATGATCCATATATCTAGAACTTTGAACGTTAGAAAGTTGCTTCCAAAGGCGAACTTTTAGAGAATTAAATTTCAGGGTTTTAAGAAAAAATGGCCTAATACTGTAACGTGACTACTTCTAGAACTGAGTGGGATGACCCATATATCTAGAACTATGAAAGTTAGGAAGTTGCTTCGAAAGGCAAAGTTGTAGAGAATAAAATTTTAGAGAACACGTGTTTCAGGGTTTTAGGAGAAAATGGCCTAATCCTGGAATCTGAAAGTTACAAAGACGCTTCCAGGGGCAACAAGCGTTGATTAAATCCCGGGATAAAGCAACCTCTAGAATTGTGAGGTACGAAATATATCTATAAAATTACGGTAGTTTGAAGTATGCTTCTTGAGGCAAAGTTGGTAAGAATTATATTTTAGAGAAAATATTTAAGGATTTCTTGAAGAAACTACGTTGGTCTTTTTTTTGATATACTACAGGGGAGAACATTTAGGTCTCAGAAGTACTTCGGTAGGGCCTTTGACATTACTTTGGGTATTTTCTATAGATCTTTGAAATTCTTATAGTTATAAAAGAGCACAAAACATTGGATTGTTTGCTCATTCCTGCATTTAGATACGTTTGAGTCTTTTTGCCACATCTATTCTGATACGAAACGAAACGAAAAATATTCATGACCAAAGTTAACTATAATTCCTTGACTGCAATGTTCTAGAGGAAAAAGCAACCTTTTTTATCCATGAAAATATGTGTCCGAGGTCTCTCCTTTAGGTTGGACCCCAGCCCAAAAAACTTCTTTTGCTATGATATGGAGTAAATTTATGGGAACTTTTTGTCGGTATGATTTTATTAAAATATGTTTCATTTTTTTTTTGTTTCAAAGTTTTATATTAAGCGAAAGACTGCTCACATTGGCGCAGCCAGTAAAAAAACGATCTTTTCAACAACATTACAATAAATAAAAGTCATCTATTCTATTTTTCCCGAATGTTGCCAGGATGCATGCCGAATTGCCTCTCTGAATTGCAACCGTATTGCAACCGTATTGTAACGTTTTGATGGTTTTTTAACGAGGTCTATGACAGCAGTCATAGACACTCTTTTTCCATGTCATCTAGAAGATAGAAGACAATAAAATGCAATTCATCAAATCCTCTGTAATAAGAAATCTTTCGAGCGTGACTCTCCAGAAGCCGTCCTCATCAATGACCCTAACTTTCCTATAAATTTCTTCGTTTCTGGACCCATACAACCTAGAGTTTCAAAAGCAACAGGAGTTAATAAATAGTTTTCTTTTAAAGATATATAATGATTATGCTTAAATCTTTCCGCTTTATCGGCTATTGAACGCGCTTTCTTCGAAGATTCGTTAATATAAGAAGGAGCTAACGTGTCTCGTTATGTTTGAAATTTTTTTCCGAAATTCCAAAAAACTCTTTTTCGCAGTTGCTTCGGATGGTTTTTTTCGATATTGCCCTTTCGGTAATTTCCAATACAATTTATGGACGTTATTTCCCAAGGCAATATTTATTTAGATTTAGTTCGAGTCTTTTTGTAACATCTGTTCTCTTTGCCATATCTATTCAGATGCATTCGGTCACTTGCATATGTTTTCTTTTTCGCTTATGCAATTTAGCATCATACTGCCTTTTGAGGGGAATTCTCGACAAGAATCGATACTTCCCACAAAAGGACAATATAATAGTTTTGTATGTTAGATTCATTGATTGGATTTATCATTTAAATAGATTTCTACGGTTTCTCTTCTTTGGAAGAACAAATAGTTTTTATTCAAACATGAGCTGGTGTCACTCTATCTTAACTAAAACTGTAAATGTGCCCACCAGCAAAACGTTTCTACTAGAAAAGAACGGAAGAAAACAGGAGGCAGCAAGACCTATAGCACTTGCTTCACCGCCGTGATGTTAGAGTGTCGCTAAGATTTATTCGTTGTTTGCTTATTTGTTACGTAAAAAAGAACTTTACGTGAAAAACTATTTTTGTTATCCATATGTGCACAGTATACCAACATTATTTACATTGACCATGACTAAAACGTTTTTCGAAATAAATTATTATTGAAACCACGCGTTTCGTCTACATGAGTATTAAAGCGTATTCAATTCAATTATACGGAAGGTATGTAGTTGTTTAAATGTTATTACAGTGGAACGGTTGGCCAAGAAATTTCGAAGCCGTCGTTCAACATGTATGCAGAAAATTTAACCCATTTCGTTGATGCTTTCGGTCCTAAAATTAAATTAAAATAGTTTGTATCAGTTGCATTCTTGATCGCATTCTTGTTTCAGATTATATTCATATTTGTGTAATCACAGAAATCTATGAAAATAAAATGGATTGCTGGTAGAGTAAAGTGCGTGGCCGGGATATGGTAGTTATTTATGGCACATTCGATGTCTTCGGTGTTATGATTTTAGATTTCTGTACAAACAATTAAATGCTGAGAAATGCAGAATAGGAACGCGAACGTGCAATGAATCGAATATTTTTATCGGCCAATTATACAATCGATCCAAATGAAAAATTACACAAAACTTGCGATTTGTGGGTTCTGCGAGTTCTTTGAGATCTAAAACGCACACCCTAGCTGTCGCTATTGGCTTTGCTAAATGTATATCGATAATATGGTTTCATTGAGTTCGTTAATTGGCGCATTTTTTTTTGTAAAATTCAAACGTTCTCTGACTTAAAATTTTTGCACATTTGTTTGATGACTCTGTTGCTAGCAAATTTCGGAATAGATCGATATTTGTTTCTTCGCATTATTTTTTATTTAATGTTGGATTTAGAAATTACTTCAACAATTTGAATTTTCTTGCAAATGTAGTTTTTTGTTTAATTTTGTAAATTTCCTAAAAGCTTAATTTTGCAGAAAGTTCGATTATTTCGGGGATTTGCATATCTTATAAAACTCCAATTTTCTTAGAGAGTCTAATTCTTTTGAAATTTTTAATTTTTTTGATAATTTGAAATTTTTCTAGAAATTTATATTTTCCTGTAATTTTGGGATTTCCTTGAAATATTTATTTTCACAAAAATTTATATTTGGAGAAAGAATTGGGATTTTTCAAAAATTTGAGTTTTCTTGATAATTTTGAATTTTCACAAAAACTTTAAATTTCTTGAAAATTCAATTTATTTTTGAAATAACCGTACGGGTCAACCGTATCTTGATTTTCATCATCTTTATCTACATTATCATCCATTGTTTTGATTGACGGCTTTGACAGTAGCAGTACTTCAGTATATTTTTTTAAATTTTAGATTTTCTAGTGAAGTATCTCACAAATTATTGTTTTACTTCAGTTAAAACAATTTCAATTGTTATTACGTTTTGATCATTTGTTGTGCTGTGTTTAATTGTGGAGTTTTGAATCTTTTTTTGATAAATAGATTGGTGTATCCGTAAAAAAATCGCTAATTTCTACCGTGTGAAAAGTGTTTTAAAACTTCCAGCTTCTGCAAGCATTATTTCGCTTTCCTCTAGTGGATTTTCGCGAATTTTGTTTTTATTAGAAACGTTTATCTATTTAGAAAAAGTTGTAAAATTTTGTGAAGTTTCGAATTAACTTTTCTATTAAAAAAATGTAATTTAATTTGTGATCATCACGGGAATCTTCCGATTTGTGTTTTTGTTGACAAATGACATGACATGGCCAATTTGTTTACATACATTCGTCCAAAAGCGGCAATACCGAATTGGAATTTATTCATTGTGTTTTAAACCCACAAAAATAACTCTCGAAAGACATAATTGTAAACTTTCGAGATTGGAAAGATTGTAGCACTCAAAATTACTAAAAATAGGGCAATAATGTACCGAGTTCCATATATCGATACAGTGATACTATGCGATGTAGCGATAGACTTGTTTGTAATCAGTTTATAATATCACTTTTTTTTTAAACTTTTTATTGAAACTGGTCAATAAGACCAACGAGGGGTGACGCACTTCATTTATTCCATTTATTCCCAAAAATTTTTTGTTGTTTTTGCGAAATATCTGAACCAAACACATCACAAGTTAGACAAATAAGTTCAAAAAAAGGTTTACACAAATTATAAAGCATTTAAACCGTCTTGAGATGAAATTTCATTTTTTTGGGAATTCTTTTAAGTATTCAAAAGTGGGTTTTTTCACTTTTTGACACAATAGTGTGGTATGTTGTGTGCGTTGCCATCAAAATCAAGTCTATTTGAGGTTTTGACGAATTTGAAAAAATTATCATTCATTCCAATATTTATTCCCATTTATTCCCATTTATTCCATTTATTCCATTTATTCCATAAACCGCAGAAGTGCGTCACCCCTCGAAGACCAACCATCAATTTTGTTTACATGAGGTGAGAGGAAGTTAATTTATTACAGTATCCAGTATCCAGAAATTTGATTTCTCTTTTCAGTTCTTTTAACGTGACTCTTTTTATCTTAGTCTCGTCAGGATTATTTTGCGTGACCAGTGGAGATTGGTCTGATTCCATGGGTTCATTAAGCTTATTTATTTATTTATTTATTGGTTTTTCAAGATCAAAAAACAGACTACCGACCAATTACATTTTAATCTTATTTACAGTTGATTTATACAACAAAGAAAAGATTTTTTTTTAAAGAAGAAAATTAGTGAAAATAGAGTCCAATTTGTATATTAACCACTGAGATTTTAAAATTAAATTCGATATCAATCTGTTTAGATACGCGATTAACTACACTGCACTCTGTAACTCATCAACATTATGTACCACAACGAATTTGTCACCCCCTTTGAACTTCAATTATACATATACATGCCGTGTATGTACCTTCTCCAGCAATTTTTCCTATTGCATTTTGACAGCTTTTTATTTAATTTCGTTAGATTGTCTGATGCGTAGATGCGATCCTTTTGTTCCAATCCAATAGAATTTAAACTAAGATTTTTGTATTGAAAATACTTAGACATAAATTGGCGCTTAAAAATTGACGTTGTAAATTTGACGAGAATTGGTGGATGCACATTTTTATTTTTGCTACTCGAGCCCAGACGGAAAATGCCGTTTATGACAGGTTGCTTTGAATCGAGACCAATCGTTAAAGCAATTTGATCAAAAATAGTCAATACGCTCTCATTGACAACACTTGGAATGCCTCTCAATAAAACATCATTCAATTTGGATTCTCTTTCTTTGTTTTCAACGGCGTTTGATAATTGGTCAACAACCATGGTATGATGTGAAATGTCCCGTTGTACGCTATTTGTGATTTTTGTTTCAAGATCCACTAAATTTCTTGAAAACTCCTCACGAAACTTAATTGTTTGTTGATCCATTCTTTCAGTGATGTCCTTATGATTTGAATCCATTTTCCGCTCGAGATTGTTCAATACCGCCAGAGGCATTGCGTGTTGTTGGCATTTTTGTCTTACGAGATTTTTTATAAAGAAAATACACTATTTTGGTTTCTTATAGGCAACTTTAAATGTTATTTAATTAATTAAATACTGAATTTTACTTTATTAACGTAAACTCAAGTTGTCTTTGCTATCAAAAATTGATGAAAAATAGTTGTAAGATGAAGAGCAACTCAAAAACACGTCTGCTCACTCTCAATGTTGAAAAGACACTTCAAAGACACTTGAAAGTGTTTTCCAGGTAGTTGGCGAATAAGTCCGCTTTTCGCTGATTGCTCATGGCCCATTTTTCATTTTCATTTCGGATGAAGTGAATAATTGGTTTTTTTATCTGCTGTTAGGTTTCTCAAGAATTCATTAGCAGAGTTTTCCTTTAGTTCGCGAATTGCTCTTTTTAGTTTCTGCGACTCATTATTCAGGATAGTTTTATGGGCAGGGTCTCTGGTCATTTGCCATCTTTTCCTGAACAATCGCTTTTTGTGGAAAATGGTCCTCATCTCTTTCGGGTAGTTGAATCCAATTATTTTGTGGGTGATTGTTCTGGTATTCTCCCAGACTGTTTTCTGGACTAGGGTTGTGAAACTCAAAACCACTTCGTCCTGGTGCAGATAATTCAACGTCAAGGTTAATTTCCTTATCTAGTTGGATCCTAAAATTATCCCAATTTGTTGTACTGTTGTGAAGAGTAGGGTTTCTCGGTTTCTTAATAACTGTTTCACTTAGTGTCAAAATTATCGGAGAGTGGTCTGATATAATTGTCTTCGATGTCGACAAAGTTAGTGGCGATTTTTCTGGTTATGGAAAAGTCCAGTAGATCCGGGATTTTGTTGCGATCGGTTGGCCAATAGGTTGGTTTACCTATCGAGTGGACGTTACATCCTAGGGTGTCAATTGCCGCTTTCAGTTCGCAGCCTTTTGTATTGCTGAGCCTAGACCCCCAGAAGGTATGCTTGGCATTGAAGTCTCCTCAAAGGATGAATCTGTCACTTTTAAGGTTGCCGGGGGTAGGTATACCGCCCCTATTTTGAAGTTTTGTTTGGCATGTATATTTAACACTGTCAGTTGAATGTGTTCAAATTGGAAGTTCATATCCACATCGTATTTAATGTTATTCCTCACAATTATGGCGCTTCCTCCGTAGGCTTGGTAGTCTGGATGATTACACTAGGTTACAAATTTTAAAAATTCTCGTGTAGCAAATATGATTCCAAAAACCTTAGACCCGTTTTTCCTCTAGAAACAGAATCTGTTCTCAAAATTTCTCTATAACGTCTTAATTTTGAATTATATCAAATTAAAGTTACATGAGACCTTCGAATGTTAGAAAGAGACTTTCGCAACATCTCTTTCTAACATTCGAAGGTCCCATGTAACTTTAATTTGATATAATTCAAAATTTAGACGTGATAGAGAAATTTTGAACCGATTCTGATTCTAGAGAAAAAACGGGTTGGAGGTTTTTGGAATCATATTTGCTACAAAAATAGTGTCGAGTAGTGTTAGTGGTGAAAACATCATATCCGGGTATTTTTAGATGACTTGTTTAGTGAGGTGAGTTTCTGATATAATTTTTTTTTATACATTATTTAATATTATAATAATTATAAAAATCTGCCTTAGCAACCCATGAAGAGCTCTGAGCTAGATTATCATTGAACTGTTTCGATGCTTGTGGTTCT
This sequence comes from Pseudolycoriella hygida, assembly GCA_029228625.1. Classification (NCBI taxonomy): domain Eukaryota; kingdom Metazoa; phylum Arthropoda; class Insecta; order Diptera; family Sciaridae; genus Pseudolycoriella; species Pseudolycoriella hygida. The sequence goes on along the minus strand of CM055404.1, from coordinate 1,205,321 downwards.
ACTTATTGAGTGAGGGGTGAACCAATTGCAAATAATCCACCAGTACAATCTAGATGGCTTTCCTAGGGTCGCCCAGATTTTTTTTACAATTCAATCCATTCTCATATAATCTCAGATGGGAATGAATAAATCTCAAAGGGCGCAAAAGAATGGCATGGTTCGATACGGCGCTGTAATCCACAAAGAATCATTCATTCATAAGTTAATTTTGCATATAAAAGGCCTCGGGGCATTTACAACGAATTTACTACGAGCTTCAATTTGCAGTAAAAATAACATTATTAATGAACTAAAAAAAGGCTAAAGTTCAGATGATCCACCCACCCCGACGTGGAGGGTTTCAATATTACAGATCGGATCATAATCCGTACATAAATCTCGTCGCTGATACATGTGCACCAAGTGGCAAGTGACAAATGTGAAATTCCATTTTTTGCTTCCTATTCCTTTGGCTTTTTTCTATACCAACTATATGGGTATCGCTGCCAGCTTTTCAACGATACCCATATCGACATAGTATTTTGCAATTTGTGGGAGTGGTAGAGTTTTAGTGAATTTTATCTTTAAAGTTTATTTTATAATAAAACGAACCATCGCATAAGGCTAGTATGGGTATCGTTGGATAGGACTACCGGGAAGGTATTCATGGTACCTGTTGAAAAACGTGACACAGAGACGTTATTACCTTTGATTAAAAAGTGGATTTTAACTGGCAGTCAAATACACTCGGACTGTTGGAAGGCCTACGATATGTTATCGAAAGAAGGCTACGAACACTTAAAAGTAAATCATTCAATTACATTTGTAAATCCTGCCAACGGTGCATGCACAAATAGGATTGAGGCTAGTTGGCGAGCTCCTAAAGCTACGCATGGGTCATCACGTCGCAGATAACATTTCTACGCTGGCTACATAGCCGAATATATTTTTCTTAAGCGATGTCGAACGAAGAAACTTGATCCGTTTGTTGAGTTCTGTCGCCTCGCCGGCGAACTATACAATCCGTTGCGTAAGCAGTCCGATGACGCCGAAGAAGAATGAATGAAGAAATTTGTTAAGTTAATTGTTAATATACTTCGAAAGTAAACATTTCGATTTTTCTTTTTGATAATTTCCTCTTTTGATAAGCATTTCCACAAAGTCAGTCGGGTTTTCATTTTACGCAATGTATTGAAAGACCTTTCAAAGAAGTAACATTTTTACGAAGCCAGTCGGTTTTCCCCTTTTACGAAATGTATTGACAGTTCATTAGAATAAGAAGCATTTTCACAAAGCCAGTCCGGTTTTCCCGTTTAAGAAATGTACTTCAATTTCAAAACACTCCACACACACACACTTCCGAACTGTATACATACATTTTTTTGATGTCTTTCGTTCAACTGCATGGGCGCGGAATTCCTCGTTACAGTGGCTGATATAGACAGACAATATGAGCACCGTTGCAAAGTGTAACCCAGTGTAAGCAATTGTTAAACCCTAACACTAGATTTAGATTTTATTTAAGCAATTTTGAATTATTCCGGTTGAGCCCCAATGTAACGATTCTCTCTGCTAATTACTCTAAATTTTAAATTAACACACTTTATTCGCAAGGATAGATAATTCAATTCTATATAAATAATAATTTCACTGTAACTTAATATTGATATGCGCAACCCCTTATAACTAGAGTACCTTTACGTTGGGTGGTGTGAAACGACTTTAATCCAATGTTTTGAAGAATGTTGAGAGTATCAGATTCTCTACGTCATATCAAAATTACTTCCAAATAAATGTACAAACGTTTGTTCGCTAAACCAATATGGCATACATCGAATATTTCTCTTTCCAACCTAAAAGCTTCATCGAACGTCGTTACAAACAGAGCGCTCTAATCGGAACACACAATTATCTGAAGGGTGGATGCAATTATCTTGCTAACCGCAAGCCTAATACGCACCAAAAACCTTCCACTTGCACTTACTGTGCTTCACTCCAAATTACGATAAAATTCGACTCTCCAATTAGCTTCTCGATGTTGGCTTAATGACGTTCTTGCATGAACTGTTGTTGATCAAGCGTTTCGCTCGTTGGATAACCATCGATTACGTCAATCGGTAAAATTTACTATTGTACGTTCAACACGCCAACACCGGCGTTTCTCAAGTCCACCGGGTTAATTCAAAGTTGCTTAAATCTAAATCTAGTGTTAGGGTTCAACAATTGCTTACATACTAAGAACTGGGTTACATCATCCTGCCCAATTATGTAAGTGGCCATACGCCATATACCAGAATTGAGCTATATTTCCCCAAAACCCTGAAACACGTGTTCGCTTAAATTTAATTCTCTACAACTTCGCCTTTGGAACCAACTTTCCAACTCTTATAGTTCTAGAGATAATGGTCATCCTGCCCAATTATGGAAGTCGCCATATACGAGAATTGTGCCATATTTCCCCAAAACCCCTAAACACGTGTTCGCTTAAATTTAATTCTCTACAACTTCGCCTTTGGAACCAACTTTCTAACTCTCACCGTTCTATAGATCCGGGTCATTCTGCCCAATTATGGAAGTGGCCATATACCAGGATTGGGCAATATTTGCCAAAACCCTGAAACACGTGTTTGCTTAAATTTAATTCTCTACAACCTTGCCTTTGACCGTAAATCTCCATATTGCATAGTTAAGAAAATACAGACGAAAACTGTTTTCGTATATGGCCAAGAAACTCAATTTCATCCATTCCGTTGGTCCAAGTGCCCAGACCCCTGACCCGATTCCCACAAAAAAGTTTTCCCAGTTTTGTGACATCAAATGCTTTCATTTGACACCAAAATGAGGAATTTCCGTGCTTTTCTGGCTGAGATATTTGCGAAAAAGTTTCATCGACCCTCGAAAATTTCACCTCTACTTCTTCGAACTTGAATCATGGGAGGCACGTACCTTTCAGGGAAAAAAAGTTTAGGCTGATCGGTGGAGGACGGACATTTTTTTTATTGCTGATTCGTCATCTCTAGACGACAATAGACGCATCCCCTCAACTTCCACCTCAATCGACCCCATGTTACAATAAAATTGTTTGTAGTAAACGTATAGGACCTTTGTACTTCGTACGGGTCCAACAACTAATTCAGACACCTACCAATGCATTGTATTTCTTTCTCTTTCGTACAAATGACACAGACATGTCATTGAATTATTATTTTAAACCAGTTTGACCTATTCATTTATTCACAATGCGTATTTCGACAGTAACATCCGATCGTTATTTTTGTGATGTAGTTGTTTACCAAGCGTACATAGTTGAGTAAATGACAAAAAAGAAACAGAAATGCGAATGGTCTTGATCACGGGGATTCACGTATTCATCCAATATTCATTATTGCCGAAGAAGAAACAAACGATTTGTAACTCGATTCGGGGCCATGCAACGCAAATTTTTCGATGCTGCCGAATCCTATAACAAACTGAAAATTAATTGTAATTATTTTGTTGTTGAAAAGATCGTTTTTTTACTGGCTGCGCCAATGTGAGCAGTCTTTTTTTTCGCTGAAAATAAAATTAAAAACGATAAAAAAAATTAAAAAACGGCATCTATAAAAAAGACGAAATTCAAAAACCCCAAAAAATTGTGTAAATTCGATGTAATTTTTTATAGCGACACCCTCGTGTCTTTGATCCATTATCGTCGGGGCATTCGATTATAAAATAAGATTAACGTCTCTGCATGGAAAGTGAGTAATAACCGTCAAGTTTATAACGAAAAAATAGTGAGAGATTCCAATTCATTATCTAAAGAATCCAGGTGAATCAAAAAATGGCCTATTATTTTCTTTGCAAATTACCAAATTAATTTGTTTTCAAAAATAAATATAGCCCTGAAGATGACCAAGTCGTAGGCCATGAAGAAAGTTTAATTTTAGGTTGCCAATGAAGAATGATTATTTTTAGTTCAATAATAACAACACTTTATAAAAAATATTTATTTCACTTTAAATATTATTACAAACTTAAATATTTGTTCCTTCTAAGATTGCGGGTCGGGTGAGACAATCTAAGAGGAGGTCCCAATATTGAACATCGAACAATACAATTATTTATATGACTCTTAACTGTTCTCAATAACGAGAAATCATGAGAAATTCATCAAATCATTCTTGATCATGTTCAATCATGTTCAGTCAACGCAGCATCCAATAATATCACTTGAATATATCACGTGATGTTACTTTAAGCCATTCATTAATCATTTCATTATTCAATCATCTAGCTACCCTAAGAGTAGCACAGTTAGTTCTTAACCAATCAAATTAACTATGAAATCATATCGGACCAATCATATTATTTAAAATTATCAATCTGGTCGCCCTTGAAACGGCAGCCATATTTCAATAAATGGTCTTCAATAATGGCCGATCTTATCAAACACACCCTCTTACGTAATATGAATAACACCCTCTTACGTAATGTCATGTGCGTGTATATTATAGTGTAATCAAAGGATGTCAAGTGCGTGAATATGTTAGTATACTCAAAGGAGTATTATAGCGTTGTGCGTTGTAAAATAAAATATGATCAAACTTTTATCATGAATATTAAATTGAA
>CM055404.1:1126109-1196336 GCA_029228625.1 Pseudolycoriella hygida | reverse complement strand
TCCAAATATAAATTTTTGAGAAAATACAAATTTCAAGGAAATCCCAAAATTACAAAAAAATATAAATTTCTAGAAAAATTTCAAATTATCAAAAAAAAAATTAAAATTTTCTAATACTCTCCAAGAAAATTTGAGTTTTATAAGATATGCGAATCACCGAAATAATCGAACTTTCTGGGAAATTAAGCTTTTAGGAAAATTACAAAATTAAACAAAAAACTACGAAGATGCTGTTCGCACACAGTGCGAATAGTACCTCTTGAAGACTATTCGCACACAGTGCTAATAGTATCTCTTGGAGACTATTCGCACACACTGCGAATAGTATCTCTTGGAGACTATTCGCACACACTGCGAATAGCATCTCTTGGAGACTATTCGCACTCGGATTCCTGGATAAAAATGAAATTCAAAAAAATCTCTTATCGAGAAATTTAATAGAAGATTGCTTCATTCAAATATTCGATGCATTCAGAGGTTTTCCCACATATAGTGCCGTAACGAAGTCATATTTCAAACTCACATTACCAGTTGACACCCCAGATCCAGTTCAAACAAATTTCCCGGTAAAAGTGGATTTTCCAGTTCAAGTCAATAAGGTGCCATTCAAAAATGACATCACGCTTTATTGGATTTTTTCAAGTTGGGTCCGTCCTAGGTCACACTATGTCCGTTTTTTCGATTGGTCTATGGGAAATATGGGAAAAGCAAATTAAAGTAAAACAGTAGGGTTCGATTGTATTTATTGCACTATTTTACTCAGGTATTTCGATACCGTCGTTGTCCAGTTCTTCTATTTCATGCTACTCAGCGTCTTTTTTCCCCTTCACCATACGCAATAATAAGTAGACTGCAGTCAAGTGTTTTAGTCGGATTCAATGCCCTATTCGTTCTGCTTTTGTTTTCTTGCTGCCACGTGACTTCGAGTGTAACTTTTTGTGAGCTGCCAGGAACTGTTGAGACGCAAATTGTACACGTTCGTGAATCCAAGTTTCATTGCAGAGGCGGACATAGGCTGTCAAAAATGTGTTTTTTGTCGTCACTCATTTTTAATAAAACGCGAACGAGTAAAGGGGCAAATTGTTCAGTTTTGATTTTAGAGCAGAAGGTGCGTAAAGCAGACTCGATCCAAAAAGTCTTTCTTCCGGTAGAATTCTGAACAGAGAGCTTCTTTCAGCTTTTCGGACATGGACATTGAAGCAAGACTTATTCTTCTCTACCAATTTTTTAATACCAAAAGATCTTAACAAAAGGTTGGAACAAAGGTTGGACGTCCGATTTCGTCGAATGTGGGTCAGCCCATGTCACAGTAGGTCAGATTTTTCCGAAACTGGGTACTGAGACTGGATAGAAGCGCGACGTCCTTTTTGAATGACGCCTGAGCACAAGTCAGAGAGGTTATTTCACGCTAGAGGCGAGCATTTCTGTCTAATAGAAAATTCCAATGCGATGTATACATGCCGTTTCCGAGCTTCGAAGCAACTTGAATGATTTGAGATGAGAAAGATGTTCCAGTTCTGCTTCAATCTGTTTTCAGACGTTTTGCTAAGCCCCGTTCAAACCCTAAGCGCCAGTTTACTTTCCCCTTTCAGTGGAATACTCACAGTTTAACAAATTTCCCTGTAACAAGCGATTTTGCAGGTCAAGACAAAAATACAGGTTTTCAAAGCAGACAACATTTCAATTCAGTTTATAAGATATGTGGACGTGACTTTTAGTCCCGTTTTTCGAGCCTTTGATCAACTCGGCCGCTTCATTTGGGAAAGATGTTGCAATTTTATTCCAAACATAAGTTCAGATTCCACTGTCGTAGCAATTGCCCTGTTCTGATACCGAGTAGAGTATCAATAGGCTAGTCACATCCGATGTCAACCTTGCAAAAATTAGGACAAAAGCAAATAGAACGGGTTTCGATAGGGCTGTGTCTATCATCGCCCGAAACTCCCAAAAAATCCCACTGTAGGGTTTTGAGAAAATCGGGGAAAACCCAAAAAATTGAGGTTATGTGCTATCTTTTTGTTGTTGTTAAAGAAAAATCGGAGTTTTCCGAGAAATTTTTCGATTACTATTTTTCCCAAATCTAAGATAGTTCAAAGTTTTTAAAACACTTTACCTCATCAATTTTAGTCATTTTTTGGCTGAGATACGATTTTTCAAAGTCAAAATTTCATCGAAAAAAAGACCTCCGCGAAAATTTTTTTCGACTTTATACCGGTATATCGAAGAAACCTTGCTCCAAATTTGGAATCGAAAAGTCTCAAAAACAGCTTTGGAGTATTCTAAACATTTCATATAAACATAATTTTCCTTTTCGAACTCAACGAAAAATTTCCCTCTAATGTCGAAAATTTCATTACACTCTGAAAAACGTCTATGAGAATCAAATCTGTATGAAAAATAATCAATGTTTTTGTTCGAAAAAATCGTTTTAAGTCAATTATTTGATTAACAAAATTGTTTCTTGTGCTCTTGTGGGTGATGGGGCTACCGAAAAAAATTGCCAAGTAGGCCATGGTGGCGCCACCAGCGCTTTTTAGTAAAAAATTTACACTTTGTGCGAAATCTATCAATCATATTGGGTTGCTATGAAAGACAAAGTTGCTCTTTGTTGTGTGAGGGTGGTGGGGTGATCAAAATCACGGCTGCCGTTGATGGTGGCACCACCAGCGCGTTTTTACCAGGATTTAGATTTATCAGATTGGGTCGGTCCATCTCTGGTCCTTGAAACACAGATCTGATAATCCTTTGTTTCGTACCCCGTTCATCATGTAAATCTCGAAAACCTCCCATTTCCTACAAGGAACCTGTCTGGAGCAGCAGGTCGCATTTTAGGTACTGTTGCAGGTTGGACCACATGACTACCCAGAGTCCTAAGCTTCAGTGAGGAAAACTTCGGGCGTTATACCGGTATAAAGTCGAAAAAAATTTTCGCGGAGGTCATTTTTTCGATGAAATTTTGACTTTGAAAAATCGTATCTCAGCCAAAAAATGACTAAAATTGATGAGGTAAAGTGTTTTAGAAACTTTGAACTATCTTAGATTTGGGAAAAATAGTAATCGGAAAATATTTTGGAAAACTCCGATTTTCCTTTAACAACAACAAAAAGCTTGCTAATAACCTCAATTTTTTGGGTTTTCCCCGATTTTCTCAAAACCCTACAGTGGGATTTTTTGGGAGTTTCGAGCGATGATAGACATCCCTCCTTATTTTGTCCTAACTTTTGCAAGGTCTCTCCGGTATCATTTCTAATTTTCCAGCTATCATTTATCCTTTTTCCGCGATCAATTTTTGTTTTAGAATTCGTTCAAATACGACCGACGGCGTATTAAACGTTCTGAAATGAATTTATTGTCCAATATAGACTATTCGTACTCGAATTGAGGCCAGACGTTGATTTAATATTATTTCGCCAGCTATCATTTATCCTTTTTCCGCGATCAATTTTTGTTTTAGAATTCGTTCAAATACGACCGACGACGTATTAAACGTTCTGAATATGAATTTATTGTCCAATATAGGCTATTCGTACTCGAATTGAGGCCAGACGTTGATTTAATATTATTTCGCCGAGCGGCGCAGTGTCTCCAAGAGAAACTATTCGCAGTGTGTGCGAATAGTCTCCAAGAGATACTATTCGCAGTGTGTGCGATTAGTCTCCAAGAGATGCTATTCGCACTGTGTGCGAATAGTGTCGGCCAAAAAACTACATTTGCAAGAAAATTCAAATTGTTGAAGCAATTTGTAAATCCAAAATTAAATAAAAAATAATGCGAAGAAACAAACGTCGATCTATTCCGAAATTTGTATATTGTATACCTTTGAAAATGGATCGATTGTATAGCATGGCAATTCTAGATAAAAGTTCCCTTTTGGTTAACTTCATACAGGTCACTACTTCCTTAATATCAAATTGGAACGAATCTTTTTTCGGATCCCATAACATGCCCAAAGACTTCACCCTACAGTCGGATTTTTTTTTCAGAAATTTCGAGTCGACTTCGAAGATCAAGATGTTCAGGTGGGAGTCCTGCCAAAATACGATAGTCGTTGGCAACCCCACTTCCTCAAAGGTAATTTTCTTGTTTCAAACATCCAATTCGTAATTCCACCGTGCTCTCAACGGTGTCATCCCCTGACCTCAAATCGTCTACGTAAAGCTCGTTCTTTACTTCAGTCTGGGCTCTGGGAAATTTAAGTCGCTCTTCATCTGCTAACAAATGCAGCGTTCGAATCGCCAAGAAGGGTGACGCTTTCACCCCAAACGTCAGCCTATTTAACTGAAATTTCTCAATGAGTCCGCCTTTGCTTCGTCTCCACAAAATACGTTGCCGGTTCGCGTCTTCTTTGCTAACATACATACATTTTCTCGATATCAGACTAAAACGCATAACGATATCTTCTCCAGTTGCTAATGATAACCAACAACTCCGCCTGTAACTTAGGACCGGCGTGTATACAATCGTTTAGCGAATACCCTGAGTCAGATTTGCATGAGGCATCGAAAACGACCCTAAACTTTCCTGCTTTTACCACCGCGTGGTGAGGAATATAACTGGATTCTTCATTCACCGGACCGAAATTCTCCAAATGGTCGAGTTCAAAGTACTCGTTCAAACAATTACTATACTCCCCTCGAAGTGTCGAATCTCTTTTCAATTTGTTTTCAATACTAGTGAAACGACTATACGCTATATGTCGGGACCTCCACAGCTGACAGGCATCCTTCTCCTTCATGGGCAAGCTGACTACGAACCTCCCATCTGCTTTCCTGTACGTCGTTTCGCTAAATAACTTTTCACAAAAAATTTCCTCGGGAGACAGAGTTCTTTCTGACACGCGTTCCTCCTGTTCCCAGAACTTCTACAACTGCTCGTCAAGAGACATCTTGGTCATGAAAACTCCCGCTGATTTCATATCAAGTGGTTTCACATTCCCGACCTTCTTTGCGACTCCCAACACCATCCAACCCCAACACATCTCATGGTCGTTTGGACAGTCCAATGTTTATTAACCCCGCCCTTATTATCACCGAGAACACTTCGACATCTAACAACATGTCGACATCGCCTAGTATGTTGAACATTGGGTCTGCTAATTGCAGTTGTTTCACGCACTCCCATTTTTCCCTCATTTCCAACTTCCGTGAAGGTTGCCTGCTCGACACGGATTGAACGACTAACGCTGTGACATTACAAATTTTTTCAGAATTGTAGATGGAACAAAGTTCCAACGTAATTGACCCAAACGCTAAGCCCGAGCCCTGTCGACGGCGTCTGCTCAGTAACAGCGGGAATTTTTAACGACCCTTAACGACGCCTTGGCAGTGATAAAACATGAATTACTCGTGGGACTTACAATTGTTCTCAGCGTGTTGACGTTTCCCTGTTCTCTCTTGACGTTAACTAGTACTGTGGCAAAAACCTTTTCCTTTCCACCTTCGACTAAAGTATGCAATGCTTTTTTATCTGATTTTGTACTGTTGGTTTTGTGATCATTAGAAGAATCGTGCAGAAGGGCGTGATGTTATTTGACACAGTACATACACTTAGTACCAGCTCTACAAGACGTAGTTTTATGACCTTCCTTCAAACATTGATAACAGGCTCTTAATCGTTTCACACAACTCCAGCGATCGTTCGGAAACATTGGTATGAATCTGGAACATCTACCTATCTCATGATCTGCCCGACACATGGCCCAGCCAGTAACTTTTGGCTTCGAGTAACTTGCATCTTTAGACACCGACTTTGCTGATTTGTTGTCGGAAGCGCGATTTGACGATTCGTTATTGACTTAACTGGCTCCGTAGCCATCAGAGAGCGATATCTTTTTTCAACGAAGTTTAAAAATGTTTCGAACTTGGGTAATTCTGTGGCGTCCGCAATTTCTTGCTCCCATAAATTCCTAGTGGTTGATGGTAATTTCCCCGTAGTCATATAAATAATGAAGTAATCCCAATTGTCGGTTATGATTCCATTATTTTTTAATGAATTTAAGACTTGATCTGTGCTATAAATCAAACGTTTCAACTCTGTGGCTGACTCCGTCATGACAGGGCTCAGATTAAATAGAATTTCTAGCTGGCCATATACTAACAACCGTTTGTTGTTGTAGACCCTCAGCATCAGCTCCCACGCGTCACCGTAATTCGCATCGGTTACCGCATACGGAGACAAAAGATCTTTCGGTTCACCTTCTCAGAAGTCAATTCTTTAAATACTGAAACTTCTGAATGTTGGTCAACTTCCTGTTATTGTGAACCAAACTAACAAACATGTCGTGGTATGTTAACCAAGATAGAAAATCTCTGTTGAAAGTTGGCAGAGACAACGGTTTCAGGACTTCTTTACCTCCCACAGAAGAGTCTGAGGACCCAGCCTGATTTTGATTGTCGAGACTACTACCGGCTGATTCAGATTTACCGGTTTTTGAATTAATCCATAAGACAATTTCCATAAAAGTCCCTTCAACCTTACCGATTGAATCGGGTTGTAAAGACTGAATCGCACTCACATCTTTTTCATCGAGTTCCCCTATGGCTTCGGGCACGGTTAAATTATAGTTCGACCATAGTTCTTTAACTACTTCCTGTTTCGTTTCCAGGTAGCACTCATTAATGCGATCTTTCGGAGTTTTTTTTTAATTTGTTAAGGAAGCATCTACTCAAAGAGTCCTCTAAATACTTTATTTTTTTTTTTATAAACATCACTTGACTGTTGCTGTGGCATAATGATTTTAAATTACTTCAAACTTGCGGAAAATTCTTCGGAGAAAAAAAAACATATAACAAAACGCCAACGATTCGAGACAAGGAATGTACACTTGAATGTGGGAGAATAAATTTATTTAAATGAATAAATTGTGCTGACTACTTATAGTAAGTTGCCTAATATCGATCTATCATTACAAGACAATCCTAAAAATAACATTTTGTTGATATCATTCTTCGTCAAAAATTTTTAAAATAATGAAATTTAAGTATTTAAACACTTTCGTCAATTGTATATGTGATTCGTTATTATATGTATCGTTTTAATTAAAATGTCTTCAGATAAATCTTTCAATCGTGACTTGTCTAGCATCATATCGTCAAAGAACTTTATTACACTGGCTCCAAATGATCCTCTACTGCCGAACCATAATCCATGGACTGACCATTTCCGCATTCCGAATTCGTTGACATATTTTTCCTCGTAAAATGGAATGCATTTTTCGTAGATTTCTGCCTTCTCGTTTTGAACCTCCTCGTCCTGATGCGAGCTACTTGTTTCGTATCGTATTGTTGGATCGACAATGTACGCATTCGGTAGTTTCGGGTGGAATGCCACAATGTCACTGAATCGTGATTGGCCGTTGGTATCTGTAGCGTGAACTTCTTCGAAACAAGTGAAACCCTTTCCTTTTAACAGGTCGGTAATGGCATGTTTGACGCTGTGGTGTCTCGCTGTGATGAGCAGGTTGTTGTGTGAGCAGCTTCCTGTAACGTGTGCGATTGTTTCACTCTCTCTGCCGCATTTACAGCAAAGGTTGGAAGCGCTGACAACTCCTGGTACCGCGTTGAGAGCAGCGTAATTGCAGTTTAGCTTGATTGCAGATACCCATTCCGATGACGATAGAGTATTCTTATTATATATGAAGTCGTTGCTTGCGGTGTGATTTTTGAAATTCTTCACTCCTGAACCCTGGTACTTTAGGTTGCACCATTGTTCGAATGCCTCTTCTCGAAGTGATGTCCGAAGAGCTTTCGATGAAGTACCCGTTACGTTCAATTTTTTGACGCAGTCATCCATTTCTTGGGCGCAGTCCGATATGCTTTGGAACAGTCCATCGTTCGCCTGGCTCAGTTTGTTAGCGATTGCAAAGTGTTGAAGGAAAACTTCCCATGCTGATCGGAATAGTCCAAGTCCGCGAAGCCTCCTTGGTGCGTAAAACATATGGTCGTTTGTTCGCATTGGCAGTCCGATTATTTCTTTAACTGTTCTTCGAATCATCACATCCAGACCGTCTGTGACATACGTTGGAATTTTGTTGAGTGGAGCTGCTTGCAATGGGTATATTAACGTCGGGAAGATATATTGATTGATGACGTTTAGCTTTTGGTCGGGTTTCAGAAGTGGCGACGTCGATAGCATATTCAGTTTCGTATTGAGCTCCCCGATGCATGAGTTGTCAAATACCAATTCTGAATTGTATGAACATCCGAGGTATTTAATTCTCTCGCTCGGTTTAACTCCAACAATTTCACTTCCGTCACATAATTTTAATGAATCTTCCATTAGTTTGCCGTCTCTGATGATGATTGCCTGACTTTTGGCCGCGTTGATTTTTAATCCAATTTTCAGTAGCAAACTTTTCACCAACTCTATTGACCGGATTGCTTGACTTTCTGATTCAGCCGTCACTGCCTGGTCGTCAGCAAAGCCAGTTAAACACAGGGGATCGTAATCGTCATTGAGTCGGAAGCCATTGTTTTGAGCGTATTGTGGCTCATTATTATTATATTAAATAGAATCGGTGATAGCGGTGCGCCTTGACAGACTCCGCACTTAAATTGGATCGGTTTCGATGACTCCTTGCCAATCGATAATATCGCGAAATTGTTGGAAAGCAGGCTCATGATCAGGTTGTGCAGATTTTCGGAGACACCTTTCGATCTGAGTGATTTTGATACGTGCTCATGACCGATTTTATCATATGCTTTTGAGACGTTTTGTACTTTTTCGCTCTAGCCAAGCAAGCGTTCACTAGCCTTGCATTGATGTGGCAACCTGCCAATCCAGAAACGAAACCACGCTGGTTGCCGTTTATGTTGACTTGGACACGGAGAATTGAGTCGAGTGCTTTCTCAATCACCCGTCTTATCACAGAAAATATCACTATGGGACGCCAGTTATTTACTGAATTTGGGTCACCTTCTTTGTCGATCAGTATCATGATTCCATTTCGAAAGCCTTTAGGAACATATGCATGTGTGAGCATTGTGTTCGCTATTGACGAGATTGATTTTGCTACGTTGAGCTTTCGTAACGTTTTTACGGATTTTTTTTCTCTCTTAACAGGATAAAAATTGCCGTAAACAAAATTAGAACCACTTACTTGTGAATTAACTCCTTGACTCCAAATCTTGTAAATTGATGTTAACGACTTGTAAATTGAAACGACTTCAAATCCAAAAAACGTCTTCGATTTTCTGTTGAACATTTGTCTGACCAAAAATGTCTCGATGACGAACTAATTTGTACAGGACTCGCAATCACGAACTGAACTTTACGGCATCGAACCGGAACTAAACTCGACGTTACGGCTTCACTCGGGAACTTATCAAAACGTAACTGCTTCACTCGGGAACTTATCAAAACGTTGCTGCTTCGCTCGGGAACTTATCAAAACGTTGCTGCTTCTGTTTTATGATTTTCAAATCCAAACTTCCTTTGACTATGACTTCGTGTATGGAAGTCGGAAAGTGGGGTTAGGTAGCAGACCCCACTTTCCGACTTTGCTGGACTCAAAGAAAAGCTTCCAACGCAGTAACAAAATTTTTCTTTGACAGTGTAGAGCTTTGACTGTTCTTCATAATTTTCATGATTTTTTGACTTATTGGCTCTAGGGAACCTCCAGGTCGGCTTCGGACTCAGTTATCATCTTAAAAACTTTTCAGAACACTATATTATATATTGATACTTCATTGAATTGCACAAAAAATTTGGGGCGCGCGCCCCCCTAGAAAAGCGGTCTAGATACGGTACTGTGGTCCCCCGAAGGTTTTGTATAAGGCTTGTTTTTGTTAGCAAAAGGTGTGTCGAATTCAAACAGGGTGCTATTGTCCAAATTTCCTTCCAGATTTCATTCGGGTGAAAATCGGTAGCGTCAAGCAATTTGGCTGTAGTGATTGCCGGGCTACGATACTTCTGTCTCTCAATTGTTGGCGATTCTGTGTCAATGGTTCATGTTCGATGCGCAAAAATTTCTTCGATGGGTTAACCGAGGGAGTAAGTGGGACGGGCGTTAATTCCGATTGATCGATTCAATTAACCGAATTGATTAATTATTTGGTCAATTAGCATATCAGTTTGATCAATTGACTTGAAAGCGAAGTTTAGTCCGAAATAGCACCTTACAAACTAGAAGTAGTAACGCTGTAATCTACTATTGATTGAGGAACTTTGAATTGTAACTTTCTAAGTTTCTAAATATGATTTTCATTAAGTTTCAGCGTACTATCATCCAACTACCGTAAACGCATAATGAACATTGAAAAGACTCCATTAGTAACGTCACTCATAAGAGCTTGTAAAAATGCAGACTTAGACGAATTGATAAAAGTGAAGGAAAGCATTTGTCGTAATGGAATCACGCCAAAGGATTTAAATTCAGTTGATAACAATGGAAGGGTAAAAGCTTATCAATACAATGTTCTTCACGTTAACCGTACTATGCTTGGTTGTGTATTGAAATGTCTCAAAAATATTAAGGCTAACAACAAGAAGTTACAAAAGCATATTACGTTGACGTAAGGGCAATTATAGTATGTTGCAATTCAAGGACCTTAATTTAAAATGTATACGCAGACAGCCTTATCTTACATTTGCATTACGTCATATACCAAAGTTCTGGATTTTCTATTGCAATTAAGAGGCATCGACGTCAATAAAGCCGATAACGAAGGAAATACTCCGCTACACTTTGCAGCTGAGGCTGGTAATTGAATTTATTACATTTTTTGTGCTTCACATTTGCTTCAGAGCGACATTGCGAAGTCTTCATGCAATAGACAATCTTTATGGTTTTCTGGAACTATTTTATTGAGATTAGTTATACCCTCAATGTCCCAATTCCTGCATATTTTGCCTGTATACGGTTGACTAATATTTTAAATTTGCAATTAAAATTTCCTTAATTTTAGTGACGGCATCGTTTTAGTCGACATGTTAAGTTTTTCCTTGTTTGTGGTGGTTAAGACACATGGTAAACTAATTTTGAAAGTGTGTTTGTGTCAATGTAATATACAAAATGCGAGGGGAGTATGACGTCATAGCCTCCTCGTTTTGGGATCGATTTAATTATTTTCCGGGAAATTGACAAATTATTTTGATAATGTGTAATGAGAAGAATTGTCTTCTTTAACGTATATTTTCGCCTAAAAATAGTTTGAAGCTATTTTGAAAAATTTACGCATATCTATTCCCAGCTTAGGAAGCCATGGTGTCGCTACTCACAAATGGTCTACAAGGCAAGACAAGGAGATCCTGTCGGAGACCACCCCTCAAGGCCTATTTTTGGAAATTCGTATCTCCAAAAATTTTCCAAATAACTTCCAAAATTTCCAAAAATGTTCCAAATCTTCCAAATAATGATTTGAAAATTATTTACAAAATTTGGAAAATTTGGAAATAAGATTTTCCTAAAATAGGCCCTCTATGACATCTATGACATGTCATGACACCACGAGACAACAATTAAATTCCCTCTCAAGAAATAGTTCTTTCTTTTATCTTGATAGAATAGGAATAAGACCCTGCTTTAGTTGCCTTCGACGTAATCTTTTTTTAGATTTATGAACCTTCCTTCATCGTTCAGGTTTTCACAAAAATATTTCTGCAAATTTCCATGTAATGTCCGAAATCGCATACCATTTTTGGATAGTTGGACATCAGGCCTTGGCGCCTAAAACGTCGTCAAAAATCGGCGACTAGTACCAATTTTTTCCAAAAAATTAAAAAAAAAGTCACACATTTTTATCCTTCCCATTTTAGAAAATCTGATCTCTTTCGGAAAAGTTTAAAAAATCTGTATTGTTGCGAAAGGAAGTCATATTTTGAAATCAAATCGGAAGAAATGAGAAGCCGTATTTATAAGCCGTTTTCGGCTGGCCTCCCAAACCACTTTCAAAATAGTCTCTCTGATCGGTGCATAAATCCAGTTGCATACACATTGCACCAGGACCTATTTTTCAAAAGCCATGTGTCTTAAATTGCGAAAAATTTCTCGAGTTTTTCAAAGTTTCTGAAAATGTGAATCTTGCAAAAGCTTGTAAAATATTGAGCAGTATATTTCGCTGCAACATATTTTTATTGATTGGAATGACCGTTTAAAAGCCATTAACAATTCTTCATTGCAAATTGTTCAAAAATATGAAGGACAAAAATGTTCACACTCACTTGTCTTTAAGACCATGTGTGTATCTTGGTCACAGAATGATTACAACTATGACAAGTTCTTTGAATTCTCGATGAAGGCAGTCGATTTTCAGTCTGAAAAAAATTATATCACTCTAAGTTTACAAAAAATGCTTATACAATTTTTGCAGATCGAGAACCGACTGCCTTCATTAAAATTCAATGTCAATAAATTGATTGTTTAGCAAATTTAAAAAATTTTAACAATTCTTGCACGGAAGCTGAACAACAACTTTGTTTTTTGTCAATTCGAAATAACAAGTTTTGTTTTTATGCGGTGCGCACGCTTTTTGAGAACACCCCTAAGGAATTTACGACTGCTGTTCGGAAAACTCCTACCAAGTGACGCCTTTCGAGAATATAAAATCACATGTTGAAAGATCATGTGGCTGTACAGAGTTCATGCTAATAGCAAAACTCAAAATCCTATTGAAAGTGTAATAATAACAAAGTCAATCGCGTCATAGATTCGGCATCGAACGCTGATTGACCAAATAATCAAATCTTAAATATCGACGTGTTACTGAATCCGTCCCAGATGCTGCTCCAAATAGTAACACCGAAGCTTTAATATATATTATGCTACTGGGGAGTAGCCGAAACATTATACTCGAGTACATAAGACACGAACAAGTGAGCGAAGCGAGTAGCATATAATATTTTATCATATCGGCCACAATAGCGTTTTATACACAAAGTCTAGGTAGCCGTGCAGGGTAGAGCGTAGGATTTTTTTTCCAATTTTTTCATATTCAGTGCCCAATGTTCGAATCTGGGTGGATGAATTTTTTTTTTCAATGAGGAATTACATTTTAGACTTATAATTCGCTTTTTTTCGATTTTTGTAACATACACGCATCATACGGTGAATGATCTAATTTAAAATTTTGATTTTTTTCTATAATGAAAAAAGAAATACGTTGCATTCGCATGCATACTACGATCGTACGTTTTGTCTTTGATAACAACGAAATTCATTGTATATGTAGTAATTCGAAACACAGGCATACTGTGTCGTACGCTTTATGTACATTTTAAATTCAATCACGTTAGCTGTAACGATACAAATAACATTTCGTTGTTTTATGAAGATGCGGTGGTCGAGTGGTTAGCATAGTTTGATATTAACTCGAGGGTCCGGAGTTCGAGACTCGTCGGGGGCATGGTTCTTTTTCTTTAAAAATTTCTAGAGTAAAACATTTTGTTCTAGGATAATAATAATTTAAAGTAAAATGAAAGTCCCTAGGCGGCACCTAATACATAAAATAAGGTACTGCATATCCCTTATATACGGAAACACTTAATATATCAAATACGCTTTCCGATGTGATAAATATCATTATAAATTTGATCGATGACAACGTTAATGAATACACTCGGAATCGACCGAAGGTCGATCAATTGATGGAAGTGTAAATTTTGGAGTATGCACCGAATTCGACGCAAATCGGTCAAAACTCTTGATTTCACCGCCGATCGACACCTTCAATCGATAGAAGCTGAAGTCGATGGAGAATCTCAATCAGTGAATAGAGTCTTCGTTCAACAGGCGGCGGAAAAATGAAAAACGTTGACTTCGAAGGATTTCATTCGAAGAAAAGGTAAACTTACCAAAAGAAGACCATTGGGATTATTTCCAGTATGAAATTAAACATTTAAAAGTGAAGACTTTATTTCTAAAGTTTTATTTTTGAAAACCTAAAAAATTCCTCAAGTTTCTTAAGTTTCCTTAAAAAATTATCAAGTTTTCTAAGGTTTCCCAAGTTTCTTAAAGTTTCTCGAATTTCTGATGTAGTTTCTGAAAAAAAGGCTCTGCCACGTACAGTAAAACATTTGAGGCCTTACCCATCTTGCCCCATAATTGCATGAAGTTTTCGCAAAATTGAATGAACTCATTCAATGGCCTGTTTTAAGTCTCAGTATAATGTTATATGATGCTAAAAGAACTGAGGAAGTGCTTCACGCACTTGAAATGGTAACATTTCTCGCATATAAAACGATCTTTTTTTGTAGTGTAAATATTACTTATGTAAAATTTACAGGACAAGCTGAAATAATTACTATGCTCATCACTCGTAGTCGGAGTTTGATCATCGACGCTAAGAATAATTTTGGATTGACTCCATTGATGAAAGCAGCCATACAAGGACGCACGGAGTGTGCTAAAGGATTAATACTCGCAAGTAATTGTTAAGTAATTTCTTTATTATATTATATTATTTGAATAGAAACACAAAATAATTATCTGAAGTATTGCTGTTTTGCTTGGTCGGTAATTTAAAATTACTAAATCTTTTGTATTGCTTTTGATGTATCTTTCGTCCAAAATGTGCCATTTTTCGCACTGAAAACTAGACTTCATTTGACGTTTTTTGATCAAAATACGAAGTCGACTAATAAAACCATATTAGTCCAGTTCGAAACGTTCGAACTGGACTAATATTATTTAGTCGAGTTTAATTCATAAATTGACGGTTCTCAATGGTTGCTTCATGAAATGTTCAAGTTCATTTCGAAAAAATTGAAGAGTATAATTTTCGTGTTTTGTGCTCTAAATGGCTTTTACAACAATACTTCAGATATTTGTTTTGGTGTTTTTCGAAAGCAAACACCGCTGCTATTCTTTGCAAAATAGCAGCTTTCATTATCAATGAAGTCTAAATTTGTAATTTAATAACAAAAAAAAATTTTTATATCTTCTTTGATCGAATTTCTTTGATCTTTGGAATTTGTTATATATCACATTATTGACGTCCTTATTTCTCGGGATGAGATCAAAACAAAGGCATTTTTTCTAATTTATAAGGCTATATTTCGCCGCATCTGGGCAGACATCATCAGACATCAATTGGAAATTTCACATTTGTATTATTAAATCTTATTTATATAAAAAACAATTTTACCTTTCTTCCCTAAAATCACAATTTTTTGCTCAATTTAAAATTTCACAGTTCGTTTTTATGTTCAAAATAATAGTATATTATAACACAAGGGGTATAATCGCGTAATTATAGTCGAGGTTGGTAAAAGTTCGAGGGGCGTTAGCCCCGAGAAATTTTACCAACCGAGACTATAATTGCAAGATATACCCCTTGTGCTATACGATATTTTATCACATCGGGGCCTATAACTGCCAATTTTGCACAAAACATGAAAATACACTGTACATTGAAATCGTTGCAAAGGCAATCGTTTCAATCTAGTAAACAGTTGTCATCAAATTGTACGGTCAATCGATTCTTCCAAAAAAAAGTAAATAAAACTCGTTTTGATCAAAATTTTGTTTTAATTCATGTTGAAATCCCAATTCAACACAATAAAATGTTTTAAACAACAAATAAACGTTTGTGAAGTTGAGCATGCTTTGAAAAAGGCGATGTGAGTTTGTTTTGCTATTTTCCATCGACATAAGAAACATTTGATTCGCATGTAATGATTACGTTATAGTCCTTATTCAACATATGAAACTCGACTATAATAAGCCGATTATAGTCCTGCTTTCAGGGCTATAATGGGCATGTTATAGGCCCCGATGTGATAAAAGTATCTTACTGGTTTTTGATGTTAAATTTTGGTTGACAATATGTCCGGGGTTTACATGTTGCGATTTATCTGGTTTATTAATCGTCATTTATTCTTTTGTAGATCTCGAGGCTATTTGCGTAGCTAATATAGGTCGATGTAGCAAGATTCCATGAATTTCCGTTTGAATCCGTTTTCCTCGTGATCTATAATTTTTATGTTTTTGGACCCGTACGAAGTACAAAAGTCCTATACGTTTACTACAAACAATTTTATTGTAACATGGGGTAGATCGAGGTGGGAGGGGGGGGGGGATGCATCTATTCGTCTAGAGATGACGAATCAGCAATAAAAAAAATGTCCGTCTGTCCGTCTCCACTTTTTTTTCCAAACGGCTCAACCGATCAGCCTAAACTTTTGTTTCCCTGAAAGGTACATGCCTCTCATGATTCAAGTTCGAAGATGAGCAAAATCAATTAAGTGGTTCCGGAGATATGGTCGAGGAAGTGACCAAAAACATGGTTTTTCGAAGGTCGGTGAAGCTTTTTTGCAAATATCTCAGCAAGTATAGCACGGAAATTCCTCATTGAAAGCATTTCATGTCACAAAACTGGGAAAAAAATTTTGTGGGAATCGGTACAGGGGTCTGCGCACTGGGACCAATGGAATGGACGAAATTGAGATTCTTGGCCATACGAAAACAGTTTTTCGTCTATATTTCCTTAACTATGCAATATGGAGATTTACTGTCAAAGGCAAAGTTGTAGAGAATTAAATTTAAGCGAACACGTGTTTCAGGGTTTTGGGGAAATATGGCCCAATCCTGGTATATGGCCACTTTCATAATTGGGCAGGATGACCCAGATCTCCAGAACTATGAGAGTTCGAAAGTTGGTTCCAAAGGCGAAGTTGTAGAGAATTAAATATAAGCGAACACATATTTCAGGGTTTTGGGGAAATATGTCATAATACTAGTATATGGCCTCTTCCATAATTGGGCAGGATGACCCAGATCTCCTGAACTATCAGAGTTGAAAAGTTGGTTCCAAAGGCGAAGTTGTAAAGAATTAAAGTTAAGCGAACACGTGTTTCAGGGTTTTGGTGAAATATGGCTTAATACTGGTATATGGCCTCTAACATAATTGGGCAGGATGACCCGAATCCCCAGAACTATGAGAGTTGCAAAGTTGGTTCCAAAGACGAAGTTGTAGAGAATTAAATTTAAGCGAACACGCGTTTCAGGGTTTTGGTGAAATATGGCCCAATACTGGTATATGGTCTCTTCCATAATTGGGCAGGATGATCCAGATCTCCAGAACTATAAGAGTTAGAAAGTGGGTTTCAATGGCGAAGTTGTAGAGAATTAAATTTAAGCGAGCACGCGTTTCAGGGTTTTGGAAAAATATGGCCCAATACTGGTATATGGCTTCTTCCATAATTGGGGCAGTATGACCCGAATCTCTAGATCTATGAGAGTTGGAAAGTTGGTTCCAAAGGAGAAGTTGTAGAGAATTAAATTTAAGGGAACACGTGTTTCAGGGTTTTGGTGAAATATGGCTTAATACTGGTATATGGCCTCTAACATAATTGTGCAGGATGACCCGAATCTCCAGAACTATGAGAGTTGGAAAGTTGGTTCCAAAGACGAAGTTGTAGAGAATTAAATTTAAGCGGACACGTGTTTCAGGGTTTTGGTGAAATATGGCTTAATACTGGTATATGGCCTTTAACATAATTGGGCAGGATGACCCGAATCTCTAGAACTATGAGAGTTGGAAAGTTGGTTCCAAAGGCGAAGTTGTAGAGAATTAAATTTAAGCGAACACGTGTTCAGGGTTTTGGTGAAATATGGCTCAATACTAGTATATGGCCTCTTCCATAATTGGGCAGGATGACCCAGATCTTCAGAACTATGAGAAATAAAAAGTTGGTTCCAAAGGCGAAGTTGTAGAGAATTAAATTTGAGCGAACACGTGTTTCAGGGTTTTGGGAAAATATGACCCAGTTCTGGCATATGACCACTTTCATAATTGGGAAGGATGGCCCGAATCTCCAGAACTATGAGAGATAGAAAGTTGCTTCCAAAGACAAAGTTGTAGAGAATAAAATTTTAAAGAACACATGTTTCAGGGTTTCAGGGGAAAATGACTTAGTCCTTGGATATAAGCTTTTCTACATTTGAATGGTCTGAGACGTACTTCGGTAGGGCCTTTGACATTACCTTGGGTAATTTCTATGGATCTTCGAAATTCTTACAGTTATAAAAGAACAGAAAACGTTGGATTGTTTGCTTATTTGTATGTTTAGATACATTCGAGTCTCTTTGCTACATGTATTCTGTTTGCCACATCTATTCTGATACGTACGGGTCTTTGGTTATGTTTTTGTTCAACGTCGTGTCCAGGTTCGTCGAGCGCATGGTTGACGAGAGCTGACCTGTAACCCGGTGTAAATCTATTCTTTAAGTCCGTTTTATGTTAATTTGCGCGTTTTTTTTTTTTACTTGTTCTTTCCGTTTCTCCTAGAAGGGACAGATTCTTGCTTTGCAGTCGATTCGATAGATTGCATTTGTGTGTTCTTCTTTTGGTATCTTTGTTTTGGTTTTCGTGAAAATATTTGTCTGCTCAGATGCGACGAAATATAGCCTTATAAATTAGAAAATATGCCATTATTTTGATCCCATTCCGAGAAATAAAGACGCCAATAATGGGACATATAAAAAAAAATTAGAGATAGCGTGTTTCAGGGTTTTGATGAAAAATGACACAATCCTACTATATTACTTCTAAAATTATGAGGGGTGACCCATATCTCTAAAACTGTGGCAATTAGAAAGTTGCTTCCAAAGGCAAAGTTGGTGAGAATTACATTTTAGAGAAAACGATTTCAGGATTTCTTGAAGAAACCACGTTGGTCCTCTTTTTGATATAATGCAGGGGAGAACAATCAGGCCATCAAAATCAATGGTCTCAGTCGTACTTCGGTAAGGCCTTTGACATTACCTAGAGTAATTTCTATGGACGTTTCAACTTCTAATAGTTATAAAACAGCACAAAACATTGGATTGTTCGCTGATTCCTATATTAAGATACGTTCGAGTCTTTTTGCAAAATCTATTCTATTTGCCATATCTGATACGTACGGGTCTCTGGTTATGTTTTCCTTCCATGTTCAATTATAAACAATTACCACTTTAAGAGAATGCTGGAGTTAGAAAATATTAACAAACATTAACAAAAAATGAAAATCTTTGATATTCTCATAAAACGATAAATATCTTTGATAATTCGAAAGAACAACTACTTTCAAGGTGGTGTTATGAGATGTCAGACGACACATCCTACAATGTATTATATGCACGGCTCGTCAGTCGTTAAAATAATTAACAACTTAATCGGAATAGATCATCAGGATGGAAAGTGAAGTTTGGTTTTGCCGTCGAAATCTTTATAAAGTTCATTTCAAGTTGCTTTTGCGCATAGATACATTGGCTAGGTTTTTTTGTTGTTTTTGCCTTTTTGACCCAAAAAATAAAATTTTTTAGCTTGACGTTCAAATAGACAGGGATTTCAAAATCACCTATTTCTGCGTGACAGACTTAATGAACGAACAGTTATTTAAAATATTAGTTTTTTGGGACTTTAGGAAAAGTTTTTGATGATATAGTGAGTTTATATATATATATATATATATATATATATATATATATATATGAGTTTGTTGGTATAAAAAGTCAGTCTCTTTCAAACTAAAAGCAAAGAGTTAATGTTATACAGGAAGAAAATCATAAGCTTGTGCACCTTTCCTATTTCTCTTTTATCGAAAACGAAGTTAAAATGAAATGTTGCACAATCTTACGATTCTCATCCTGTAGTTAGATGCGAGGGGTGACTCACTTCATTTAGTCCATTTGTTCTTTTATTCCATTTATTCCCAATTTTTTTTACATACAAAAGCTTCGTTAATTTTTTTTTTTTTTTTTTGAATAAATTATATATTTTAATTTTAATTTTATTGTTTATTTCATTAATAATTAGAAGAATACAAAAATTCATCTAATCGACATAGTAAGCTTACGGGTATGTCGAACTAAATGAACGTATTTGAATTTTAAAAAGCGCGCGTAAAAGAACAGAACCAGTCGGTAAATATAAATTACAGAATGTCTAGCTTGACTTGTTTCGCTGAAAACTGAGCAGTTTTAAAAAAAGTCTCTGTATTTTCAAGTGTACTTTGTAAACACATCTTGTATCTTGAAAGCATATCATGTAATTAAACTCTTTTAGACGCATGTCCATTGGAAAGAGATCCTTTTCGCCGCCTAACAACAGAACAATGGGCTCAACTTTGTGGTCATAAGGATTGTGCTGATTTAATAAACAAATTGATCAGGAGTCGTATACAAGCCACTCTGCTGAGGAAAGATTTTGCCGGTAAAATGAAAAGGGAAGGTAAATGTGGCAGCCCGAATATAGGAAATGGTATTAGAAGTTGCTTTTCTTCGTCGCACATTAAATTCCGTCAATCTATTTATAGGCATAATGACCAAATTGATGAACATTATTCCAAACATGAAGCGGCCAAAATTATCTTCTGAAACGGATTTACCTGATCTACTTAACACCATGACATTAAAAGAAAGCGTACTTAGTTCTCTTCCCATCGTGGAAATAACTCCGGCTAACAATCTCCACCTTATCAGCAAGTATAAAAATCGTTATGCAACTGATGAATTGGTCAATTTAAACGAAGACCTACAAGCAATCATGCCAACGAAGGTGTCGTTACGAAGAAATTCTTGCAATCAGTAATTGTTGAAGTCGACATTGAAAAAAGTTTGTGAATTGATGGTTGTGATAACGCATCGTTTCATGCATTTGTTAATACTTGTCAATTTTTAATTTTTGTAACTTTTTAAGTGTAAATTCATTAGTTTTTTAATTATATAATATAATTCCATTGGGAAATGATATTTTGTCTGTGCTTAAGGAAAATCAAATAAAATGCTCTTAATAGAAGAAATTTTGAGATGTTACTTTTCTTTGTGATGCGAATAAAGATTGTGAAAGCGGAAAATGGAGGTAGAAGCGGAATTTGAAGGAGTCGATTACAAGAGGGCGAACAAGTTTTAATTAAGAGGATGCTACAAATGGAATTTTATTGATGATTCGTTTTATTACGGCTGGGTTGGCTCAGTGGTTAAGTACTAGCCTCCCACCAAAATGGTCGGGGTTCGATACCAGTGACAGATAATTTTACATTTTCTGAATGTATAACATCCTACAGTTCACTCGAGTCAAAACAACAGTTTCCAAAGCGGTTTGCTCAAAATAAATGAGTGTGTTTGTGTAGAAGTAAGCTTTGGCGAAACTACACGTAAAATATTTTGCTCCGCAAAAATTGTATTTTAAATTTTGAAAAAAGTTTTTTTTTATATTAAAATGGTTCCTGAAAAGTCATCGGGATGCAAATAGGGACTATCATAGTCTGGGTTCGATTATCTCGGTGTGACCCGTTAAAACATTTGGAATCTGGAGATAAAACTGAATTTGCAATTGGTATTGGCTGATTCGGCTGCCAAATAATAAATTGGAGCCCGTTTACAAAACGCTGATATGAATGATGATTTCGACATGCTTTTTTGCGTTTTTGTATAATACCTTTGGCCAGATATCAGCCCTAAACTCGAGATTGGTCTCAATCGACAGCCCTTAATATTTCCTCAGCGCCAAAATGCACTGTTCGTTGAAAAAAATGTTGCTAGTGACATAAATGATGATTTCGACAGGCTTGTTTGCGTTTTCGCTTAATATCTTTGGTCAGATATCAGCCCTAAACTCAAGATTGGTCTCAATCGTCAGCCCTAAATTAGCCCCTTTGGAATAGCTCGAGAACAGTCTATAAATAATGACCAAACAGTAGAAAACACATTTGACATGATTCGGCCCATTCAACCATTAAATATAGTATAGTATATAGCCCTAAACTTGGAAGTTGTAGCCCCGTTCAGCCCTTAACCAGCCCCTTTCGTTTTGAGCCCTCCCAAAAAAATTAAGTGTGTGGGGCTATAGCTCGAGTCCAGTAACAGCTCAAAACTGGTCCAAATCATCAGCCCTTTAATTCAAGGTTTGTGTTCATACGTACGGTTACATTAAAAACAATTTTTTTTCTCTGTTTCGACCTCATTTGCTTTAGAAAGAAACGGAAAAAACTTACGTATTTTTTATAAATTATTTCGATTAAGTGGATCCTTACAAGACCAAAGTTGTTCGACCACATATCTCAAAAATGTTTACTTTTTTATTAAACGTAATTTTTTAATTAAATATTCCGCGCGTAAGTATTCCACAGCACATTTTGAGTAACGGATAATTTGTGTCCTAAAATATATTCAGAATAAATCTTATCACTTTGTCATCTCTTTAAATGGGAAAATTTCGACATGTTTTTTTTGCGATTTGCTGAATATCTTTCTTAAGAGATCAGCCCCAAACCCAAGGCAGGTCTCAATCGTCAGCTATTAATATTTGTTAACGCCGGAGTGTACCACCTGGTGAGAAAATTTAGTCTACTGATGTAATTGATGATTTCGACATGCTTTTTTTTGCCGGGAGATCATCCCTAAACTCAAGATTGGTCTCAATCGTCACCCCTTAATATTTCCTAAGCGCCAAAATGCACTCCTCGTTGAAAAAAATGTGGCTAGTGACATAAATGATGATTTCGACATGCTTTTTTGCGTTTTTGTTGAATATTTTTGGTAAGACATCAGCCCTAACCTCAAGATTGGTCTCGATCGTCAGCCCTTAATTAGCTCCTTTGGAATAGCTCGAGAGCAGTCTACAAATAATGACCAGACAGTACATTTGACATGATTCGGCCCATTCAACCATTAAATGCTCGAGTCCAGTAACAGCTCTAAACTTGGGAGTTGTAGCCCCGTTCAGCCCTTAACCAGCCCCTTTCGTTTTGAGCCCTCCCAAAAAAATTAAGGGGTCGGGGTTACAGCGACATGTACCTAGAAATAAGGCTTTGAAAACATGATATGATCAATTTGTATATCAATTGTGTATCAATTTGATCAATAAAATTTGTAGGTCGATATAGATTGAAAGTCTATTTACTACATTTTTATAAGAGTTTTTGTATAAAAATTAATTGACGTATTTGATGGAATGCACGCAACACAAAATAAAATGTGAAATAAACTAGGATTTGAACCGAAAATTCTGGAAAAAATGAGTTTATAACGGCGCAGCATTGCTCACTGAGCTATATAGACCGTTAATGCCTTGCGTTATTATCACATCGACAAATGAAATAACAAAATGAACGCAGCACATTGTTCTACGATAGTTCATTCGATATCATGAGCGCGCGGTAGCGATGCGCCCGTGACGCAAGTCCCCATACGAACAAAAAATTCGGAAAAATTTTTTTCGTAGACTTCGGAACCATATATACAGCTAAGTTTTGACTTCCCCTCTCCCCTTGCGACGTACCCCCTGGAAAATATATTTCCTGGATTCTACGGAAAATTCTAAGGCGAAGTGTCTTTTCACTCATTAAAATCGGTTCGGTGGATCCGAAGATACGACCTTTAGAAAATGATCATTTCCTATACAAAAAGTGATGTTTCATAGAAGCCAAAGTTAATGCAAACATCCTACGTTAGTTAGTTAGTGGGTTAGTTAGTTCCAGGGCCATTTGTATGAAAAACCATGAAAAACAATTTTTTTGGCTCGTGCTCGAAAACGGCTCGATAACTTTTCTTGAAATTTTGCAGGGACCTTCGGGTGGGCATTCTACGTCATATGAGATTTTAAAAAAGGGGGGGTACCGGCCTCGTTTGGGCGCCAAGGTTCTTAGAAGGCGCCATATAAAGGCCATATGTATGTGTTTGTGTGTGTAGTGTGTATGATAGCACATTTTGTATGAATCAATGGTTGTTGGGTTGGGTGTGTAGTGTATCAGGGTGACCGCCAAAATGGCGGAAAATAGGCGGGGACTCAAAAAAAAACTTTTGATATGTTGTACAGAAAGTTGAGGGGATCATTTTCGCCCATGGAAGTAGTAGCCGCCGCGTTTCGGTTTGGCGGCGGTGGCGGATCAAAAAAAACTTTTGATATGTTGTAGAGAAAGTTGAGAGGATCATTTTCGCCCATGGAAGTAGTAGCCGCCGCGCTTCGGTTTGGCGCTGGCGGCGGCTCAAAAAATACTTTTGATATGTTGTAGAGGAGGTTTAGGGGATCATTATCGCCAATGTAAGTACGAGCGCGCCGCGCTTCGGTTCGGCGGCAGCGGCGGCTCAAAATAATGCAAAACATTTCAATCACAACGAAAACCCTTCTTAAAAGGAAAACGTGACGCAAGTCCTCGTCCCTTCTTCTAAAACAACTGATATCACAACAAAAACCCTTTTTAAAAGGGAAACGTGACGCAAGTTCTCATCCCTTCTTCCAAAACAACTGATATCAATTTTTGTGACGCTTGCAGCTTCGGAACGCAAAAAAATTCTTTTGAAATATATTCACTTTTGATTAAAAAAAATGCGCAACAAATGCCGGAACCCCTCTGTGTTATAGTTTTTCTGTTCTTTCAGCTTTCACAATGCAAAAATTTGACTTTATTTTGGCGTATTTTTGTACAGGAAATCAAATTTCTGCGTATGAAAGCTGAAAGCGTAGAAAAATTATTACATTAACATTGCTGCAAGCGTCACAAAAATTGATATCAGTTTTTTTGGAAGAAGGAACGAGGACTTGCGTCACGTTTCCCTTTTAAAAAGGGTTTTTGTTGTGATTTAGCCTACTCTACGAACTCAAATAGTGTACGCTGTATTTCAGGAGTTATTTTTTTTGTTTTCAAAATGTTTAATGTTTAATTGTTTGTTTCAACGACCGAGTGCTACTACGTTAAAGCATAGTACAAGTGAGGTCATGTAAACAGCAGGTAACATAAGGTAACAACCTCAATTGTAATATACCGACCTCAAACAACTTAAAAATTTATAACCTCACCTAGTCAACGTATTTATGCGAAAAAAGCATCTTGCAGTCAGCTTAATTGATTGTAAAGAGAAAAATACTTTTTGTTTGAGAAAGGTATATATAGGTCAGTTATGAAGGTTTTTTTTAGTTTGAATTTATTTATTTATTTAGTGTATGGAATTTTTAATTCTCATAATTGTACATTAGCATGAAAGAATTATCGTTGCTGTACCCCCACTCGCTGTGGTGGCTGTTGAAGTCACCAGCATAAATTGCCGGATGTTACTGTACATTTAACATGGAGTCATTCCATTGTACCGCAGGAGACTTGTAAACGTTCGTTATGCTCAAAGATCCGATGCGTATAGTTGTAGAATAAACGCCTCCATTTCCATTTGATTCTAAGACGTGTGTATCACTTATGGCATGTCGAACATATGTAGCAATACCATGCACTCGGGAAGGTTCAACAGCTATTAAATCAAAACCTCCTATAGCTCCTCTATTTTCTATTTGAGGCATTGTTTCCATATGAGTTTCTTGGATCATAACAACGTCCACATTCGTCCGCCGAAAGTTTTGAAAGATACTCACCTTTCGAGCGGCTCATACCTTCGACATTTATCTGACATATCCGTAACGAAGGGCCGAGATTACGTACAGATGGTCGATTGTTTACATCGTTACGATGGTTTGGAGCATTATTAAATTTGTGTTTTTTGTACATTTTACGTGTTAATTCTACTCCACTTCAACTGTTTCCATCACACTGCACAATTAGGAGTACCAAGAGGCCGTTTCCAACAGGTTTGGTTTCCACAAGGTAGATAATTTTTTATAATAAACAGACAGCACCGTTAAAGGGATACTACTTTGCCGCCAATATCGTCTCTGAGGTTTGAAAAAGTTCATTGACCTGAAAATGGTCATGTAAGGACTGAAACTTGAGTAGTAATAATAAAAATATTTTGGTACAATTTAAATGGTGTTTTGGAGCTTTTTTCATAAAATTGTTAATCGAACTTAATTTATGATGTCGTCGGCAATCCGAAACTTACCGCAGTTTAATAGATTCATCCTGATAAACTAGCCAACGAGGTAGAATCAATGAGGCCCATCAGCTTACTCAACAACCCGAGTAAAGTCGTCGAAAAATTTCTGTTTACAAGAATTTCAAAATTCTTCGATTTGATCTGCGTAATTCCACATTTTCAACTTGACCGTTTAGGGCCGTTTAAGTAGTTCTTGGTCTTTTGTACATAGCTAAAGTAAATCTTTTCCGATTTTCATAAATTGCTTTTGTTTGAAAGATCTGGGCATGGCCGACAATTTATGGAAGAAACGTTTTTGAATTTGAGTCCTTGGACATAGCTATGGCACTAAAAACGAGTCTCTGCTAGGGCCCTACGTGTTTTTTGTACAAAACCTGAGTAAATCTTTTCCGATTTTCATAATTTTTTTTTGTTTGAAAGATCTGGACATGGCCGACAATTTATGGAAGAAAAGTTTTTGATTTGGGTCCTTGGACTTAGCTAAAGCACTAAAAACGAGTCTCTGCTAGGGCCCTACGTGTTTTTTGTACACAACTGATAGGTGATAGGTCTAGGAATGTCTCACATTTTATGGAATCAAATTTTGTTGTTAGAGGCCTTTGGGCTCAGTCAGGTCCCCAAAACTTAGTTTGTTTATTATTTTTCTATTCGAGAGGTAATCGTAAACAAATTTGGGCCCGGTGCCTTTGCATAGGGCTCAAGTGGGCCTCAGGTCGGCACTAACCTAAAAAAGACAATATTTACTTAACTACGTTCGCGTTTTTTCGTAACGTCAACTCTGTTTGCCGCATTTATTCTGATACGTTTTTTTTATGAGTCAATTTAATTTTCATTTTTAATCAATGACATAAAACGTCATTGAATTTAGTCATCAAGTTAGCTTTCTAAAAAAAATGAAAATATTTAGAGATATACAGTAGAACAATTTCTTGCTCAAAATAATGTTGCTTCCTGATTAGAATTGTTGCAAGGAATCTGGCCAACTTATAGGCAGCTGAATTAATGGTTAACACAATTAGCCGGGCCACCCACCCACGTGTTTATTGCATCAGCCACTCGTCATTTTATGTGGAAATCAAGGGCACCATACGACACATCCTGCTAAAAACAATTTTCCGGAAAAAGTGTTTTTTGAGCTAATAAAAAAGTCTACAGTTCGACAAAACGAAACAACACGCGTCACATGGCTAGTTACCCTTTTATCAACCGAAGAATAGCCCAAAATTTAAGCGTACCAGAGGAACCAAAGATAGTTGCCATAAATGAAGCAGAAGACATGAATACGCTTAACGCTTACTCAACCGTAATCCCAGAACGCACAAAATTCGTTGGCATGGCGTACGTACCGGGACTATCCGAAAAACTTACCAAGTCGATTACTAGAATTGTTCCGAATCTGAAAGTGCCCGAAAACCAGTTGCAAAATTGGGGGAAATCTTCACAGACTCGAAACAAAAACTCACTGTAGACTAGCAATCATTCGTGGTCTATAGAATAAGATGCAAAATTTGCTCGAAGTTTTACATCGGGGAAACCATGTGGTGTCTCTGTGACAGAAGCAAGACCCACCAATCAGATGTTAAGAATATGGCAAATAATCCGACGAAAACGGCTCTAGTAAAACACGTTTTCGACACAGGGCCAAATCATCACCAATTTGACTTTGAAAGGAAAGAGGTCCTGAAGAAAGTAAGGAAAAAAGGCGTACTCAAGATCCATGAAGCCAATCAAATCATTTTGCCCGGGAACAACACAGTGAACTTTAAATCGGACGCCGCACACATCTCACCAGTCTTCTTTAACATAATTCACAAAAACTCAAAAATTCCGAATATAAACCCTGCACAACCAACTTCATTTAGAACCCCATCAGCAACAGATGTTTCGACAGGTTATGACACCCAAAGTGTCAACAACCACAACAATAACAAACGCAATAATCATCCCACATATAATCTGCGGACAAAAAATTAAAGTAATATCTAGAAATTGTTGTGATATTAGGAACGTAAGTTAAATTAAGTGTTATTTTTATTTAAAGAAAATTGCTTTAGTTTAGTTTCTCTAAATTTACTGTCCACAGCCATGATTATGGTCGATAATAACGACCGAATGCAAGGGGAAGGACAAATTGATTTTACATCTAAAGTGGTTTTCATTATTGGCTGAAGAAGCAAGCGATACAACATCTAGTTAATTGATCGCAACATAGCCAGCAATACAACATTCACGATAAGTAAAAATACAATTGTTTCATCATAGAAGTTTCAAAATTTATTTTTTTATTTATTCTTCTCTTGTTTTCTTGGATTTCTTAGATTAACAATTAGAGTTATACATATAAATAAATGCCCATCTTAGAACTACATATAAAAATTTGCTTGTAATTTCCTAATATAACTTTATATTCTGTCATAATTTTTCAACGCTTTTTAAATTCTAACTACTTTTTAATTTAATGTTTTATTTATAATTGTATAACTATTATAGTAAATATAAAAAAGTAAAACATTTTCTTTAAGAAATTACTATTTAGTTTTTTAACCAATTTTATATACAATCCTAAATAACGTTTGTAATTTCATCTCTTTTTATTTCTAAAATATAGCGAAAATAATCATGAATTGAGAATGTTGTCTAATGCTTTCTTGTCGAAAAGATTTTTTTAGCTACTTACGGTTTGACCGCTGTTTTCTTGGAATCAGTCAAAAATGTCCACGCCAAAATATCTAACAAACAACAAAATGTCTGAAGCTAAAATCCGTAATTTTCAAAATATTTACGCGTGATAAAAACACTAGCTCTGGGAATGAGCTAGTCACAGAGAACCACTAAATTACTAATTACTTCTTCGCCTATTACCAAGGTTGTTATCACTGTCACGTCGCTGAAAGTATCGAACGCCATTTATCGTGTTTAGTGGACATAAGTGATTCGGATATAAGGCATTTTCACGATGGCGTCGATAAAAGACAGCGCCGACTTTGTTCAGTGTTGCGGCTAATTTAATGCGACTTAATGATAAAAACAACGTTCCTTTTAATTGTGTTTGAAAGTATTTATTTACAATAGTCGCAGCTGTTGATTTTTTGAAAATAATTTACAGCATAAATTCACACTTCTGGCGTTCTCCACAGCGTCCGAACGAGCAACATCGAAACTATTCTCACTGACTATGAGAAAGAAAAATGGAGGATGAAGAAGACAAATGGAGGAAGAAATAATTTTTTATATAAACTCATTTCGTGTAAATGAATAAAAAAATAATTATGTATTTCTTAACGGCGCAATTATATTGCGGTCGAATTTAGAGCGAATGCATAATATTATATAATTATTTTCTGCATTTCAATCTGAGATTGCTGGTATATTTACAGATGAAAACAACTTCCCCCGTTGGTAAAATATACCGAAAAAATCGACTAATTTGAAAAAAGACGATTTTAAATCCTGCATAAAAATGACTTCGGCCCTCTCATAGACAACTTCAAGGCTTAAAACCCCATGTATAAACACTTTTAGGTAAATGTTCTTTCAAGCGTACCGTGAGTCAAAGTCGAAAAAAACGTTAAGTGTTGAGTGACCATGTCCGCCATCCTTCTATACTATACTATATGAGAATTCTAGTTAATCAAGTTCTAATTGAATTGATAGAATCTGTCCGTTTTAGGATGTCAAAAAATATAGCGATAACCTCGATAACCATCGATAACATTTTTTCCTAGGACTAGGTCACAACAGAGACATATTTCTACTTTTATGAGGAATTTGAGGGTTTCGAAATGGTTAGCAACACCGAAAAAATACAAATGTATTGAGAATTCAAGGACTACACTTAATACTTCAGATGTTAGACGCAAGTAGTTGGTAAAAAATCTTGTCATTTGTGATCAGTATTTTTAGAGACAAATTGATGATGTTGATGTCTCTATTACTTTAGTTAGACTAAATGATCAAAATAAATTCAAATTTACTCATTTCGTTCGTTTATTTCCAAAGTGACGGCATCAAAAACTAAAGGGTTTTTTTGGGTTGCGAAATCTAGACATAATCTAGCCAAAGTGAGGATGAGGAGGCAGAACCTCATTATTGCAGTTTAGTAATAAAATTTAGGCAAAAGGCTAGGCATCTTAGATATTTTGGGTGTGCATGCATTTCGTCCGTTAGACATTATTGTAGACATTTTAGGCTAACCTTCTTTTGTTTTTAATCGATATTCTTAAAAGTAGCTCTTTTATATCAACGATGTCCCGCCACTTTCGTGGAACATTTTCAGAATAACTAAAAACGGAACGATTTTGCTTTAATTTTTGTTATTGATTTTTCGGAAATTTTATCATTTCACTAAGGCATAATATCTGTGAAAAATTCCCTAATAGTTTAGTAAATGTTATCACAAATTTTAGACCCTAATTTGCTCCAATAGTCGGATATGAGAAGATTGAGTTTTAAAACATTAAATTACTGGATAAGTTATTAAAATGTTTCAGATGAATAACGAGTTTGTAATAATACATTCAAACATTTGTGTTATTAAAGATTGAATTATGGTTGCGGTTTTATTTTAAAAGTTATCTAGGTTTGAAAAAGTTTTTACTTTATATGCGACGATACATCTCACATTAAATGCCAATTTTTGAGACGGAAAATGAGAATTTATTGCATTATTCTCAGTATTTATCCGTCTAGAGGGATAAATTCCATTGTCTAGGGCGATAAATAACCAGCTAGACTAGAAATATTAAATTAAAAAAAAAACCATCCGTTTGAGAATCGAACACAGAACGCCCCGCGTTCCAATCAACGACGCTAACCACTACGCCACATGATCTCATTAAATACATGAATTGCGAATTATATTATCGCAGCTAATGTGATTCAATTGAAAACTCTCATAAAATGTGTTTTCTACATGCGTAAATAGAATCTCACATGTGTGTGTGTTTAGTTCGAAATTTTGTTTTCGAATGCACATGCGCATCGTCCATTGTAACATAATCTTCGGTTGTGTTTTATATAAATATTTATATGAAATGTGCATTTAGGTTCAAGCATGCGCGATTTTTTTTTTCACTTTCTTCTATCTAGATGCAACAATTTGATAATTTGAATATTTTGTGCATGAAACAAACATAAAAAAAGTAAAAAAAAATTGTCTAGAAATATTAAATTAAAAAAAACGTTTGAGAATCGAACACAGAATACCCCACGTCCCAATCAACGACGCTAACCACTACACCACACGATCTTCGTGAATGCATGAATTGCGAATTTTATTCGTAGCTAATGTGATTCAATTGAAAACTCTCATAAAATGTGTTTTCTTTATGCGTGAATGTGTGCATGTAAATGCATTGAACATTAGAACATAAAAATAATTAATTTTTGACCAAACGGATTTTGATCAAACAAAATGCCAGTGTGCAGCACTTAATGTCAGGACTTCTGTAAAGTAATTGTTTCCTCAATCGGACGAGTTTTTATATGAAAAATGTTTGATGGAATAAATATAAAATGAAAAAGTTTTTAATTTAGAAAAAAAAATTGGATCATTAGACATTGAACCCACATGTGCGTGTGCTTAATTCGAAATTTTGTTTTCGAATGCACATGCGCATTGTTCATTGTAACATTATCTTCGGTTGTGTTTTATATAAATATTATATGGAATGTGCAAGCATGCGCGAAATTTTTTTTTATTTCACTTTCTTCTAAAAGTAAAAAAAATCAGAATTGAACCCCCGACACCTCATCTCAAAAAATTAGCGCTACCGTGCCCTAGCTCTCTCACAACTTCTTCGGAAGTAATGGAAGTTGACCATTCAAGGTCAGGGCTCACCTGCAAGGGAGGGTCCGGCCAATATGGAATAAAATACAACAATGGACAATAAGACCAAAACCAAAAAAAGAAATGCAAGGAATAGTCCGTCGGATTCAGTCTTGACGAACTTAAAACTTGCACAAATTAATCTGCTCCATTGCAAAAAGGCCACGTACAACTATTGTCTCGGACTAAAAATGGAGCAAACAGATATATCCCTAATCCAAGAACCTTGGGTAAGAGGAAATAAAATACATGGTTTTGGCAAACTACATAACCGTCTTTTCTACAACAAGAACGGCACCAGACCGAGAGCGGCCATCCACGTCTCGGAAAATCTAAATGCTATGATACTGAATCAATTCTCGAATGATGATTTAGTAGTAGTAAGGATTAGTGGTGGAAATGAAGAGGATGGAGATTACATAGTAGCATCAGTATACATGCCCTATGACCCTAAGATTGCACCTCCGGGTCCCCATCTGGCCAAGGTAGTAGATTACGGCAGAATGGAAGGTATTCCCATCATTGTAGGTGCGGACTCTAATGCACACCATACTATATGGGGCAGTAAGGACTCAAACAGCAGAGGGGAAGAGCTAGTTAATTACCTAGTGACGACTGACCTAATGATAGTAAATAAAGGAAAAATACCAACTTTTGTCAACTCGGCTAGAAAGGAATGCATAGATGTCACTATGGTATCCTGTAGCCTGGCGGAAAGAATTCACTCATGGAAGGTGGCTGAAGAAACTTATTCAGATCACAAGCTAATTAAGTTTTGTCTCAGCGGCACTTTCCCGGGCAGAAAACCGTACAGGAACCCGAGAAGAACAAATTGGGACTCCTATAGAAAGGCGCTCAAGGCAGAATTAGATAGAAAGATCTTCTACGAACGTTACACAACAGTGGAAGAGCTTGAAGAAGCAAATCAAGGGCTCACCTCAGCTATATTGAAAGCCTATCACTCTGCATGCCCCCTATCTTATCCTAGGCCCCTCTATAAGAACCACAACTGGAGTAAAGCTATAGAAGCAAAAAAGCAGGAACTTAGAAAGGCATGGAATAGGGCAGGGAGGGGACCTAATCAAGAAGAAAACAGGGCCACATACAAGACCCTCCTTAAAGAGTACAAGGAAACCCTAGTTCAGCACAAAGAAAAAACCAAAGAAAAATTCTTTGAGGAAGCCAATTCGATACCAGCATATGCGCGTGTCCATAAAATTTTAGCGAAGGACCCAGCCGTTCAGGTAGGTTCTTTGCTCAAACTAGATGGAAATTACACCACAAACGGTAAAGAAACAGCTGAGCACCTTCTAGAAACTCACTTCCCAGGTAGCACCAAGAGTAAAAGAGAACCTGATCCTGAACCTTTAAATAGGGGTACACCAAGTAGGGGCAACTGGAAGTTCGCTGAAAAGATAACAAAGAAAGGAAAAGTGAAATTTGCGATTCACAAATTTTACTCTTTCAAATCAGCGGGACCAGATGGTATCTTTCCAGCCTTACTGAAGGAAGGAATGGAACTACTTCTCCACCGATTGGTTGGTATTTTTATGAGTTCCATCGCACTGACCTATATACCCAAGGATTGGGAAAGGGTCAGAGTAGCCTTCATACCCATACTGCGAAGCTAA
This sequence comes from Pseudolycoriella hygida, assembly GCA_029228625.1. NCBI lineage: Eukaryota > Metazoa > Arthropoda > Insecta > Diptera > Sciaridae > Pseudolycoriella > Pseudolycoriella hygida. Next base: position 1,163,137 of record CM055404.1, on the reverse strand, counting down.
GGACTTCAGGCCCATTAGCCTTATGTCCTTTCTGCTAAAGTCAGCCGAAAGGCTTCTCGACTTTTACCTGAGGAAAGAAGTCCTAAGGAATTTCCCACTCCATGCAAACCAGCATGCTTATCAGACGGGAAAATCTACGGATACGGCACTTCACCAGATGACCCAAAAAATTGAAAGCATGCTGGGTAATAATCAAGTGGCCTTGGGCTGTTTCATGGACATAGAAGGGGCTTTTGACAACACAGGCTTCGATGTAATAGAGAAAGCTGTCAGAAAAAGGCAAACAGAGGACATAGCGGTAAGATGGATTGTCAGAATGCTGGGTTGCAGAACTGTGGAAGCAAGTATTTGCGGAACCACAACCAGTCTGGTAGTGACCAGGGGATGCCCTCAAGGGGGAATATTATCACCAATACTTTGGTGTATGGTAATAGACTCCCTACTGGTCAAGCTTAATCAATCTGAAATTTTTACCCAATGTTATTCTGATGATGTCTCTGTCCTCATTGGAGGAATATGCCCTACAACCCTGGGGGATCTGATAAGAGGGGTATTGAAAGTAGTAGAAGAATGGTGTAAGGAAAAGGAACTCCGAGTAAATCCACGAAAAACAAAGTTAATACTTTTCAAAAGAAAACACAAGATTAATGAAGTGGAGCTAGGAAGTTTTAGACTCTTTGGGGTAATACTTAACCCTAGGGTGACGGTAAAATACCTAGGAGTCACCTTCGACCATAGGGTGACATGGATAATGCATCTAAATGACAAGCTGGACAAAGCGATTGGTATCTTCTGGAAATGCCTTCGGAAGAACCTGGGGCCTTTCCCCAAAAGCTATCTGGTGGATCTATACAGCTGTTGTAAGACCAATGTTTTGTCATGGGTGCATTGTCTGGTGGCCTAGGGTGCAGCTAGCAACAACGAAAAAGAGACTAGACAAACTCCAGAGACTAGCATGTTTGTGCATGACTGGAGTGAAAGTCACCACTGCCACAAGAGCACTAGAAGCTCTTCTTTCTATCCCACCGCTTGACCTATTCGTAAAATCTACAGCCTTTAGCTCAGCACTCAACATTCAATGTGATGGATGTTGGGTACCGACCTCGGCTAAAGGACACATGGAAATTAGGAACCTAATAAACGATGATACTCTTCTGATGAGGAGTGACCAGATCTCGACTATGTTGATGCTGGATGATAATTTTAGATGTGTCATACCGAGTAGGGAAAAATGGTTAGGTGGGGAAAAAATCTATCCCCCGGAAGATGTTCTAGTGAGCTACACAGACGGATCCAAGAAAGAAGGACTGTCTGGAGCTGCCTATATCAGTGAGCAAGCCGGTATTGAAGGTTATATACCACTCGGCTATTTTACCACTGTAATGCAAGCGGAGCTCATAGCAATACTCGAACTGATCAGTACCGAGACTTTTAAGGAGCTTCAGCATAGAAGACTCTATATTTTCTCGGATAGCCAGGCATCAATTGAAGCACTGGAATCCCCCATCGTCAGATCGGCAACGGTGCGCCAATGCAAGGAAGCTCTCAATGAGCTAGCCAACAAGAACAATGAGGTGACAATCCTGTGGGTGCCGGGTCACTCTGGTATTCAGGGCAACGAGAAGGCTGACGAATTAGCAGACAAGGGAGCAAATGAGCGTCCGATAGGGCCAGAACCCTTCTGCGGTATATCGAAATCAGAAAGAAAACGCATCGTAAAAAACTGGCTTGATAAACAGCATGGGATTGCTTGGGAGAGGTACGATGGGGGGAAGCACACAAAAATTTTTTGTAAAAAACCTCTAAAGGAATTCAGTGATTCCTTACTGAACCTTGATAGACCTAACATCAAGAGAGTTGTTGAAGTTCTGACAGGACACTGCGGACTTAACAAATATCTCAATGTTATAGGATGTGTAGACAACCCCAAATGTGCCTGCGGCTATGGTGAAGAAACTGGTTTCCACGTTATCAGTGACTGCCCAAGATACAGAAGCAATAGACAACGGATCTTGGGCAAACCAGAACTAAGCCTACCTGACCTTACAATTGATAAATTGAAGGTCCAGGATTTGGCCTTTTTCCTTAAAAGGACAAGAAGGCTTGACTGGTAGTGAACTGGTACATAGGCATCACACGGATATGGATTTACACGGATACAGACACAACACATAAACACCTTCACAAGACACACAATCACATGGATATGACGCTAACATAACTTTTAAATTTTCAAACATATCTTTCTTTGTGAAATTGTTTCATTTTATTTATTTATTGTACCAATAAACGAAGAAAGGAGGGGGTAAGGGAACAAAGGACAAATTGTCTAGGTTCCTGTCAAATTTATTTTGACCCTCCTCACACCTTCAATCTACAATCTAGGTTCAAGCATGCGCGAAATTTTTTTTTATTTCACTTTCTTCTATCTAGATGCAACAATTTGATAATTTGAATATTTTGTGCAAGAAACAAACATACAAAAAGTAAAAAAAAAAAGTAAAAAAAATCAGAATTGAACCCCCGACACCTCATCTCAAAAAATTAGCGCTACCGTGCCCTAGCTCTCTCGGCCATCAGTACTTGTGTTTAATGTTCGATGAATCGTCGCTATTAAAGTATATTACACACAACGCGCGAGCGATAGCGATAGCGCTTACCACAATGTATAAGTAATCTTATATTATCGTTTTTATTTATTTATTTGATATTTTCGATTGCGTAAAAATTATACATTCTTATATTTTTTATAAGCGAATACAATCTTCTGTGTGCAAAATTACTTTTTAAATCACAAGTTGTAATTATTATTAGTTTATTTGACTCGTATTCAGTGTTTAAAATCCTTGTTAGACGGAAATTTTCATTTATTTTCTATTATTTTGTTGTAGTAGATAACGCAAATAGTCAAATGTAACATGATACCTCTATGTCCTTCACCAGATGCCTACATATCATTACCATGAACCTCAGGAATATCGGCAAAATAAAAAAAACAATTTATATAACAATTATTATTAATTTTATAACGTTATTTACTTGTTTCAGTATCAGAGCGTGTCAGGTGATATGGCCTTGGTCACGTACGCACACCTATCAAACATTATCAAACATAATTGCCACATAGAACTTTCTAGCATATTCGTTTCAAAAAACTATAATTTACCATAACCTGCCATAAATTCGTTAATTTTTTTATACCCTGTAAGTTAGCACTAGTCATTTCGGCCCACTTAAACTAAACTTGTCAAAAATAAGAAATGAAAATGTAAAAATTTTTTTTGAAATTTAGCGAAAGATTTTGTGTATGATTTGCAGGTGATTTTAATTTTTGTTGAGTGCTTTGTGTTAATTTTTTTTAAATATGGAGTGGATGTTTCTGCTCGGTGCAAGCAGAAAAGAGAAATATTGTGGCAGTGTTTATCCTTTTGCACGAAGGATGCTTTCAGAAGATTGAATATGGTATTGAGATCAAGACATTAAAATCTGTTACATCTATCAAGATACGAGTGTTGCTAGAAGAGCCAGGCGCGCCGACTTCTAGGTGACGAGAAAAGTCTGATCGTTGCGAAGCATTGTATGTGTTTTAATGTAGATAATTGCTATTTTTTCTTGGAGACAAACTTTTTTTATCGTCAACACTTTTAGTATCAATAAACAGATAGCGCAATTGATTGAAACTGCATCATCGACACGTTAATCTGTATTCGTCTCATAGACTAACTGTCATTTCATTTCACGAGATAAACAAGACACGTGTTCTGTTTTCATTTCTATTTTTCTCCAACGAAATAATACATTGCACAACGTCCCTAAGTCCACCCAAGCTTCTTGAAATTGGGTAGTCGCTGTGGAGCGACGAAAATGTATCAGGAAAACACTGTTCATATGTGACGTCACAAGCATATGGCATTCCTGCATACAAAACACGCATATACAATGCATGCCAACGGCGACAAGACAGAAATGTCAAGCAATAAATGGATAGGAAAAAACGTTGGCACAATCCCCACAAATCCCCCATAGATGGCGCTGTACTGGACATACACGACATTCGAAAAATATGGCGGGACAACGAACATGGTGTGAACGATGGTGGCCATTTCTCAATGGATCGCACAAAATGCACAACACTACCACTTTGGCTCATCGGACCTGTTACCACGTGACCTCCCGATGAATTCATCGTAAATATCAACATAACAAATAGGATACAAACTTAGGCATAAGTAATTGTAATAAAATAGATTAAGAGAAAATGTTAGATACTAGATGATAAAATGTAAACCATACGATTAATAATAATTTCTATTTGGATCGAAAGAGAATATTTCAAAATTGAGGTCCAAGCTTTCCTAGCTACGGGTAAGTCTTCATTTATGGCAGCTTATCTTTTTAACAAGATAACAAATAGAACGTAATGTTAAACTAATGAAAACATCTGAAGTTTGAAATGGTCCATTCCAAATGGACAGATTTATCAAAGTTTGGCGAAAGTCATCTGACTTGCAACTCAATCGGCCTGAAACAGCATCTTCACCAGAAATCGTTCATCAGAACGATCGGAACATTGAATCCATTCCCGTAAATGATCTGTCTCCATCTGTAAGTAGTAATGTTGCGACAAACATTGCTACAGTAGCGACATCAGAAATCGTTTGTCCCGATTCTGCAACAATTGAAAATGAATGTTCTTCACCCACATGTCATGTTGCGTCAAATACTGGTATGTAGTTGATCAGTTTAAAATCATTTAAGATGAAGATATCAATTCTTTATTTTATTCAATCCTTTTTAGTGAAATCATCACATACCAGAAAATTTTGTCCCGACTGGAGCAGACAGTTTCCGTGGCTATTGTACAGGAATTTACAGCAAAAGGCATACTGTACTGTGTGCACTAGTGCTTTCGAAGACCTCAAAATCAAACGGCCAGAAGGAGTAACTCACGATCGAGTCTATGATTCCTTTGTCAAGGAAGGATTTTCGTCGTGGAACAAAGCAATTGAAAGATTTAAAGTGCACGAGAAATCCAATCTTCATCAAATTGCGACGATTTCATTATGTGCGAAAAAAACCACGAACGTGTCAAATATGCTGTCATCGCAGTTGATCAAACAGAAAGAAACAGCGCGTATATGTCTTACGAAAATTTTTGAGTCAATACGATATCTCGCTATTCACTTAGAGGACACGAAGAGGCGAATTCAAACTTTATACGATTGCTGCATCTGCGCTCGGTGGATCAGCCGCTGTTACGTGAATGGATGGCACGATCTACGTACAAATGGATCAGTCACGATATCGTTAATGAGATATTGACTATTATGGCGACGTCCGTGCGACGAAAATTAATTACAGAAATTCGACAAGAGCCATTCTACGCAATCATGGCCGACGAAACCACCGATATCTCCCGGAAGGAACAAATGTCTGTTAATTTTCGCTATGTCGACGAGGATTTAATTATTCACGAGCAATTTCTTGGATTTTATGAGACGCCCGCGACTGACTCAGATACGCTCTTTAAGATTTTGTTGGATGCTTTGGTCAGATTCGACATAAAACTTAGCAAATGTAGAGGACAGTGCTATGACGGAGCGTTTAACATGAGTGGGGAAATAACTGGACTGCAGACAAGGATCAGAGAAGTTGTTCAAAGAGCGTTTTATGTTCACTGTGCGGGTCATAATATAAACCTAGTCGCTCAAGATACGATGAAATCGATAAATGAGATCGCTGATTTTTTGTCTCTTATGCGTGATCTAATCGTGCGTCAGCTGAGAGAGTTCACACTTTCAAAGAAATTCAATCACAATTTGAGGATGAAGATGTTCAGGAAGAAATTATTGCACTGAAAACGTTTTGTCCAACTCGTTGGACGGTACGTGTAAAGTCGCTCAAGTCAGTAAGAGATAATTACGGAAATATTCTAAAATTCTGTGAGGTGGTTGGTCAAGAAAAAAATGATAGTGAAATCAAGGCGAGGGGATTTTTAGATTATCTACATAAATATGAAACGTACATTTTGCTGCAAGTGTCGATCACGGCTCTTGAAAAAGTCGAAGCATTGAACGAAACTATTCAGGCGAAGAACATTAATTTTCGGAGCGTATTGCGGCGTGTAGAAATGCTAAAGACATCTTTAAAGGAAAATCGGACTACAGAAGAATTCAGTCAATTATACAATGAGACAGCAAGAACGGCGCTCTGTATGAAATTGGATCATCCTGTGATTCCACGTCGTCGTATTGCACCGAAACGCTATGACAGCAATTCTGACACGTATCATTTCCATTCCACTCCTGAAGACAGATATCGTGCCATATATTTCAATGTAATCGACCAACTTATTAGCAGTCTAAACGATCGTTTTGTTTCCGATACTTATGAAATTTTGGGTAAACTGGAGGATTTTGCTTTAAACAAATGTAATATTGACGTTATTAGAGAGTACATTATCGAAACTCGAGATGGTAAGCCAGACTGTGATTTTGATATCGACCGTTTGATATTACATCGCTCGATGTTTTTTGACATACTAAAGGATGAGGGAAACAGCGACCTTGATGGTCTTGGAAAGATTTCAATTTACCTTCAGAAACATGAAGATATTCGGAAAATTTTCCCGGAATATGTAAAGTTTATTAGGCTTTTGCTTACAAGTCCACAAACAGTCGTTGTTGCCGAACAATCTTTTTCTACGTTAAAACGGCTGAAAACATATATGCAATCTACGACAACCCAACAACGAACCAACGACCTGGCCATTTTGCATGTTCATAAAGTCTTGATGATAACATCAACCTTGACACTGTGTTAGATGAGTTCATCGGCAATAATAGTCTAAGACAAAGTACTTTTGCTCTAAGTACTGAACTTAAATAATTTTGTTATATCTAAGTGGTTTTTGTTCTAATTTTTAATATATAAAAAATTAGAATTTTTAAAAAATAAACAAAAACTTTTCTGAGTAAATATTTCCCTTTTAGTTTTGGAATTTTAGAAGTATATCAAGCCTGAAGTCCGTTAGTACCCTTTGCATATAACTTCATACGCTTCGCGCTTCGGCTTTAGATCACATAGGGAGGAAACATACATTCTGTAAGACCGTATATATAAATCCTTCCTAGGCTTATGCGGTTGGGCACCCATCAACTCGAACACAAGTCGGCGCGCCTGAGATGAGCATTGCAAAAACTGCGTTCTTTTTTGCCTACTAAAATATTAGAGTCACTTTATTACTCACTGATCCACTACCGAGCGAGACAGATATATTGTGTACTACATTTGTCTCGCTCTTTTCAACGCTTTCGTATATTTGAATGAATTTATGTTTCCCGGCCCCAAAATAAATTTTAGAAGTCTATAAAAAAATACGTGTCCAATATTTTAGCATTCCATACCACGTAGACACTGGAAGAACTGAATTCCCGACCCTACCCCGAAAAAAAACTACCTAAAAGTCATACAATGCAGCGGTTGAATACTTGAAAATTAATTACCCTAACGCAATACTGTTGAATTAAGGATTATTGTGAATTGATCTAATGCTGACAACTTCATAACGTTCATACCAGTCCATCTTGAATTATATAGAGGCACTGCAAAGCATTAAATAAATTACTCTTTGTTACACGCTGAAACAGTTCGTTTCAATTTCCACTGAAAAGTGTAAAGTTTAATTCCCAATATTACTTCAGGTTATGGGCTAATAGTTTTATTGGAAGAAAGAGTTTGAGTGAACAAGTGTTCGCGTTCGAATATGTATATTTTCGCTGTATAAAAGTGACAAAAGACAATTATTTTTTCGGAATGACGACCAATCAACAATTTCTACCCGCCATTGATAAGCTCACCGGTCGTGATAATTATGTGACGTGGCAATTTGCAGTAAGAGCCTATCTCGAACATGAAGGTTTATGGGATTGCGTTACAGGAAGTGCTACTGATGCCAAAAATCTAGTGAAAGCTAAATCGAAATTAATTTTGTTAATACATCCCACGAACTATGTGCATATCAAAAAGTGTACATCCGCTAAGGAGATTTGGGACACTCTTCAAGCGTTTTTTAGTGATTCCGGTTTAACGCGACGTGTTTGTCTAATTAGAACATTGACAACGACGAAGTTGATTGATTGTGCCAATGTGGAAGAATATGTGCAAGTTATTATGAATGCCGCACATAAATTGCAGGCAATCAATTGTGATGTTGCAGACGAATGGATTGGGACGTTCATGTTGGCTGGTTTGCCAGAATATTATCAGCCAATGATCATGGCGATCGAAAATTCCGGAATGTCCATCACCGGAGATGCAATTAAGACGAAATTATTGCAAGACGTAAAATCAGGTGAGCATGCGAATGTTGATTCAAAGGCATTTTACCTATCGAAGGGTAAACAAAGGCAAGCTAAAAGAAGAGGAATGAAGTCTGTGACTACAGAGCCATCTCTAAGTCAACAACGGATTCAATGTTATGTGTGTCATCAATATGGACACAAGTCCTTTAACTGTCCTGAAAAGAAGAAGAATCAAATGTCAACGCAAAATGTAAATAAAATCAAGAGAGGTGCATTTGTTGTTTCTTCAGCAGTTTTAAATGACAACGAATGGTTTTTGGATTCCGCAACGTCTTTTCACATGTCACCACGGGCTGATTGGATGAAAAATCCATTAAATAAACCTATCGATCATATTGTTGCTGCAAATAATGAGAAATTGGAAGTGAAAGCTGCTGGTGTTGTTGAAGTCAATGTTTCAATAGATGGAGTCGAAAATGAAATTTCAATTAGAAATGTTTTGCACGTACCGGATCTCTCGTCGAATTTGTTGCCAATTTCCCAGTTATGCCAAAAGGGTCACACAGTTATATTCCGAAACGAAGGCTGTCAAATTTTTGATGCTGAAATGAATTTAACCGCTACTGGTCGTCACGTAAACAACATGTTTTTGCTCAATGTGTCTAACAATTGTTGCCTTTTTACTGCCGATGTAAGTGAAATGTTGTTATGGCATCGTCGTTTAGGCCATTTAAATCGCAATGATTTGTGTAAGCTGAAGTGTATAGCCGATGGAATCGATTTTAGTTCAACAAAATCATCTGAACCATGCATTGATTGTTTGAAAGGTAAACAATCGCGTTTTCCTTTTCCGAAACATGGCAGTAGAGCAACCAAATTTTTAGAATTGGTTCACTCCGATTTGTGTGGTCCAATGGAACATTCTTCGTTGGGCGGAGCTCGCTACTTTATCACATTCGTTGATGATTTCTCCAGAAAAGTTTTTGTCTACTTTCTACCATCGAAGAAAGGCATTCTTGAAGTTTTTAAAGTGTTTAAGTCTATGGTGGAAAATCAATCTGGATGCAAAATTGGAGAACTGCAACCTCGTTCATCGAAAATAGTGGAAGACAAGAGTGGCAATACGATCAAGATTTTGAGAACAGATAACGGCGGTGAATATGTTAATCAAGAATTCGAAAGTTATTTGAAGAAGTTTGGTATTCGTTTTCAAACAAGTTGTCCCTACACACCACAACAAAACGGATTATCCGAGCGCATGAATCGAACGCTTGTGGAGAAGGCGCGCTGTATGCTGTTTGGTGCCAATCTGGATAAGAGTTTTTGGGCAGAAGCAGTTTCGACAGCGGCTTATGTGACGAATAGGTCACCGAATCGAAGTTTGCGATCTAAAACACCTGAAGAGATTTGGACAGGAAAGATACCGAATCTGAGCAATTTGAAGGTGTTTGGATGCAAGGCAATGGTGCACGTACCGAAGAAACTTCGTAAGAAATTGGATGCGAAGTCCGAAGAATTCATTTGCGTGGGTTACTGTGAAGAAACAAAAGGTTTTCGCTTGGTTCATCCGACAACTAAGAAATTTATTAAGAGTCGCGACGTTGTGTTCTTGGAAAGTCAGGTGAATGGTAACAAAATGAATTCACAAGTTTATGTTACAGATGAAACGCAACAAGTATGTTTACCGTTTGACGATGCATTGAAAGAGAATTTCGTAGCAGATCAGTCAGCTTCTGGTTGGGATCATTCACTAGATGTCGATGTGATTGAGCTGAATGATGATGAAAATGTGAATGGCGCTGGCGCATCAGTCCAAGTCAATGCTCCATTGGTGAACGCACCGCTGCGGCGATCAGAACGTCCACCACAACCGAAAACTTGGCCTGACTATATCACATATTCTGTTCAAGCGTTTGTTTGGGATGAACCGCAAACTGTCGAAGAAGCATTGTCGCGTGAGGACGGTCATCTGTGGAAGGATGCGATTCTTGATGAATACAAATCGCTTTTGATAAACAATACATGGGATTTGGTGGATTTGCCCATAGATCGTAAGGCCATTCCGTGTAAGTGGGTCTTCAAGACGAAGAGAGATGGAGATGGATCAATCGAAAAGCGCAAGGCGAGACTATTCATAAAAGGGTTTGCGCAACGTGAAGGCATTGATTACGAGGAGACGTTTTCTCCTGTCGTGCGTTATAATTCGCTTCGTTACTTGTTGTCGTTGGCCGTTCAATTCGACTTGGATATCGAACAATTCGATGCTGTTTCAGCATTTCTCCAAGGTGACATCGACGAAGAAATTTTTATGATTCAACCGAAGGAATTCGCCAAAAATTCGAAAGTTTGTCGACTGAACAAATCGCTTTATGGGTTAAAGCAAGCGAGTTATCTATGGAACAAGAAGTTAGACAAGGCATTGCAAGAAATTGGTTTTAATCAATCGTCAATAGATCCGTGCATTTATTTTAGAATCAGTGGTCAGTATCGAACATATCTCTCAATTTATGTCGACGATTTTATGTTTCTATCGAATGACACCGAGTTCAAAAAATTTTTGCGAACAGAGCTATCGCGACGTTTTGAAATGAAGTTTTTGGGTGAAGCAAAGTTTTGTCTTGGGCTTCGTATCACTAGTGATCGGAAAAATGGCATTATTTTTCTCGATCAACGTCGTCACATCGTAGATTTATTGAAAAGGTTCAATATGACTGATTGCAATCCGAAGTTTCTGCCGGCCGATGTGAATCAAAAGTTATCGACTGAAATGTGTCCGAAAACATCAACTGAGATGGAAGCTATGAAGAATGTTCCATATCAAGAAGCAGTTGGATGTTTGCACTTTATTTCACAAGGATCTCGTCCAGATATTACATATTCAGTTAACTCAGTTAGTCGCTTCAATCAAAATCCTGGAAAACCTCATTGGGAGGCTTTTAAGCATATTATGCGCTATCTAAAAGGTTCATTGGATGCTAAGCTTACATTTAAAAAGGCATCAAATCCAAAAATTTTCGCTTATTGTGACGCCGATTGGGCTTCTGACGTCGATGAGCGACGTTCTTGCACTGGTTATGCTTTTCTCAAACAATGTGGTACAATATCTTGGAACAGTAAGCGTCAACCAACTATCGCGCTATCATCAGCTGAAGCTGAATATATGTCCTTGTCCGCTTGCACACAAGAAGCACTCTGGTATAGACAATTGACTTCAGAATTGGAACCGGGTATGAATGAAAGCATTGCCATCTCATGTGACAACAAAAGTGCAATTGACTTGTCGGTCTCAAATGGGTACAAAGCTCGCACGAAACATATTGACATCCGACATCACTTCATACGTCAATCGATTCAGGATCGATTAGTTCATGTGAATCACGTATCGACTAACGCGATGTTAGCCGACATCTTTACAAAGCCATTAACCAAGGAAAAGCATTTGTATTGTTGCGAAGGATTGGTTTTTTACTTTTTATGAATTTGTTGACATTAAGCCGGAGTGTTGAATTAAGGATTATTGTGAATTGATCTAATGCTGACAACTTCATAACGTTCATACCAGTCCATCTTGAATTATATAGAGGCACTGCAAAGCATTAAATAAATTACTCTTTGTTACACGCTGAAACAGTTCGTTTCAATTTCCACTGAAAAGTGTAAAGTTTAATTCCCAATATTACTTCAATATTACTTCAAGACAAAAAGCAATTTTGTAAAATAACAATTACTTTAAAAGTAGATTCTTACTTTGTTTGAAAAAACTTGAACTTGAATACTATTTTGGTGGAAGTATATTCGAAATAATTGACAAAAATTTGCTAGTTCCAATATTAGTGGATGACAATAACAGAAAAGACGATGAAGACAACGACACTAATTACGATAGCTATCACTCAGAAAGCAATAGTCATTCAGAAAGCAATAGTTATTCAGAAAGTGATAGTCAGTGAGAAAAAGAAAAGACAGGAAAACATTTCAACATGACAGATGAAAAGTCCGAAAAATCTCGTCTCTTGACCACATATAGCAAACTTATTCCTGAATTCCAATGACAGTTGAACGACTTGACGGGTTTTCTAGATGTCGAAACAAATTTCTAGAAAACCTTTCAGCAGAAAGAACGACAAATTACTCACTTAGAGAACAGCTAGGAAATTGAGAAGAAAAATCAACCACCAACCTCCTATACTGAAGGATGATAATAATTATGCTACAACCGACCAGGAAAAAGCTGACACTTTTGCCAATCACCTAGTAAACATCTTCACGCCTTACCAAGCTGCACATAATTCCGATACCGAACAAACAAACTGCCACTGAAAAAAGTTACCCTCAAAGAACTTAAACGGGAAATAAAACATAACTTGAATCCTAGTTAATCTCCAGTTAATCTCACTGGAATGGTGCTCAAGAAATTACCGACAAAAGGACTACAGATGCTGCTGCTTCTAATCAATCGGAATTATGCACGTCCCAGTTTATTGGAAATTAGCTGAAATGATCATGATCCTGAAACCTGGGAAAAATGCAACGAAAACGGATTCATATAGACCAATCTCATTGCTTCCCATCATGTCAAAACTCTTGGAAAAAATAAAAATATATTCGCGAAAAAGTTTCACCGACTCTGGAAAATTCATGTCCGACATCCACTTCTTCGACCACTTCTCCGAAACTACTTAACAAATTTTGCTTCGAAATTGAATCAGTTTAGGCTGATCGGTTGAGTCATTTGGAAAAAAATGGAAACGGACGCATGGACAGACGGACATTTTTTATTGCTAATTCGTCATCTATAGACGATAATAGATGCATCCCCCCAACTTCCACCTTGAGGTGAACGGTTCGGCCTTTTTTGTTGTCCGACCCGACCCGAACCCGACCAAAAATTTTAATCCGATACCCGACCCGACCCGTCTTGTTGCGTAGACCACCGACCTCCAAAAGTCTTCCCGGTTTTAGATACTAGGAACCATGGCCTAAGCAACCACACCTATTAGCCTTTGGACCGGCGCTGGTGTTTTTTTTAAATCGCTTTTTAAAATTTCCATTTTTTCGACTATAAACTGTTCCAGATACTCAGACACCTTCACCTTCCAAGCAAATAGGCATCCACCCTTTTTGTATCAATGAGGTCTACGTAATATATAAGTTTCAGATCAAAGCGATTCATCTTTGCGAAAATATTAAACAAAATTGTTTTTCGCCACCCCTTGGTAGACCATTTTTCTTACACCTGTACAGCTCATATATGGTCACTAACAGAAAAATGTTATTCTACGGATCTCTCGGATGGGTCCAAGGAATCAATGGGCCAATCAATAATAACAAAAATCGGTGAGGTGTTGTATTTCAGTTTCATACAGACTGTCCGAAGAATTCGCAGATTGACTCTTAAGGATTTGTACCAGTACTCTGTGTGTAAGTTTGTTTACTCGTGCCTCCATAATCTCTGTCATCGCAATCTTGTTTTCAAAACGCCGATTCACAGATATCCGACAACAGCTAAAACTTTGTCGAGTATTCCATTGTACAGAACTCTGACTGGGAGTAGGTGTATCTCCTACTCAGGACCTATTTTATTTAATAAATTGCCCAAATTGATCGGTGAATCTAATACACTATCACAATAGAGAGTGGTTTGCTATGCTAGTTTTAGTACTAAAACATAGCTGGCGCAATGTCTCGGCGGCTATCAAAATGGCATTTCGCATACAGTTTCGGTAAAAAATTTACGTGTTGATATGTTTATAAGTAAAACCCACTAAAATACGTCATTTAAAGTCACTATCGGTGTACACAGTGTTTTATATTCGGTTAAAAGTCAAGAAAATGGTGTTTGTTTACAAAAATGCGACATAAAAAAGTGTTACATCACATAACATAACCTCCATTCATCAACGTATTTTTGCTGTTTTCATCAAATTTATAAATGATGTCCATATTGACAACAATTTTAAAGCCCGCGTTGAAACTTGAACATATAAATGTAAACAATCATCGTAACTCCGCGATATTATATTTCAAAACACTCTTTTTACGAAAAAAAATTCAAAATCGTATGAGCATAGAGCGCCACACTGAAATGACGGCAAAAGATGAAACAAAGTCCTCTCTCTATTGTTGTTTGATAAAGTCACATTTAATTGATGTTTTGAAGAATGATTTGAAGAATGATCAGATATTGTTCGTGTCTCAGCCCACCTAGCAATGACTTATAACGATCCTTCCTTGCAGATTAGAGGTTGGTTTAAAGTTCATGAATCACTGTGTTTTCTTCTCTCTTGCTTATTATATTTTTGTCTTTTTTTTATTTTGATTGATTCGACCTCGTGAGGTATTTTGTCCTACTTAGCTTAAACATGATATGTAAATTGAATCTTAGTATTTCATGACGGACAAAATAACCCCCAAAAAAAATTACCCCCGGATAATAAGCAAGGCGCTGCGTCGCAGGTCTGAACTTTATGGGAAAAAAAAGCGGGGTCGAGGGGCGGCAGGCGCTTAGGCGTTTAGGGGGCAGAGCCCTCTACAACATAAAAACAACATATGGGCAATTCCACGGTCCGCTTCGTTCCCACGCGTGAAATTCTCAGTAGTTGCAAAATGAAAGCAATAGAAAAGTTACTATCCTCTAGTTAAGGGATAGTTGCAAAATGAAAGCAATAGAAAAGTTACTATCCTCTAGTTAAGGGATCAATACGTCTGATGCACCATTTTCTATTAATATTTTTTCGTAACAACTGAGCATTTCGAGCGTGGGAACGGAGTTTTCGTGGAATGGCCCATATGCAAACCATGCCTTGTGCGAAATTTGTCCGGATTCTTTTTTAACATTTCATTACTTCCTGAAACCAGACAAAATAACCCTTGGGGGGTTATTTCGTCCGAGGTTGTTTTGTCCGAGCTATTTCGTTCCGGTTTTTTTTTATTAAAGGTGGTTGTTCGAATTGTTCTTAGAACGCGCACGGCGGCCTCCGTTTGGGCCCATTGTACTAACTACATAATGGACCTACTGATTAAGGTGGAATCCGAACCACCATTAGCAGTCATTTAGACTTGAAAGCTTGTGTAGCTCAATTCCTATCATTTTTGATAGATGGAGTTACTGTGTCAGCTGAATATTGTTTTTTTAGACTTCTGTCAGTGTGAGCGTTTCGCAATGAGAAATTTTTGTATCAATTTATCCAATCTTTGTGAGCATTGTCAGTGAGAATTGACTAATCATCGTCTGACTAGAAAAAACCGTATGGACAAAGTTTGTACCGGGAATCGAACCCGGGAACCATAGGCTATGAGTCCGATGCTTTACCGATTGAGCTACCTGGGTCCGGGAGTTTTTTGACTTAGAGCCCCGAATCCATCAATTTAGACGAAAGGGGGAAATTGCGATACAGTGACAATTTCGAAAGATAATTTCGATAAGCTGAAAGGCTACTATGAGACGAATATTTATGAGAATCCCATGACAAAATTTCTCGAACACAGTTTTTGACGAGGGAAGTGAGTCATTTAAGTGAGATAATAGTACAACAAAGCTTAGAAATGGAAGGCCTACGCGATGAAAATCGAGTGCTTAGAGAGGCAAAAATGCATAACTGGAGCGAAAAAAACCGACTGAGTGCAATGAACCGAATCTGAATGGTACACCAGAACGCAGGAAATCGAAAGCTGTACTGACTCCCGCTAATAGAAAGTATACGGCTAGGAAACAATCTGCCAGTACCGAGTACCGAACTCGGATGAAGAAGAAGAAATAGTGGAATATGAAACTGTATACAACCGAGGAAATCATGACTAATTTCCAACTTTAAATGATAGTACAAGAAATAAGAACAAGAAACGAAAAATGTTGATACTGCTTCACCAAAAAGAGAGAAATCGGCTGTAAAAACGGAACAATTACTCAAGAACAGCGACAAACTACCAAACATAACAGTTTGCGCTCCAAAACTTGAGACCTTGAATGCTGCCCTGGAAGGTATCCCACATAAGAAAACCTTCATTGCTGGCAAAAATAATACTACATTGACGCTTCCTAGTAGAGAGGAATATTGTAAAATTAGAAAGATCTTCGATGAGTCACAGAACAAGTTCGAATGGTACACCTATGGGAACAAACAGACTAGATCATTGAAAGTGAAGAAGACATCAGAGATGACCTTATATCGCAAGGATTTAATTTCGAAAAGATCGACCAAAAACACAGAGTTGACAGAGACAAAATTATCTATGTAAATGGAAAGAGAAGTTACAAGTACCTTCACTTTTAATTATTTTGTAAAGTTGAACAGTGGTGATATGATTGGGGATAATTTAAAAACCTAATAATAATTCACCGGACCTTGAATGTTCGGTAAATTCGATTTGCTTACAAATTAAAGCAAAAATAATTCGGCTATGCATCTTCTTGCACACGTATGATATACCTTATCAAGAGATTGAATTTTTGTATAATTTCAGTCCTATTTTTGCTAATGACGGTATAACATCGAAATATATAATAAAATATTTGAAGTGTAAAATCAAACAAAGGAGTTTCAATAAATACGAAGCGGAAGAAGTATTTATGATTTAAATAAATAGTTTTACGATTTAATTCTTTCAATAATTAAACAAAATTTGATTTAAATTTCGATTTGCTCCCAAAATTAGAAAATAGAAATTCAAACTATTTAGTCCCCTCTCAATTTATTTTCATTCATAAATGTTTGACAGTAAGCCGCGAGACAAATTAAAATTAAACTTATTGCTATCTGAAACACTCTTATTCGAAAATATATTTTTTTTGACAAAAAATATTTTGGACAAATAATGAGAGGAAATAAGCAAAAAATTAGATACTTGGGAAAAATTGACATTTAAAAGCCACTCACAATTCTTCATCCTACTTCCAATTGTTTAACGAAAATCGAAAAACTTGAATTTAATTGATCCCGCATTAAACCAAGATTCAAAATTATTAAATTTACCAAAATTCAAAATTTGATAAGCCACGGTAAATAAACAAAAAATACAACTTGTGAACTAGCTCGGATTTTCGACGGACTTTACGACGAGGGTAAATCGACCAAATTGGTTTTTCAATTTGGTCGATATTTCACATTTGGTTAAATATTTTTAGTCGATGTTTTTGGTCGTTTTGCACATTTGGTCTTTCTTGGGAAAATATGAAATACGGACCAAAAGAAATTGACCAAATGCTAAATATCGACCTAAAATTGATACTGGTTGATAATATTTAAATAATAAAATAAATCTAGATATTTGACATTTGGTAGATGTTTAAGGTGGATACTCCACATTTGGTCTTTTTTGGAGAAAATTGATTATAATTTGGCAAAGTTTTTTTAGATGTTGAAATAATTTTTTTTATTGTGGGGGGCTCTGCGCCCTCACTGCTTTTCTTCATGCCCTGCAGACGGCCTTCCGAACATGGTGATACAGCTCGCTGCTACAATTCTTTCATTTATTTTTGTACAGTTCAAACAGTTCAAATTATATTCTTACTATCGGCCACCAGAAAGAACTAATTAGATTAGGTTTCTTGAACATTTATCTTTGGTTGCTGATAGCAGTGATGAATTTGTGATGGTAGCTGGTGACATTATATTCGATATACTCAAGTTTTCAGTCTCAAATGGTAATTTATCGTTGAATAAATATGTTAATCTGATTCAGTCTTTGAATTTATTTGTATCGAATAATGTCATAACCAGACCATCTTCTAAATCGCTCATTGACCACGCAATTTTTCGTTGTCCCGATGAAGTCTGCATACATAATGTGACAATTCTAAATGAAATAAGTGACCATAATCCCATCGCCTCTCTTATTCGGTTCCCGTTTGATTCACCTAAATACATTATGGTCGAAAGACCTTTTACTAATTATGGTAAGGTGAATGAGAGATTAGGTGAACTGTTTGATTACTCTAATCGGCCTCTGAATGATGATGTAAATGAGCTTTATGATTATTTCCTTAATTCGTTTAAAAACGCGTTGAGTGAATTCACAACAATAAAAGAAAAAAGAATTAAGAGATCCCAAGCCAAATGTGTTTACAATTAAGTACCTAATTGGTAAAAAGAATAGATTGTGGAAAAAGATTAAGAAGAGAAAGAAGAAAAAGGGTTACTATAAAGCGCTTGAAGTGAAGCTCGGCGCCCTTGAAGTGACTATTTCAAAACATCAGTCCCTTTATAAAGCCAGCTATTATGAGAATTTGTTCCGTAACTGTGAGAGTCCTAAGCAGACATGGAAAAGTATAAATTCTCTGCTTGGAAAAGAAAAAAAGAAAAAGAAAAGCTTTTCTATAAGACGGAATAATATTAGAATTGATGACTCTGAGGTTTCCAATGTTTTTAATGAATACTTTTCAATGGTGGGTCAGTCCTTGGCCGATAAGATACCACGAAGGGTAAATGATGATATAAATATTTTTGGCACATTAAAAGATAGCAATAAGTCAATCTTTGTTCACCCTGTAACGAGTACCGATGTTGATTCATTGATTTCATCCCTGAATGTCAGTAAAGCTCCTGGCTATGATGACATTTCTGTTACTTACTACTACCTTAAGTGTTGTATAGAAAATGTTTCTCATTTTCTTGCTGATATCTACAACGTTTCAATTGCTACAGGCTCTTACCCAAATTCTTCGAAAATTTTGAAAGTCACGCCAGTTCACAAGTCTGAGGATTCCACAAATGTAAAAAATTATAGACCTATTTCTATCCTACCTGTAGTTAATAAAATTTTTAAAATTTTGTATATGATTTCCTTGTTTCTCAAAGGTTTTAGTACAGTATGGTTTTAGGTTGAAAAGTGGTACACATATTGCCCTCTTCGAAACAACCAATGAAATTGCCCTAGAAGTTGATAAAAAGAAAATTGTATCCGGCCTTTTTTTAGACCTGGCCAAGGCGTTTGATACTGTTAATCATGTACTTCTGGTAAGGAAATTGTATTGTGCCGGGATAAGAGCTGTGGCTCTCAATTTGTTGAGAAGTTATTTGTCTGATAGGTGGCAATATGTGTCTGCCAATGGAATTGATAGTCCAAGATTGCCTATGTCAATTGGGGTCCCGCAAGGAAGCGTTTTGGGACCTTTATTGTTCCTAATTTTTGTTAATGATTTATATAAACTGCCCTTACGGTCACGACCTAATCTGTTTGCAGACGATACATGTATGTTTACTTCTTCTACATGTATTGAAACAAACGTATCTAACTTGAATGAGGACTTGAGAATAATATCTGAATATTTTAATGTTAATAAACTAACACTTAACTTAGCTAAAAGTAAAGTGGTCCATTTTAGGTCTAGTCGTAAAATCCTTAGAAATGTAATTTAATGGTGAGAATATTAATTCTGTTAAGACAATTAAGTATTTGGGAGTTATCCTTGATGAGCATCTAAACTGGAATTGTCATATAACGGGACTACTGAACAAACTATCCAGTCAGATCGGGATACTCAGAAAACTGAAGAGGTTTGTTCCGGTTAAGATCCTCAAGATGCTGTATTTTTCGCTGATCCACTCTCGCCTTACATATTGCGTAGGTGTATGGGGTAGCGCTGATATTTCTCTCATCAAAAATCTTGAAGGACTACAAAGAGTCGCGCTAAAAGTAGCTCATAAATTGCCCGTCCTTTTTCCGACGCAACGCTTATTTTCTGATTTTTGCTCTAACATACTACCCGTACGGGGGTTGTAAGAGTATGCAGTTTGTAAGTTTGTATTTTCATCAATCCATGACCTCAACCATCACACGACACTGTTTATTAAACCTACCCATCGGTACCCTACAACTGCGTCAAGGTTGCTCTGGCTTCCTTATGTTCGTACTAAGCTAGGTAAACGTAGCGTGCTATTTTCTGGGTCTAGTTTATTTAATAAATTACCGGTTCGTGAGTCACACACGTTATCTGGTTTTTGTCGGCTGCTAAATTCCAAGCTGATGGCCTCTAGCCTTTAGCTGTGAGTGCCTCAATTGCTCAACCCTGACCTACATTCCATTATATGGATTAGCATATTATCCAGTACTTATTAAAATTTCTTCTCGTCTTTTACTTTATTGATTCATTGATTTACTAATTTTTCCACTTTTTTTTTCTCTCTCTTGATATTAGCCTGATTTTTTTTAAAGTTTTTTGATGTAAAGAGTTTCTTTCGAATTAACTTTGTTAAAATAGAACTCTTTTGATTTTAATACGCTTATCTTGTATAAAATATTTGATTTTTCTTTATAGCTAGATTTACATTTTTTTTTCTTTTTTGTACACGATAATACGTGATGATGTTATACAAAAAAAATATATATATGAATATATGAATATGAAAAGGTCTTATTTTTGTGGGTTTATTCAATATCCACATATTTCTTAGAATTTCATTGTTCGAACAATGGAATTTTATTGCCTGCGAATAAACCAGCAAAAATAAATGATAAAGCATTTATGCCCCTTAGACCCCGTAAGGGGGTATATTCCCTTGCCTCCATTCGACCCCGTTTTTTTATTTTTTCATTTGTTTCACGGCCTGCGGCGTTACTTTGACAATATTTATATTAGATGCTAAGGTAATTTGTTTCATTTTCATCACCAGGAACATCGACAAAATATTTTTTTTAAGTATTACTTATCGATCAGTATCAATTTTTGGTCGATATTTCATAGTTCGTCTATGTTTTTACATTTTGATTTTTACCCCAAATACCAACAAAATTTCAATTATTTTTTTGGACGAAGTACGAGTCCCATGCGTTTACCAATACGTTTGTAACCAGCAGATTTGAGTGAGGGAGGGGGAGTAGGTGGAGCATCGATCATGGTCCTTAGAAGCCAAATCAGCAAAAAAAAAATTGTGAGTCCGTACCGTACCGAAAGGTAATACTAAAAGTGGGTTTGGAATTGCAAACAGGCATTTTTGGACGAAGGGCTGAGCTGGGGCCGTCTTAGTGGTTTTTGGTCTTTTGTACATAACTCGCGTCAGTCTTTTCCGATTTTCATAATTTTTTATGTTTAAAAGGTCCAGACATGGAAGAGCATTTTTTGATTTTGAGTCATTTGACTCAGCCACTGCGCTAAAACTGAGTCCGATTTTCAAAATCACTTTTTTTTCTGAAAGATAATTGAATAAATGATAACGCATTTGAATTCAAATCAGTTTAGAACTTTCGACGTTATGGTCCAAAATATTGTCAAAAACGTGGTTTTAATAAGGTTGGTAAAACTTTTCGACTTATATCTCTGCGAAATCGCTCTTGAACGTTTTAAATAAAAGAAATAAACAGGTCCATGTCGCTGGCACCACCACCACTTTGAACTGTATCGAATTAAAGCTATTTCAATTGGGCTATTTTTGGGCTGGCGAATGCTCATAGCCATACTTTGGGCTGCCATAGAACTACAGCTCAAAATGACTTTCTTTGCTCGGTATATAACTCAAATTTTGGGCTGACGATTGAAACCTGGTTCGAGTTTTGGGCTGATGTCAAACCGAATTTATTCAACTTTTAAGCAAGATACCATGTCGTTTTAGCTGTTTTCGTAACTAAATCAAATTTTTCCGATCCTAAACGAGTGGTTCGGGCTGTAGAGTCCTTCGTGTGGGTCCAACTAACGCTACGCGATCCCAAACGATATTTGGAGGATTTTCGTGTATATTTCTTTAATGATGAGGTTTTCTATTCAGTGTTGTAGAGAAAAAAGGAGCGAAGATTTTTGTCCATGGAAGTATGGGTCAGAAGCCTCTCCTAAGTGCTCTAGGTCGATTCGAAGATAGCGGCCCTAGTGCAAAACAAAATTTTTTTTTGTGTGAAAAAACAAAATTTTTTCAAACTTTGGGCTCCATATCCATAGAACCCCTTTCGGCAATTTCCAATCTAATTTGTGGATGTAATTTCATACACTTAAGAGTTATGGCAGTACTTACTTAGAAACTTTGGAGTCTTTTTGCAACATCTTATCTTTGCAATATTTATTCTGATGAGTACGGGTCCCATGCATAATGTTTTTTATTCTATGTTTCCCCTGTAATGTCAATTTTTGTTACGTATTTCGCTTTAGTACTTGAAAAAAAACAACAAATGAGAAATATGTACCAAAAAAATAGACCAAATGTGAAATCTCGACCAAAAATGTTTATCGTTGTTTCTTCACATTTGGTTGAATTTTTTAGTCGAAATTTCACTTTTGGTTGGAGTTTTTGGTTGATTTTCTTGTCGATATTTCACTAGAATATTTTTCCCAAAATCTAGGACTAGCATTATTAATAGCGGTATCGAAAAAGTTGTGAGAAACGTAACTGTTTCATTTTCTTATAATTCAGATTCAACGGGTAAGAAGTGGTGGTATTATTTTTTATTTATTTTTTAGTTGCACCTCAGCTTATTAAATAGCAAATGCATCACCATCCATGTTGGCTTAAATCTTGGAAAGAAAAACTACACAAAAACAGCTCATTTGTAAGATATATGTAAAATGCAGACGGCTGAACATCTTACTAAACGGGTGAACCTTTTTTCTAAACGAAGAAGTACTTCATAAGAGCTCGCTCGACAACTAAAACTGTTTGACTGAGTATTTAGCTGATTTAGCTTTGCCACTAACGGGTGCAAGATCAATCAATCAATCAATCATTTATTTTTATTCAAGGTTTCCCTTGTACAAAAACGTAACTAATTTCCCGGAAAATTGTATGACTATGAGTTTAGCAGGGCCTGTATTCGCGAAAATTTTGACGATTTTCTTAAAATATTTTCGCGAATACAGGCCCTGCTAAACTCATAGTCATATAATTTTCCCGGAAATATATACGGGAGCATCTAACAACGGTACAGTCGCGGGAAACCTAGGAAACTGAAATCAAGCTTAAATTTATATTTCCATAACACTAGACAAACCAAAGAGGCAAAAGAAGAAAAAAAAAAACACACACACGCAAATCAGCAACCGATAATCCAGATTCTGCACATGATCCATAGTTCACAGCATATAAAATTAAGCTAGCTAGTGACGCTCAGCCTAAAAGGCAACAACTAAGTTTACATTTGACAATTTATACATGTAGCCTCAGTAAAGCAATTAAATTTGGTGGAAATGGGTTGAGAGGTTTTAGTTGTAGAATAAATAGAGTGGGCCAAACTCGGGCTACTCGACAGTAGCTTGAAAAGCAATTACCATGCTTATTTCGTAGAGATATATGCGAAAAAGTTCAGCTACCCTCAAAAAACACCGATTTTTACCACTTTTTTGGTCATTGCTCCAGTTTCACTTCAACTTTATAAATTGAACCCAAATGTTATTTTCAATATTATAATTTCATAAAAGTCTACGTTTTTCACTGTTTTTGGGTTTTTTTGACTATTTTGATTTTGCGGAACCCCTAGATCACTCCAGATTGAGTTGCCTCCACAGACACTTTTTATCAGGGACCGATTTAAATTTTTTTTAACGCTGGCGCCCCACGCTTTTTGACAGCTTTATTTTTCCATACATTTTTGGACCACTTTACTGTATATATAAATCATCGCTCTCAGCTTAAGGTGATCCCTCAAGCTACAGCCAAGAAACTTACGAGCCACACTCGCGATACTCATGTATTTTCCCTTCCCATGGACGTACGTAATTACTGAGTTAAATGCTTTTTCCAGAAGTTCAACCGAGATCCATCAAGGTCACAAAATTCAGTTATTTTTCAAACGTGATCCAATGGTAGAAAACAGAAGGCTACATTTCAATAAAAATGTTAGGAGCAACAATCCTTTCAATTTTTTTTAGGATTTAAACATTTTTCAGATAAAATTCATGGAAACACGCAAAATTTATTATAATTTATATTTCACAGTTCGAAAATCGTCGTGATGTGACGCCACATAATCATATTCACTCTAACACTATATTTCGACACATTTTAATCTTGTGTAACAAAACATTTTATGTTGAATAAAATGTCCAGCAAAACCTTGTGCAACTTAACATTATGATTTCCAATAAAATGTGCACAACTCAACATTTTATTTTGAATGAAATGTGCAATTCAAGATTTGAATAAAATGAGCTTAAAAATCTTGTGCAACTTAAGATTTGAATAAAATGTGCACAATAATCTTGTGACAACTCAAGATTTTTCTTGAGATCTCAAGATTTTTCTTGTGACAACTCAAGATGTAACAATCTTGAGTTGTACTATCTTTACCCACACGATTGGTCCAATATTTTTGTCGATATTGCCTGAATATCAAAAAAAAAAATGCTCGCCCGAAATGTGCCCGTCAATTTCATGCCCGAATCTGCCCGTTCCTCAAATTCTTCCCCAGCGCACTTTCAAAAATTGAGTTGAAAATGTTTTAAACCATGGTTCAAGACAAACTTGGTACTGTAAAGGCAATCTCTCTCATATCAAATGTAATGAAGATATTTTTCATTTGTTTCTCTATGTAAATTTGGTTATTTAAATTTTAAGTCGATATGCCCGTCAAAATTATGCCTGTATCCGTCCCATTCTAGCCCAATATTTGTACACTGGCCGGCCCATTCCCTATCGGGCATGGGCGGGCACGTGCATAATTTCAAATTCGCTCTCGCCCGCTCATCTCTATTATATACAGTCGACTAGGCAAAGTGTACGATGCGAAAACGAAAACAGTTAGCCAGGTTAGGATCCAATTGTTTTTCCGAACTTATTTTACCAACAGAATTGTTGTTAATTTACGTAATTTACGTAAGTTACGTAGTATTACCGAGACTTCAAATTACTAACGTTACTGAGCTTCGGGTAATTTTACGTTATATTACCGGGTAATATTCCGGCGTAATATTACCGTTCCGTCTCTGGTTACGGAAGCGTTATTTCCGTTAGGTCCTTTGACTTTTGGTTCATTTGACTATTTGAGGGTTGATAAAATTTCAATAGTTAAGACTAATTGACGATCTGATTCACACGATTTTAAACTTTATTTATAAAATTAGCAAACAATTGGCAATAACAGTTTTTTATTTCTTATTTCTTAACAATAAAAACTGAGAAATCAAAAGAATTTTACATTTAACTACAATTGTCAGTTTTTAAAATTACAATGTAATTTACATCAGCAAGTTTTACCGCTTATATGTTTTTAATGTAATGTGATCAAATATTCGAATATTTTGATATTTGTTTACATACACAGCTATCTGTGCGATCATTTAAATCAGCTGATAAGCAAAAGGCTTGCGAAATAAAAACTAACGATTGTAATAAATATATGCCATACCATAGATTTTTTTTTTCGTATTTCAACCTGATAGCTTTTGACTATCTTTTAGCTGTCGACGTAGTGGACATAACCTCATTAGTTCCATTACACATCACCGACATGCGCTCTTAATATGAAAGTTACTAGTTAGTATGTATTATGTAATGTATTAGCAAATATGGGTACGGGGCGTCTATAAGGGGGAAAGATTATTTCGTAAGGCTCATTTTTTGTGCACAAAATGTTACATACAAAGTATTTCGTTCATGTTAGCCGAACAGACTCACATGCACTCCCAGAATCACACACATTATAAAAGATGAAGGATTGTTGTCTAAAGTAATGGTTTTACAAAAGCCTTCAATTTTGGTGAAGTATAGTAAATGGAGTAATTTTCATTGTAGATGCAGAAACTCCTAAGGGGTCGTTCATAAAGGATGTCACGACGGACGAGGGGGGTCGGAGATATGCGTGACAGAGCATGACAGGGGGGAGGGGGGTCAATAATATTTCTTAAAATGTCATATATTTTTGACATACAGCAATATTTTTTTAGTCGAAATTTACCAATATTTCAACAGAAAACGAAATGCGCCGTAAAAAATAAATTATGTTTAATTAAATTAGTGTTAATATTTTCTAATAGAGGATATGAAATTATGAGGGCATAATTAGCTAATGGTTACGATATGAAATGTATGTGGTGCAAATACCATATGTAGTGACAGTGTACAAATTGGCTGCAAAACCTTCGAAATAAGTAAACTTTCGGTAAGTTAGACTATTATTATTTTATCTTTAAGCTTTATTCATTAATGGTCTTAAATCATTGAGACAATTTAAGGGAAGTGACTGTTTGCCCCGAGGGGCGAATTGTCTTTTTTTGACTATTTACACCACACTATTTGCCCGGGGGATAGTATTTTTTCGGCTATTCGCACCTCAAAAGTACTTTGCATGTGTAAACGTCTTTATTCAATTTCAAGAATATTATTACAACAAAAATGAGTGAATGAATAAATATGAATGTAGTGAGTAGTAAAAACAAAACAAAATTCATTTAATTTTTGCCACGAAAAACTAAGTGGATAATAAAAGTAAGGAATTTTCCCTTTTACGAAATGTCACAAAAATTAGGTGGCTAACAAATCTAGGGAGCTTTTTTCCTTTCAGTGTCTCGTGCGTGTTCAGCTTAAGAAAATGGCGTACGGCCCTTATGCGTCAGGTAAGTAATCATGTATGCAACCTAATAGCCCGAATTAAATTTGTTCTTCAAATTTATTTGAATAATGCAACCGATCCTGCTATTTTATTCGTTTCCCACAACTTTGCTAAAGTGCTCGAGATCATTGTATTAAAACAAATTTCCTATAACATCTTTCCTCATATATCAATTAAACAACACGGTTTTTTTCCTGGTCGACGAGTAGAAACTAACTTGATGGAACTATCGATTCTAGTACATGAAGCGTTCGAAAGTGATAACCAACCTGATATCTTCCTTGCTGACATAAAAAAGCTTTTGATATATAATACGTTCAGTCTTACTGTTGAGGAAATTATCGGATGACAAATATCGACTCTGTAATTCACTGCTACATGGTTTCCATCATTCTTCCAACGTGGTAAACAAATAGTGAAACTTAACTCCAGCAAGTCAGATATAATAATAAAAACTCGCATCCGAGAAAGCTATGTCGATGCTATCATTCATTAAGCGTCAGTGTTACGGCCGCTTCAACGCTGATATTGCTAAAATGCGCTACTCCGCCGTAGTTCGATCTCACTTAGAATTTGCAAGTACAATCTGGGCACCGTACCACAACGTCCACATTCAATCGTTGGAAAGCATACAAAGGGAATTCGTTCTCTACGCAAATCGTAACCGCTACGTTGATGAGAGCCAAAACTCATGTCGTCTACGCCCATATATGGAGAGATGTGCTGAATTGGACTGAAATCGTTGCTACGACGTCGGACCAAAGCTGCTGTCTTCATCATTCATGATGTCCTGACTCGTCAGATAAGCTCCCAATTCATTCGTGATAACATTGACTTGAATGATGGATCGAGAGTTGAGATTTTATTCAATTACAGATTATCGCTTGCAAAGTCCATAACGATAATTTTTGATTTAGCAATTAAGCATTGATTTAGTTCTGTGATTGATCATATTTCAATCTATTTTTCTGTTTTGATCAATAAATAAATAAGAAGTTCGTGAGATCGCAAAGCTGCCTTTTAAATTTTGTTAATACCTTCTCGTTCTCAGAAGATACTTGGGTGGCAAGTTTTCTTAGAACACGCCGTTTAACACGCCTCTATATTCGTGAGAAGCCAGCGAATAGGCATGTTATATTCTATTTGGTGGAGGTCATCAGCGAAGGGCTCCAACGGTATGAATATCTTAAGTTATCTTTATGCTTGTAAATGAATTAGTTTTTTTTTTCATTTTTTTTTCATTCAGTTTACATAGCAATTAAGAAATTTCAAGGCTAAGGCATTTATCTATTAATTTCAAATTTTGATTTTTTATGCTATCGTATAAGTTGTGTTTCTATTTCTTAGTGCATTGATAATTCCTTAAATTTCGGATAAGTTTTTGCAGAAAAACGCCGTTTAGTCTACCAACTGATGTTCGAGACGAGCCAACGAATAGAAAGAATATAGCTGGTGAGATCGTAAAATTAGTATTTGATTTTACCTTGGAGGAAGACCTGACGTAAGAAACAATCTCAGTCACATATTTCGGGTGAAGTTATTTGTTGCCATTAAAACGCGGTTTAGCGAGGGAAACCTACTGTAATGAATCGGGGACCCGAATTCACTCTAATTGTTTTGGAAAAGGTTACGACGTCGAGAAAAACAAAATTTACGATCATTAGGGAATTTGTACAGAAAACACTAGAATAAGAATATTTTATAACGTTGTGCGAAAAGAAGGAGGGGTTTTCAAGTATAGTGGTGTGGATCACGTTCGCCTTTCCCCTACCCATAAAGAAAAATTGATTGATTGATATAAAATTGATGATGACTATAAAATAACGTGAGGCAAAGCGCTCGCTCACTTCAGTCTTATCAAAACGGATGACGTGCACACACACACTGGACAAATTTTAGTTTTTTTTAAGCATCGTTTCATTCAATTGCGCCAATATGCCGTTCAAATTAATTACTGAATCACGGAACAATTTAATCAAATTAAATTATAGTGCGATAAAGTGCAATTTTGATAGAATATTGAGAATTGAAGTGTATGAATTTCTAAAGTGTTGTCTGTAACGAATCCGCTGATGCGAACTCGTTTCAATTCATATTAAACAATAATTCCATAAAATATCGGAAAATATCGCAGACAATAATTCCACACAGCACTTCCTTACGATCAGTTCCTATTCGTATTTGTAAATAAAACAATGTTTATAACGATGATGAAAAGAAAGGAGGGGTTTTGCGGCACGTAAATGTCGGACGGAAAAGTGTCCCACATTGGTGTCTTTCCCCTACCTCCAAAAATATAAATTACGACTCACAAAAACACACGTAGAATAAGTCCTCAAATTGTACAAGTAGTTCTAAGATAAAAAGAAAAGATAGTCTCCAGATTGTTCTGGATTTTCGAATAGAGAAATGATTAAACTTCGCGCCTAAAATCTGTAACGAATCCGCTGCCGCGAACTCGTTGCAACTCTTAGTTTACTACAGCCACGTAAAAAAAAATAGAAAATATCGCGAATAAGGAACCGCTGCTTTGCCATAAAATATAGAACAAAACATGTATCACGGTCATAAAAAAAATGTAAACAAAACATAGTCATAACATTTGTAACGTAGATAAGAAATTAAAAGGAGGGGTTTTCCGATACACGAATGTCGGATAAAATAAGAAAATCCGACCTTCGAATCTTTCCCCTACCTAAAGTAACAAAAAGAAATACACGGCTCACACAATCAATTAAGTTTAAGAAACAATGTCCATAAAATTAGGTTAGAATAAATTAGGAATAAGTGACACCCTGTAATGCGATGCTAAAAATCATCGTTAAGTTTATTCGAGATCTTCGAATTTGGAATTCGCGCGCTTTGCACCATAATAAAGAGAAGCATCGTCAAAGGACGCTACCCATTCTCGATTCGACAGTTAATCATTGAAATCGAACAAGATAGTCGAAAGAAGTACCGTGAACAAAATTATTTTCTAAAGAGTTGCAAATTTAATCACTCCCACGAGAGGAGTTAGTGTTTTAATTGTAAATTTGCATCAGTGAAATCAAATCATAATTAAAGTACACGCGTACGGGCTTCGGAAATATATAATAGAAACGATGAAACGGCTACGTTCGTTGGTTAAAAGAAACCTCTGCTTGTGTTGCAGCAACGTCATGAAGTCCTAATTTGATCATCGTTTAGAACATTTTCATTGTAAAAATTGCAACAAACAGAGGTCAAGCTGAGCAGTATTGTGCCAAAAAAGTTTCTATGACAATATTGGAGTGAGGAACGAGTACATTGCTATGCACAAGGCTTTATATATCACAAAATGCAAAAATCTATGCAGCTGCCACCTTCTGAATAAAACAAAAAGTTAACAATTTCGCCCATCAAGTATGAGTTTTGAGTACTAAATAATGATTTAGTACTCAAAAATCGTGCTTACTGGGTAAAAATGTTAACTTTTAGTTTTATTAGGTGATGATTGCATAGATTTTCACGTTGCCGATGCCGCCGCAGCGAAATGTCGAAGATCTGTAAAGCCTTGACTATGCATTCGGTTCCACTTCGGCACCAGGCTGCTTGAGAAGTTTAAGTAACCATAAAGAACGCAGCCCGGTGCCAAAAGTATGTTAATGTCATCGTAACACGATAGTATTCATAATCTTTTTTTCGCTTTCTGTTTAAAAAGTTTTATGGTTGAAATTTTACTTCAATTGATAAAATTTTCTGGACTTTGGATAATGAGTTTTGAATTCTTATTCTCTGGTTAAAAAGTGAATTTTTGAATTGACCCTAAATGGGAAAAAAACCGCATACCGAAAGTAAAATGGCACGGTGGAACTCATGTTTCCAAGCCCCTTCAGAAACATATACCAGAATTGTGCCATATTTCCCCAAAACCCTGAAACACGTGTTCGCTTAAATTTAATTCTCTACAACTTCGACCTTGGAACCAACTTTCTAACTCTCATAGTTCTGAAGATTTGGGTCATCCGGCCCAATTGTGGAAGTGGCCATAAACCAGGATTGGGCCATATTTTCCCAAAACCCTGAAACACGTGTGCGCTTAAAATTAATTCTCTACAACTTCATCTTTGGAACCAGCTTTCTAACTCTAATAGTTCTGGAGATTCGGGTCATTCAGCGCAATTATGGAAGTGGCCATATACCAGGATTGGGCCATATTTCCCCGAAACCCTGATACACTTGTTCGCTTAAATTTAATTCTCTACAACTTCGCCTTTGGAACCAACTTTTTAATTCTCATAGTTCTAGAGATACGCGTCATCTCTCTTCGGATTCACCCTAAAATTAGCAAATGCGGCTAAATCTCAGCATTTGGACATTTTTCTAGCCGAAGAATCTATGTCCAGGTCAAAGACGGACGGATTCGGTAACAAAGAAATTGTGCAGTGTTTAGAAGAAGGTCGTCGTACCTAATAAATATCGTCCGCAAAGGGCAATATTGTGATTATAGAAAAATTGTGTAAATCTCTAATTCTTTTGCTAACTTATTGATTATATAAATTGCGTCATCAACCATCCCATTCATCACGCTGGAGAGAGGTGGCATTCGCATGGTACATATGAGCTCCAACGGTTCGTCTAATTATTTATTTTATTTTGCGCAAAATTGAATCTATTTAAATTTATTATCAGTGAAACACCAACCGTGTGTTGGTTCTTCACTAGTATTATTATTATCTTGAACCATTGTCTGTGTGACATGGCAATGGTTCGGATATAGTCATAAGTTTTTTTTTGAAATTGATAAAATGATGTTAGAATAAATGAAGTGTGAGACCGTGAAACACGCGTTTATTTTATTTTATTTTATTGAAAGAGGTAAGTCTTCCTTCAAGACGCCGAGTAACTTGCCGTAATCCGTGTCGAGCCAGCGGAGGTAACGTTATAAATCCGCTCAATAAATAGAAGTAGCAAAAGAGAAGCAAAGGCATTCTCTTCAGTTCGTGTCTAAAAGCGTACAAGGGCGCAAGCCAAGTCGCAGAGTGAATACTCCTTTTTCATTTTTTTTTTTTTGCAACAAGTAAATTTCATAAGTGAATAAAATAAAGCATTCTGATAAAGAGAAAGTGATTGATCATCAAATATTAAATTTACATAAATCAAGAGAATAGAATTTCAAATAATCATTTGTCGAACGAATACGCGCGTCTTACATGGAAAAGTCCATCATCGAATTAATTGTAAGCCATAGCGATAATCAGTGATCAAATTGATATTAAAAAGGTCGTCGTACCTAAAAGATAATATTCGTAAAAAATATTATCGTCATAAAATAATAAAAGTGAAATCGTATCATATTAGATTTAAGTACCTATTGTTCGGCCATCTTGGATCGGAACCAAATCGCTTGGATTGGAATCAAATGAGCTCCAACGGTTCGTGATTTTAGATTACATATATTTATGCGCATAAAATATTTCCTTTTTTTTACATTGGTCCGCATGGAATCTCAAGTGCGACTTGAGACTCCATAACCATTCAGAGTACCGCTTGCGTGTCATAGCGATAATTTGAAGACCAATTAGAGACCTAGATTAAGATTTCCTGTAGTTAATAAGTTGTATCAAAAGATTGAATATAAGTTTTGTGAGATCGTAAGGACGTTGTTATTTTTTTGCCGCGTTCATGATATTCTTATAGTTATTGCCTTAATGTTTTATCGGTAAGTTTTATCATCAAAACGCCGTTTAGCAATCAGGCATACTCGTGTCGAGCCAGCGAGTAGTGTTGCTATATGTCGCGGTTGTCGAACCTGATCGGCAATAATGGGTTTGCTAAAATTATATTTATTTAAAAGTGAATTCAAAGTGCATAGAATTTATTCACATAAATTGGTCGCCATTGCGTCGCGTGGTCGATACAGTCTGATGATCATCACATGGTTGGTCTTCAAAGAGCTCTAACGGTTCGTCGAATTTTATTTATCATTTTATTTTATGTGCATAAATAGAGTGATTTAAGAAACTAAGAAATAACATAAAATAGTGAATATCATTGAATAAATTAAGGTGTCGTAAATTTTAGTTCTTTATTTTTGAATACTTTCATTTTTCCATTCTTGAAGAAATTTTTCGCGTCAAGTCTGGTGTTTTCCAGGAGATATTAGACGCCGTTTAATGATCTAATCCTCTGTGACGAGCCAGCAGAGAGATCATTATACTATCTGTGTCGAGCCAGAAGATGGGCTCGTTATATAATGTGTAGAGCCAGCGAATAGGTACATTATAAATCGAAGTAGTATTTTGTTGCGACTGGTACTAATTTGAGGGTATAAATCGATCACCAGGCTTCCAAAGAATGTCTTTAGTAAACTGCATCAGGTGATCCTCATCAGGCACGAAGCTGCCAGAGTGCAAAGAAGACCCCCGTTACATAAGCAACAACTTTGTATGGAAAAATAACTTAGAATAAAATTGAATATTTAGTAACGTGAGCGCACCTACATTCAAGCGTTTTACAGGGCACATCAAGATGAAACTGCTTTGGCCAAAAAACGCAAATTTGACTAGATGTGACAGGCACATGTGACCACTTCCGGATCACTTTCTAGTGATGTTAGTGCACATCTCGGCACATTTATATATGTAGTTTTGAGATGTGCGCTGACCCATTGATAACGTTTCATAGGAACGACGAATGTGCCATTAGATAATTATGTGTTTCCATATTTTCACATTTGAAAATATGTGATTTGCAAATGTGACTATATCAAGACTATTTCTTTGTGTTATTAGTGCACATCTCGGCACATTTGTAGTCCAAAGTTGCTAATTTTCAATCACCAATCGAAAAATTAAGATGGACACGTCAAATGTGTCATTTGATAATTATGTGAAAATATGTGAAAAAATGTGAAAATCATATTTTTCGTATACTTGACATTTAAACATTTTTTTATGTGTATGTTAAAAGTAAATGAATATTTATGTCGTAGCGAAATATAAATATGATTTTTTCACTTTTCAACAAATTTTTAGGCTCAGAGTATGTTGAAAATAATGGAAGAGTTGAAGTAAAAAGCGAATAAACTCAATTATTCGATATAAATTTCTAGTAATCTGTGACATGTAAATACTTTGACGAAATAATTTGTTTAAATAAAATGAAACGAAAATTTGTAAGGCATGTTTTTTTGAATTACTACTAGAGGATCGATTATTTATCGGTGACTTTGGAATAGCTTAGTGGGTGATATTTGCAATATTAACAAATTGAGACTATTGTACTGAATGTGGACACGTTTCAAACACCTCACTATTGTTCAGGATCATTGTAAAATTTTCCAAGAGCTTTTGGTTACAAATTTCGAATTTTTCCACAGAATTGCTATTCATTGTGTGAATGTTACCATTTGAAAATATGTGGAAAAAGTGAACGATTCCCGCAACTCCCAGACCAGCAAGACAACAACTCCAAATAATTAAATATGGACTTACTTCCGGCATTTAACTAAACTCAATTAGACGTCGTTTTTATTGCTCTGCTAAATATCCTACGTTACAACAGGTTATGGGCTTTCGCATTGTGAACATTCAATGTAAATTTATTTGTTTATAATAGCAGTTAATCTTTAATTCTTCTTTCTATTGCCGATGAAGTATATTTTTGCTGATATTCTGTGATTACAGTTTGTTCGTGACATTTTACGTTTTTTGCATTGTTTCGTGCAAGATGTCTGCATCGTCAAATTTTCTATCATCTATTGAAAAATTGGATGTAATGTCCGTGATAATTTTTCCACCTGGCAATTCGCTGTTAAAACATATTTAGAATATGAAAGTTTATGGAAATGTGTTCTTGGTGAAGACTCAAGTTCAGTAAACGATACAAAAGCTAGAACCAAAATTGCTTTACTAGTGAAACCAATCAATTTCGTACACATTCAAACTTGTCAAACAGCGAAAGAAGTATGGGAAAAGTTAACTGCAACATTTGCAGACACTGGTCTAATGCGACGAGTCAATCTGATAAAAACATCGACAACAACTCGTTTGGAACACTGCAATAATGTTGAAGAATATGTCAACACCATCATTACCGTAGCACATAAGTTAAATGGCATCAATTGTATCGTTGACGATAATTGGATTGCGACATTTCTTCTCTCTGGTTTGCCCGATCAATACAGTCCGATGATTATGGCCATTGAACGTTCTGGTGCGGAATTGACGTCTGATTTTATTAAGAGTAAATTGTTACAGGAAATCAAGTGCACTCATAATCATTCATCGTCACAGGGTTTGTACACATCAAAACGTGGTTCTCGGTGTTTTGTATGTAACCAATACGGGCATATTGCTGTCAATTGTCGAATCAGTATCAGTTAACCGTACAGAGGGTAATGCTTCCACTGCATGTGACTCTCGATATGCAACAGGATTCTTTGCTCACGCGTTCACATTAGGTCAAATTAGTTGTGATAGCAATTGCGAGACCTCAGTCAATCCGTATTTATTGTTGAAATCATCGAATTTGTCTCGCCGAAACAACAAATGTGATCGTAAGGATCTTGTTTATGTTGACTTATAGGATGATCAAAATTTGATTTCAGGTGGAAATGATTTTAAGAAATCAAATTCAGAGAGTGTATATATTATTAATTTAAATTTAAATTCAGAGAGTGATAATACATCAAATTTTAATATAAATTCAGAGGATTATTTGTGTCAGGAAAGTTTTGTTAAAAATTCAAGTTTCTCAGATGAAGATGACGATTTGAATTCCAGGTAAAGATAACAAAGCTTTGTGATCAATTTATTGATGAGTTAGATTTTAAAAGATGTTTACAAATTGAAAATCGTTCACAATTCATCATTTTTAGAGCAACTTTAAATTGCAATCGTAAACAAATTTTATTTCTTGAAGTACAGGAAGGGAATCATAAGCTTGTGCACCTTCTTAATTTCTCTGTTATCGCTCTTTTCACGTATCGCTTGTATGTTTCTCAAGTAAAACCGGTTTTTCTGTTGAAAGAGTAAAAACGAAGCATTGCACAATCTTATGATTCTCTTCCTGTATATATTTTCGTTAAATGAACTTGTTTTTACGTTTCGAGCGTAATTGTTTGTTGGTTTAGTTTAAGTGGAGATGTTGGTTGGGTATAAAATTGTAAACTTAACCAACATCATTCATTTGAATTATTATTAAATATGGACTTTCATCCGGCATTGAACTAAACTCAGTTAGACGTTGTTTTTATTGCCCTGCTAAATATCCTACGTTACAACAACATTACCAGTAGATAATTTCTCCAGTCGACCCGAACGAAAGACACTTTCGTCGTGATTACCCGGCAAATTCGCGATATTTGAAGTCTCATGGCGTAGCATCGAATAGATGTCGGCCATTTGGCGATACCTACTTCATTTGTCTTAGTCCTCGTATTATTCTAGAGACTAGCTCCTGACAAATCGGGATTTGTCATTACTCCTGAGAGACCATGATCTTCAAGATAAGCATAATTCGATTTGAGAGACGATGGCATCGAGTCCGGACATAATCTTTATCATCCTGGGTAGAGAAGCGATTACCTCTATAGGAGAAGTTAGCATGTCAATTCTGCACAAAGAAATCGATTTACGAAATGAATTATTTCCACAAATTTGGCCCAAATAGAGGCACCCTTTAATATCATTGCGTAGCCAGACTAGGTAACGAATTTTGTTGACATAGCCCCTTCTGAAGAAATATCTTCGTGGGCACTAATATCCTTAATTTAATTGTAACCAACCAACTTCGGACCACCCTAAAATCTATTACCTTCGTTAAGATTATTCTCGAATTTCGAAATGAGAGAATAAATAATTTTGCCCTGCAAATTTGGCAATAAACACAACTACTTCACAAAGGTTGAGAAGAGAATACTCAGTTCGGCTTGTTTACCCGTACCGATAATACGTAAAAATGAAATTTTCTGCATAGGAGCTCGCTAAGTGGCCGTATCTGTATACTTTTTATCGATGTCAGTCGTGCATATCTCCGCAAACTCAGTATATGCGCGTTTATACTCACAAACACCAAGTTTTGGAGTGGAGTTATAGATTTTCACATATTTATAACTTCACTTGTAAAAATAAGGAAATAAACGCACAGTTTTGTCAACGCATATGAAAGTTGTTTATGCGTTCAACTGTAATCACATATAAATAAAATGTTATGCATAGACGTTAATTTTAAGGAATTTGTTTTGAGTGCAGCTGAGGAATGTCTGGGTAGTGTCTCTAGCGGAGGTAGGAACAA
>CM055404.1:1069490-1125609 GCA_029228625.1 Pseudolycoriella hygida | reverse complement strand
GGTACGGGCACGTTCAAAGAATGGGTAATAGTAGGCTCCCAAAGAGGATATTGAATGCACAGGTCCCGGGTGTACGTCCTAGGGGTAGCCAAGGAGAAGGTTCATAGACTCAATTAAATCAGATTTAGAAGTTAGGGGGCTTTCACTGGGCGAGCAAACCATCTCCTTGGCAGAGGATAGAAGGGTATGGAGGGGGTGGTCAATGACCACCGGGTTGCGGCTTAAAGACCCCACACCGGAAGGTATAAACGGTCTATAAAGTTTGATGATGATGATGATGATGCATAGACGTTAAGTGCGAGTGTGTGTGCTCATATTAAATGATATGATTTTATTGGAATACATCAAATATTGCCGGTTAACGTATTGACCTAACGGTGAATCAAATGAAGCTACTGTTGGTTATTCGTAGTATTGTCGATTCTCCCTGTTTTTTTGGCGTCGAGATAAATGGGGTTTTTATGGAATGTGGAACTGTAAAAAGTAAAAAAAAATATTTGCCACATGGCACAATACAATACAAAACTTTAACTTTATCATTTAGATGTTTTATTTACCTCGCTCCCTATGCATAAAAATAACGCTTCGCTCGTTCCTCAAACCTTCGCACTTTGAGTGTCACCTTGTGTGAACATTATCCAGTTCAGTTATTAGTAACTTACATCATAAGAAACTGGAAACCTTATATGATTCTCTCAGTCATTCAATGTTAGTGTGAAAACGACAGACATAGTAGGTTGTCCAGTTTCATATGAATAGGTCCTGTATACTACTAGTCGGATACAAATTCGCCGATGAATAAGCGACGAATAAAAATTGCAAATTTAAATTTCAACTCTCAACTTCGAGAATTTATTATTTGACTTCGAAACCGGTCATGTTAAAAATAAATGGTACAATTAAAAAACGGATCGTCTAGTCTCGTTATCTATAATTTAATTTATAGAATTGTGCCGAGTTCTGTGAAGTAAATTTTATTTACGTAGTTAAATTAAATTATTTTCCCCCCTGAGTCCGTCCCATACCACCGTCCGCCATTTTGTTGGTCACCCTGACACACTACACACCCAACCCAACATCTTTCCCTTTGACACCAAACATCCATAGCATACTTGAAAAATTCGCAAAAAAAAGTTCCAAAAAAAACCAACTACATACCTGTAATTTTTTATGAGAAACAATTTGGACCCCCTAAGTACGTGTTTTTAAAAAAAGGTCGTAAAAGCGTTACAAACAGACAGACAGACAAACAAACATACATACCGTCTTTATAACATGTAACTAGTCGATCCTGTTAGCCCCCTAGGGAGAACCCCGCGAGGACACTCTGTAGGCTTTGGAGGGGTGGGTGCGAGGGCACTCGTAAAGCTTTCTAGGGTGCGGGCGCTTTTTACCCCAATTCCGTCCTATACCATCGTTCGTCACTTTGTTGGTCATCCCGATACAACAAATTTCCCTTTGACACCAAACATCTCACATCAACCAAAAAAAAATTTACTAAAAATATTTACTTCACACCGAACATCTCCTCCTCACGAAAAAACCCAAGTCATTTTATTTCATACAAAAAAGAAAAAAAATTGCAATGCACACACGCCACATAACGCGTGTATCATATTTCCGTTATTTTCACCTCTTCCTTTATACTTACTATATACACGCGCTTGCATATAAAATATTTTTTCGTTTCACTCTTCTTGCATATGCTCCATGCATATGAAATATTCTTTCGATTCTTCCATTCTACGTTCATTCCTGCATGTCTGGTGTTTTATACAAAAAAAATATTTTTTTCTATGGCAGTAACGGGATGTTATGCGTTATTCACAAACAAACAAACATACAAACAAACAAACATTGCGTTTTTATAATATCTGAACTAGTCGGATCCCGTAGCCCTTCTAGGGGGCAACCCGCGAGGGCACTCTGAAGGCTTTGGAGGGGTGGGTGCGAGGGCACTCGTAAGCAAAAAGTGAGAACGTGCATAAAGCTGTGTTGTGATTAACGAAGTTATATTTTATACCAGGGGGCTGCCGCCCCCTGAACCTCCGCTAATTATTAGCCTGCGCCGCTTTCCCTGATTGCGCCGCTTCCGTTTGAGACCACAGTCAACATCCCCGTTAAAATCACGATCAAAATCCTCTTCAAAATCCTTGTCCAAATCCCTATTCACATCCAGGTTCAACTCCCCGTCAACATCCCCACGCAAATCCCATTCTCATCCCCGTCGAAATTCCTGCCAAAAATCCTATTTTCCCTCTAATTCCGCACCATACCACCGTCCGCCATTTTTTCATCACCCTGATACACTACACACCCAACCCAACAACTTTCCCTTTGACACCAAACACTTAACACCAACAAAAAAAAGTTTCAAAAAATAACTAATTTACCCCCTAAGTCCGTCCCATACCAACGTCCGCCATTTTTTGGTCACCCTGACACACTACACACCCAACCAAACAACTTTCCCTTTGACACCAAACATCTATATCATACTATCTATATCAAACACCAACACAAAAAAAAGTTTTAAAAAATAATTAATTTCCCCTCTAAGTCCGTCCCATACCACCGTCCGCCATTTTGTTGGTCACCGTGACACACTACACACTCAACCCAACAACTTTCTCTTTGACACCAAACACCTGACACAAAAAAAAAGTTTCAAAAAAGAATTAATTTTCCCCCTAAGTCCGTCCCATACCACCGTCCGCCATTTTGTTGGTCACCCTGACACACTACACACCCAACCCAACAACTTTCCCTTTGACACCAAACATCTATATCATACTTGATAAATTTGCAAAAAAAAAAAATTCAAAAAAACCCAACTAACGTAGCAGCACCTATGATTGAACGGGCCCCAAACATTGAACAAATTTAAGTAATTCTTTTGGTAAAATAAATCTTATCTAAAAACTTTGGGACGTAAACGATTTCTAGTGAGATACAAAAGAAAATAGGAAATACAAAAAAAAAAGAAAAATACAAACGAAAATAAGTTTTAAATAGGCGCAAAATGTTCAATAACCGGTGCTACTACGTTACATACCTGCAACTTTTTATGAGAAATAATTTGCACCCCCTGAGTACGTGTTTTTAAAAAAAGGTCGTAAAAGCGTTACAAACAGACAGACAGACAAACAAACATACCGTCTTTATAATATAACTAGTCGATCCCGTTAGCCCCGTTGGGCTACGCAAAATTAAGCTGAGGTGGGCGCGAGAGAACGACGGGCGCGAGGGCACTCGTAAAGCTTTCCAGAGGGCGGAGGCGAGGGCAGTCTTAAACTTTCCAGTGTGCGGGAGCAAGAGCACGTGTAAGCAATAAAGCGATGAGGTGACCAAGGAGAATTATTCTTTACACCAGGGGGCTGCCGTCCCCTGGACCCCCGCTAATTATTAACCTGCGGCGCTTTCCCTGCCTGCGGAGCTTTCTCTGCCTGCGGAGCTTTCCCTGCCTGCGGCGCTTTCCCCTTGTCGCCCCGTAATCATCAAAAGAACATCCCCTCAACGATCGTAAATCCCGTCACAATGTCCCAAATCACGTCGCAAATCCCGTCCGCAATCCCGCCCCAAATCCCGTCGCAAATCCCGTCACACATCCCGAACCAAATCCCGTACCAAATCCCGCTTTAAGTTCGGTCCCAAATCCCGCTTTAAGTCCGGTCCCAAATCCCTTCCAGAATCCCGTCACAAATCCTGTTCCAAAAATTGTTGGTCGCCCCGACACACTACATACCCATCCCAACAACTTTCCGTTTGACACCAAACACCTAACACCAACACAAAAAAAGTTTTAAAAAAGAATTAATTTTCCCCCCTAAGTCCGTCCCATACCAACGTCCACAATTTTGTTGGTCACCCCGACACACTACACACCGAACCTAACAACTTTCCCTTTGACACCAAACATCTAACATCAACAAAAAAAAGCTTAAAAAAAATTAATTTTTTACTTCCAAGTCCGTTCCATACCATAGTGCGCCATTTTGCTAGTCACCCTGATACACTAAACACCCAAACTAACAACTTTTCCTTTGACATCAAACATCTATCTCTTACCAAAAAAAAGTTACACAAAAATTTACAAAAAAAATAATTTTTTTAGCCCCATTCCGTCCTATATCATCGTTCGTCACTTTGTTGATCATCCCGATACACTATACACCCAACACAACAACTTTCCCTTTGACATCAAACATCTAACATCAACCAAAAAAAGTTACAAAAAAAAATTATTTTTGTCCCATACCATCGTCCGCCATTTTTTTTCGTCACCCCGACACACTACATACCGAACCTAACAACTTTCCCTTTGACGCCGAACATCTAACATCAACAAAAAAAAAAGCTTCAAAAAAAATTAATTTTTTACTTCCAAGTCCGTCCCATACCATAGTGCGCCATTTTGCTGGTCACCCTGATACACTACACACCCAAACTAACAACTTTTCCTTTGACATCAAACATCTATCTCTTACCAAAAAAAAGTTACACAAAAATTCTTATTTTTTACTCCTGAGTACGCCCCTTGTGCATATCCGCCATTTTGTTGGTCACCTCGACACACTACACACCGAACCTAACAACTTTCCCTTTGACACCAAACATCTAACATCAACCAAAAAAAAGTTACAAAAAAAATTATTTTTTACCCCAAGTCCATCCCATACCATCGTCCACCATTTTGCTGGTCATCCCGACACACTACATACCCATCCCAACAACTTTCCCTTTGTCACCAAACATGTAACATCAAGCAAAAAAAAAAAATTACAAATAGTAGATTTCGTTCGTCGCCACGAAAAGTATGTATATCATTAGGGATCAATTTTGTGATACGAGCCGAACTCACGAGTGTGTTTTTAAGCAACGAGATTTGAAAAATCTGTTATTTTGACAAGTGTAGAGTTTGCATATCCGAGCCGAAGGCGAGGTATGCAACTACACGCGTCAAAATAACAGATTTTTCAAAT
Organism: Pseudolycoriella hygida; assembly: GCA_029228625.1. Lineage (NCBI taxonomy): Eukaryota > Metazoa > Arthropoda > Insecta > Diptera > Sciaridae > Pseudolycoriella > Pseudolycoriella hygida. The sequence goes on along the minus strand of CM055404.1, from coordinate 1,120,627 downwards.
CAAGTTGCTTAAAAACACACGAGTGAGTTCGCGAGTACACAAAATTTATTCCGAATGATATACATACTTTTCGTGGCAACCAACGGAAGTTATTTTTTTGCCTACCCTCTCCGGAAAGTGATCATGACATGTATGTTTACCCCCTAAGGACACAACTTCAAGTTCGTAAGTATTTATGTAGTCGTGCAATCATTTCTAATTCATTATTTTTATAATTTCAGTGTGATTATCTTCGTTCGAAACGCTTATTTATTGAAAGTTTATTCTTGGAAAACAAAAGTCGAAAATATATTTATCTCGATTATGTCTGTGTTTTCATTATTTTATTATTATTTTCGAAAGTGGCGCGAAATAAGCAGTTAAATTGGCTCATACTACATAAGAGAATGGGATTTTTTCATCGAACTCATACATTCTCAAAAGGGATATTCATTCATCGCAACGGCAACTGTTTCTTTTATAATCTAAGTGTGCTTGTTATGTAATTTTCTTTATCAAAAATAGTTGGTCCAAACGCGTGTGTTTAATTGAAAAAATTTGTTTGTAAAAACATGGAAAATTCTAGCGTTTTGAACGATAAGGAAAATATCAATGATGCTAGTTCGAATGATAACGAGAGGCCAGGCACACCGGACGAACTAATTGAGATGGCAAAGGGAGCGACCATGGATTTCTTGCCATTAAAATCAAAGTCTCGTTATGATCAAACTTACCAAGAGTATAAAAAGTGGCAGGGTATCAAAAAAGCATCATCGAATTCTGAGCGAGTGATGCTGTCATATTTCAGCGAGTTAAGAGAAAAGGTGTGTCCCGGCACGTTGTGGTCCAAGTATTCGATGTTAAAATCAACGTTGAAAATATACGAGGATGTTGACATTGGCGCATATGCATCATTGATTGCTTTCATAAAGAATCAGTGGAAAGGTTACGAACCGAAAAAAGCCAAAGTTTTGACCGAGATGGAATTGCGACGTTTTATTGATGAGGCCCCGGATGTTGCATGGCTGGATGTGAAGGTAACCTCACTTTCCATTTTTTTTTTAGAAATTTACAAAATGACTATTGTCGCAGGTTGTTTGCATTTTCGCAATATTTGGTGCCTGCAGAAGCCACGAATTTCCGCAAATCCTAACAAGCCACATTACCCGATACGACGATTTGTATCACATTGAGATCAAAGATACGAAGAACACAAAACCGAATCGCTTCGCAATTACTGAACCATTGCTTGGCTACGTGAGACGGTACGAGGCTTTGCGCCCCGCACAGGCAACAACTGATCGTTTCTTCATTAATTATCGAAATGAAAAGTGCACCGTACAGGTCATCGGTAAACATAAATTTTACCAAATGCCACATCGGATCGCCGAGTTTTTGAATTTGCCGGATCTCGATCTATACACAGGTAACTTTATACTAATTAAAAAATTTTCGCTTACTAATGGAAGGCAAATTATTCAGGCCATTCGTTTCGCCGATCATCCACAAGTTTATATGCGAACACAGGTGCGAGCATTGAAGCTGTAAAACGTCATACCGGACACAGCTCATCGAAGGTTTGTGAGGGCTACATTGAGAACTCGATTGAGAATAAGCGGAAGAGAAGCAACGAAATATCTTTGGCGATGAACTATGTTGTGCCACTTGGTTCACGTTCAACGAACGTAGCTGCCGAAGGCAGTACCCGTTTGGGAGGTTGGTGTTCTGTTGCCGATGAATCAGGTATAACTCCGGCAGGTTCCGTACCCATTCCAATAAATTCACCAGCTGTCAATCGTCGCTATTCAACCGACCTTCATTCCGCATCCACTGCTAACAGTTCATCAGCTTCCACTTCGGTCGGTTCGAGCATTCGATCTGGTAATCGTCGCGATTCCGGCGATAGTCGTTCTGCGCTTCGTGAGCCAACTTCCTCGTCTGGTTCTAGTGCGTCATATGGTAATTCAGGAGCAACGGAATCGTCCGAATCGACGGATGTCGTTCAATCACAGGAGACGCTCCATTCATACTACGGTGACAACGAAATTTCAACACAAAATATCATGGCGAAAATGGACAAACGAATGGTATTTTATAAGTGTGATAATTTGACTATTAATTTCAAATAATAATTTGATACATTTGAATAAATGCAAACATTGCTTTGAGTTTCCTTCTAACATCACTTTTTTCACTTGTGAAGAAAAACGTTTTGCTTACCTAGGGAGGAAAAGACTTTTTCCTCCCTAGGTAAGCAAAACGTTTTTCTTCACAGTTCCAGCTGTCAAAAAATTTCCCAAATATCCCTGCCCGGAAATACGCTTTCCGCAGGGGGTAAACATACATGTCATGATCACTTTCCGGAGGGGGTAGGCAAAAAAAATATTTACTTTACACCGAACATCTCCTCCTCACGGAAAAACGCAAGTCATTTTATTTCATTCAAAAGGAAAAACAATTGCAACATACACACACCACATAGCGTGTGTATCATATTTCCGTTATTTGGACATCTTCCTTTATACTCACTATATACACGCGCTTGCATATAAAATATTTTTTCGTCTTACTCTTCTGCTCCATTCATATTCTTTCGATTCTTCCATTCTACGTTCGTTCCTGCATGTCGGGTGGTTTATACAAAGAAAACATTTTTTTCTATGGCAATGGGTATAGCGTTACGCCAAAATAACGGGATGTAACGCTGAGCCTTATTCACAAACAAACATACATACAAACAAACAAACAAACATCTCGTCCTTATAATATGTAATAATTATAATATGTAAATATATGTAATAAATCTTTTTAAGTTCCTTTTGAAGAAAAATTAAATTCATTTTGAGAAAGTACCTTGAGCCACATTTTTGTTAATTGAAGTGTTTTTACTTGAAAGTTATCCTTAAACGCGAGCGCGATACGTTGTTAAAGAAAATAAAATACTTCATCAGCATTATGAAAAAATCTAGTGATAAAATTAGTGTTCTGTTAAGAATATTTAGAAAAACCGCCATCATTCAAAAACACGTTCGAATTTATTTAACATAATTAATAATAGATGGCGCTCCCATCTGGAACGTCATTCTACGTGTTCATTTCATTTAATCATTTGTAATAAATCAGTTTCAAACGAACCACCGTCTTTGTCGCAACGGATTTCTATACAGTCCACAAGAAGAGGACGAATAATCCATTGTCCTTCGAGCCGGATTTAATTTTGAACGGCAAAAGTGAAATTTAGTAGTGAGTTGAGTTTGTCGAACATTGTAAAAAACAATCATGCAACGTAAGATTGTATCGACACAGTAACATTAAAAGCGTGGTGGAGAATTTTAGTTTTTTTGCAAATAAGTAAATTTGGTGATTTCGAGGTCTGAAGGCAAGACATGTGCATCCAGCGAAATCAGAGCAAAAAATTGATCATCGGTCAAAACATCAGTTCTCAATTGGTCAGAGGTTATTGTGAAAGCTCAACGGAAACATTATTAGTTAAATTGTGACGCATAAAATCAGTTTTGGCAACAATTTGGAGATTATCGTTGGATAACCGCATGGTGGTTCGTTTAGTCATCCGAGATAATCCATGGCATAGTTAGTCATCGGACATCAGGTGACGGTTATAACGAGACGGAGAGCACCGCAGAGTTTTATCCACGTAATATTTTGAACATTGTTGTTTTTTTGGGCGCATTCGTAGTCAGACGAGAGTGACGTAAATCCACGTTGGTCAAAGTGGTGTCCGGAAACTTACAACTAAAGTCGAATAAAGTTGTGAGGATACAGCGGGTCGAACAAGAGTGACGCAAGTTCGTGCGTGGTGTACAGGAGTGACGCAAGTCAGCGAGTGTTGGTCAAAAGAAGTTGAGAATTGGGTAAAGAGTTTTGAACAACTTGGCAATATTGTAAGTTACGCGTTTTGTAAGTTACCTCACTTCAGTAACTATTCCGCAAAGCGCCCGAATATGTCGCTTTGAGTTGTTCAAAATTGTCAGCTATAGAGCAGCGAGTTACAAGCCAACAGGAAATCACATTGTGTCAAAGTTCATCGGGGTCAAAGGTCATACAGAGTCATTGGTCATCAAAAGGTCGTTGGGTCATAGAGGGTTCAGTGTCAGTTGTAACGTAAAACATCTGTTCTCTGTACGTGGTCTTGTTTAGTTTATTGGCAATTTTCTTTTATTTTGGCTGAAAAACAAAGCAAACAATTTTTCTTTTTTTTTTTTTGTGTTGCGCACAAATTGTGCCGCTAATTCATTGGTGTACACTCTTCAAATCAAAAGTATCTTATTACCCCATCATTTATTTTCTTGTCCTTTCTTTTTTTGTTGTCGCGTAAAATTTGATTCAAACAACATGTCCGCAGAAGAAAGAGCAAGGACTCACGTACGAAGAGTGAAACATTTCGAAGAACAATTAAGTAGAAGCGTCGCAAATTTAAAAAAAACTCCAAAAGCCAGAATCAACCAGGGTTATCTAGACACGAAGCTATTGTTAAATTAAGAATTGTGGACAAGCTATTCCTCGGCCGTTTCCAATGCAATCGCCGAATTAGACGATTCATTGACTGTCAAAATTACATCTTCGAATTCCGAATCATTCGAGAAGATCGAAGAGTGTTTTACTGAGGGAATGCTATGGATCAAACAACATTCCACTACAAGTTCTTCGAATCAAACAACCTCCAACAACCAATCGGGTTCTCGATCAAGTAACGTGTCAAATCTCGGACTTAAGGGAGTCTTAAAATCACTAACCTTACCTTAGTTCGATGGCAGTTTCAATTCTTGGCCAACCTTTCACGATCTGTTCATTAGTCTAGTACACAACGAGGGCAAGCTAAGTAACGTTGAAAAGTTACAGTACCTAAAGTCGTCAACAGAAGGCGAAGCCGAACGTCTATTAACTCCATACGCGGTTACGGAAGCTAATTACAAGGACGCGTGGGAATTAATGCTGAGAGTATACAATAACAAACGTTTGTTAGTTGACGGTCAACTAGGTATTTTGTTTGGGTTGGCAAACGTAACTAAAGAATCTGCAGTTGAGCTGAAACATTTAATTTACAGTACAGACCAAGTATTAAAATCGTTAAAAAACTGGGAAATCGACATAACTTATTGGGACTACTTCATTATTCATAAAACAGCGAAAAAACTCCCGTCCGTTACAAGAAATTTATGGGAGCAAGAAGTCGCTGGACAAGAAGAATTACCAAGCTTCGAAGAGTTCTTAGCGTTTGTCGAAAAGAGGTACCGAGCTTTGATAGCTACAGAGCCATCAAAGGAAGAAGCGAATCGTACCGCACCAGAAAATAGGGAACCACAAGGGGCTATGTCAAGGTCAACAGGTTGTTCGGCATGTCAAGAGGATCACGAAACGAATCGGTGTGTTAAGTTCATAGCAATGTCCTTGGTTGAGCGGTGGAAGGTAGTAAAACGGGCGGTAGCCTGTTTTCAGTGTTTAAAGAGGGGTCACAAAACCATGTCGTGCAAGAACGGTCCTAAATGCATGCATTGCTCGAAAAGACATAACACACTGTTACATGAGACGGTTATCAATAACAGCAGCAGCAATCAGAAGCCAGTTTCGGTGAAGCACACTGCGGTCGAGACTGAGAAAGAGAAAATTTTTGCCAGGGTTCTAGTGAACGCAAAAACCAGTAACGGGGAGATCGTAACATTGCGAGGGATCCTAGATCCAACAAGTAATTCTTGTTTCGTCACGGCGTAAGCGTGCAAGTCGTTGAACAGGATTGTGAGTATTTATCAAACACCTCTAACAGGGCTTGGCGGCCAAAGTGTAGGGTCAGCCACTGGATCAATCGCTTTCGAAATTTCATCGATATATAGTTCCGACAAAATCTGTGATATTTCGGCGCTTGTAGTTCAAGCGGTCTCGAGTAAGCAGCCCTCGCAAAAACTAGAAAAAAAACCATTGGGAAGAGCTGAAAGAGCTGCAACTAGCCGATCCTATGTTCAATATTCCGGGTGAAGTCGATCTTTTGTTAGACGTAGAAGTGTTTTCGTTAATAATACGCCCAGGTTTAATAAAAACACCTAATCGTCCCAACGTTCATGAGACGTCGCTAGGGTGGATCGTCATAGGAGTTGCTGAGAAAGTCGGTGGTGTGCGGAAACTTACTCTAAAGGGGCCAAGGTGTTCCTAACAAACACAGTCATAGAGAGTCAGTTGCAAAAGTTTTGGGAACAGGAAGATCGCGGGGTCAGAGTTCCTGTCGCTGACGATGAAGCGACGTTTTGTGAAAAACTGTTTGTCGAAACGACTCAGAGAAAAGAAGATGGACGGTTTATAGTTCGAAGGACGCAAAATTTTTTCCACTTGGAAAATCTCGGTCCAGAGCATACAGTCGATTTACCAGCTTAGAGAACAAGCTCGGTGAAGAAGTATCGCTGAAAAAAAATACCAAGACTGCTTGAAAGAGTACTTTGAACTCGGTCATATAGAGACGTGTGGTCCAGCAAATGAAAGTTCTTATTATATTCCACACCACGGAGAGGTGAAGTCAGGCAAATTTAGGGTAGTTTTTGACGCATCATGCAAGACAGATTCCGGGTTTTCGCTGAATGAGTGCATGTATGCTGGTCCTAACTTACAGGTAGAGTTATGGACAGTGGTCAATAACTGGCGTAAATATCGTTACGCGTTTCAGGCACAGGCAGACATCGAGAAGATGTACAGGCAGGTAGAGGTTAACAAAGAAGATTCTAACAGGCAACGAATATTGTGGAGGACTACGGCAGGTCAAGCCGTGGAAGAGTTTCAGTTAAATCGGTTAACGTTTGGGGTCAAGGAAATTCGTTCTTGGCAATTCGCTCATTACATCATCTGGCAGATGAAAACAAGTCCGAATTTCCGAAAGCTCGGGTGGGGACACTTCTGAAGAAGCAATCATCTTCAGGAAAGAGATCGATAGAGTCTTGAATGGAGGGAAGTTCGAGTTAATGAAATGGGTCGCAAATGATAGTCGCATACTAGAAGAGATACCACCAGATTGTTTGGATGGTCGCAAGTTTGTTAGAATTTCGGAAGAAGAAGAAGAGTTTACAGTAAAGTGTTTGGAACTACTGTGGGAAGTAAAAAGAGATGCGTTTGGGTTTGACATTAAGGAAGTCCAAGTCTGTGACAGGTTAAAAAAAAGCATGCTTTTATCTAAAATTGCGGGATTATATGATCCGGTGGGATGGCTTTCGCCAGTAATAGTAAAAGCAAAAATCATAATGCAAGGGTTGTGGAAACAGAATTGTGATTCGGATATAAAAAGAAAAACTTCACCTTAATTTTACAGATCAAAATATTAAGGTGAAAAAAGTAGTGAATAACCCCGCCTTAATAGAAGCGTACGAAAGCTTTTACATACATAAACATTACCAACAAAATCCGAACGATGATCTAATGAACACAGATTGCGGAAACATAACTTCGTACCTGTTTAATTGTGTTTAAATTTCTATGTCAAGGTCAATCAGTTTCAAAGTCATTTGTCTGTGTATGTAAAACAATTTTTTTTATGAAATTAATCTTGTGTTGCTGAGGATGGGTGATTGATCACTTGAAATGCATCCAAACTCAAACTTTAATTAATTTTGTTTTTTCAATTTTAATAAAAAATATTGGTGGTATCAAATTAATGGTGTTTGTTTAATACATTCTTTAAAATATTATTGATTGAAGAAACGAGATTACAAGAGAACAATTTTAAACATAAAAATTATTCATAAATTGAAAGACACAGAACTCGGCACAATTTTCAAATTAATTAAATAAAATAAAATTACTGAGACTCGACGATCCAGATTTAAATTATGCCTTTTATTTTTCTAATTTTACCGACCGGTTTCGAGAGCTATGCTCTCATTATCAAGGTTTGGTCAAGACTAAAAACTGTATACATGAATACATTAACATTACTAAGATACTTAATCTTTCAATAACAACAGTAAACAAATAAAACACAGCTGATTCTACTTTAAATGTACTGGACAAAGTTTTTGCATGTGGTGTATTCACTCTATGTGTGGAACAAGTGCAACCTACATTTCATTTCGATCAGTGTATCTAACTCGTTCACCTACATTCCGCTCAAAAGGTATCGCACTCATAAAACTCTTCATCTCCATCGAAGGAAGGAAGGACATCCCTCCAGACATACAGAAGTCAGGGATTTATAGAATACAGTGTTTGACTTGCGGGAGATATTATTTTGGATGTACCATTCGCCAATTATTCACTCGTTTCAAAGAACACGAGAAGTCAGCAAATTGGAAGCGAAAAACAGCCGTGGGGAAACACGGAACACATCATTGATATCACCACCCTAAAACTGGTACAAGAAGTACGACGCCCCTGGAATATTGAATTATACGAAGCCATTCACATACATAAAAATTCTCACTTAAATTTACTAAATGCTGACAAAGGGAATGTCGATTCCCCCCTTTTACAATTATTCATCAAAGAGAGAACTATAGACGAGAACATCATATCACTGGACGACACACAGGTTTCCTTCGATGGAGATGAAGAGTTTTATGAGTGCAATACCTTTTGAGCGGAATGTAGGTGAACGAGTAAGATACACTGATCGAAATGAAATGTAGGTTGCACTTGTTCCACACATAGAGTGAATACACCACATGCAAAAACTTTGTCCAGTACATTTAAAGTAGAATCAGCTGTGTTTTATTTGTTTACTGTTGTTATTGAAAGATTAAGTATCTTAGTAATGTTAATGTATTCATGTTTACAGTTTTTAGTCTTGACCAAACCTTGATAATGAGAGCATAGCTCTCGAAACCGGTCGGTAAAATTAGAAAAATAAAAGGCATAATTTAAATCTGGATCGTCGAGTCTCAGTAATTTTATTTTATTTAATTAATAAGAACAATTTTGCCAGAAACAAGATTTTGCTAGAAAATTTCAAGACGTTTACATGAAAAAAAATGTTAAGGACACGGAACTAAAATGGACACGATATCAACAATAATGAATTTACCAGAACATAATTTACCAGAACAGAATCTACCAGATAATAATTGAACCGCAATTGTTATGACCTGAACCGAATTTACCTGAACCGAATTTACCTGAACCGAATTTACCAGAACCGAATTTAACCAGAAACGATTTTACCAGAGACAAGGATTTTACAAGAAACAATAAATGATTTCACCAGAACTTAAAGCGAATTTAATCGAAAATTCGAAAGTTATATAATGACCAGGCAATTCAAAATGGACACGCAAAACGGAACAACTATCACCTAAATGAACAAGAAATTAATTAGTTTGCATGTTGACGACATGACATTTCTCAGTGGATCAGTTAAGGACGATTACACAAATACTATCATGGCAACGACTCGGCTTATGGATAATTAATTTGGTTGTTGAAGTTGAACGGCGCGATTTTGAAATTTCGAGAAGTTTGATTTGAGGAGATGCAAAGTTTGTTGTGCAAGGAGTTTGGATTGGGGAGGTGTGTTGCATGTGCAATCCAAATGTGCTTCGACTTCAAATATAGTTTTAATGTGCTGTGAGGCAATAGGATTTTGTTCAATCTAGTTTGTCTAAATTGCATTCCCAATTAGAAGTTCTTTGAATAAAGAAGTAACCTTTTTACCTCCGGTATTTAAATGAATACCTGAAACCAGTAAAACCAACAACGCAGTGTTTAATTCAGTTAGTCTGTATCATTTCTTTTCGCTTATAAACTCGTACGGTAAGTATAAGTTAAACGATTTTGGCAAAAAATTGATACGAATCAAGCCCCCCCCCCCTCCTGTTACGTAACAAAATTTTCGTTCGAGGATGGTTTTATGTTTTGTCGAAAAGAAAATTATAAGGAAAACTTCATACAGTAGCATTAACGATGTCACCAAGAAAAAACATGTTAGAGGTAATCCCAAAAGAGTTATTCGTGCACAACCTCTAAGAAAATTTGTGGAAGAAAAAGTTTATAACGTAACATTGCTGCGGACCCCCCCTCCCCCCCACTCCCTCAAATTGCCGTAACAATCCTTACAAATTTTTGCACTCTCCCTAAAGTCTTACGTAATTTAGAGACGGCCCGCCCCTAGTGTAACAAAATAAAAATATTTGGTTGTATACGTGGTTGTCATGGCAAACATTACGCGAAATGATGACGTTAAGCGTTCAGTCCAGGAATGCACATTCTAGATATTATGCGAGTTCATATGTGCTGTCATAAATTCACAGCAGTCCAATCTCAAACTCATGAACAAACCAAATAAGACTATGACAATAAACAATAACGACCTACAAATGGATAAAATTTCAGACAATAATGATGTAAAAAAGACGAAGACAGAACAACGACTTTATCGAATATATTGAAAGAGAAAACTTCTGAGTATCTACCGTCAGGAAAAACTTTTCTGATTATGCCTTTTATCTTTTTAATTTAAACTTAACCTGCAAAAAATAAAAAATGTTTTCATCTTAATTACTTTTTCACCTTAAGTTAACCAAGGCGATGTATAACAGAACTAATATCGGCACAAAACTCACTTGATGTGGATTTGTGTCGCGAGTCTTTTTTCGACCAACAAAAGATTTGATATCAGTGGATGGTGACTGGTGACACGATATGCAAAACTCTTCTCTTCAAATTACAAAAGTCCTGATATCAATGGAGCTGACGCCAGGGACTGATTTATAATTGTTTTAGCGCCACGTCGTCGTCGGTGGCCTATATTTTAATTTTTTTTGCACAGCCTAAGTAACCTATGCATGTCGCGTCGTATGGTATGGCATATAAAAAATAAAATGTTGCTTTTTTCTTAGCATTATACATACAATGAACATTTTACACTTCTTATTGTGGTGCAATCACAGGTAAAAACTTAGCATAAATTAACATTCAAGAAAAAAGTTAAAGGGAGTAAGTAACATTCTTACCAGTAATGACCGACGCACAGACTTCTTCATTTATCACGACAGCATTCCACTCACTTGTAACACAAAAACAGCAATCAGTTCTTTGTTAACGAATTTGTATGTTTTTGACGAATTCAAGACACTCAATCAACAATCAATAAATTCCTTTCACTACAGTTCACTATTACAAAAATTTGTGCAAGTTTGTTTATACTTTTTCAAACTTCTTCACCGAGTTCGAAAGTATTTATTTTTACATAAATTAATTTAAGATTTAATTTAAATCTCTTCGAAAACTGTCTTCTATAGTTGGATCTGCTATCATTGTTCCATTTGGATCAGTAAGCATTTGATATCCTGCGAAATCCATGGTACCCAGTTCCAAGTCGATTGGTCGTAATGGATCACCAAATAAGTCTATAAACATATTTTTTTTTATTAGGATAGCGATCGATATAAAGCTAGAGGAAAAGATTATTCATTATTACTATCAAAAGGCTGTGCACAAATGACGAACATTGGCAAGAACGTTTCAATCGATTGCTTGGAAATTTATCTGTTCACCAAATGGGGATCGATAAAAAATTATCAATCGGCAGAACTACGAAAAACACGCGCCATGTGCCTCCTGCAGCATAAGGTAACAATATTAGTGAGACTGATTTGCTGAAAGATGTACTTTTTTCGAATTGCGATAGAGAATTTAATTGATCTCTAATATCAATATAATATCAATATTAAATCACCTCTACTACATCTATTTTTGGTGGAGAAAAAAATTGACGAGAGAATAATCGACCTCACTGAAGACACGCCCAATATGAGCGCAGATGAAACTTTTTGTGACTGTGAGTGACACGATGAATTAAACGTATAGAAGAGAGGAAATAAAATCAGTCAGTTGTTGACCTCGACACGACGAAATGTACCATATGGAATGCAATGTGATGTGATGTTTGTAAAGTGATAAGTTTTTCAGATGTCTTTGGTTGTGTTTTACGATGTTGATGTAGTCGAAGTAATGTCACATAGTAATAATAATATTGGAACTGACACATATCAATTTCTTTAGAAAAAATGTTTTATGTCAATTTGACGAACCTAAAGAAAAGTTGATTTGTAGTAGTATAATTATTTATTATTATTATGTTTTGTTTAACAATGTATCAAATTTTATCTTGAGATATATATTTCAGTCGAAAAAAGTCCCTGAAGATGTGTGCGTAGCACCCGAAACTTAGTAGGATGTTTTTCAAAAATTTAGACACAATTAAATAAAGTTGTTTTTCGACTCGGAAGGAGTTCTGAATTTTCTTTGAGAGTTCTGCAATTTTGTCGTATTCCGTGTCCATTAGCGAAACCATCTTGTCAATAAAAATGGTTTTTCGATGCTGAAATTATTTGATCTAGATATTACTTTGCTTCTGAGATTGTATCTTTGTCGCAGAAACTGTGCTTTTAGCTTATTTTATTTAATTTTGGTGGAGATGTGATAAATTGTACATTTGCTTTTTCAGGCCAGATTGCCCTCCCCGCCCGTCCGAATTCGCTGACCCCCTCCTTCTTGCACAAAATGGGAAATTGTACGAAATTAAAATGTACAAAATAGGAAGGTGTACGAAATTGGAGTGTACTTACGAAATAGGAAAATGTACGAAATTGAAGCGTACGAAAACAAATTGTAAAATTGTAATAAAATTTTTTTTTGAAAATCGGAAGAAATTTATACGTTTTTAATTTTTTTAAAACTTTTACTATTTTATGCGCAGACAATGTCACATTCCAAACAAATTATAACAACAAAATTAAATTCAAAATTTGTGAATGGTCATAGTTTACTGTATGAATTTGAGATTATAACTAGTTGCCTGAATATTGGAATTTTCTGTTCGTCATTCACCTTTTATTGCTAGTAAGGTTATGTTGTTTTGTTTACATTGTCATTGAGCATTCTAAAAATGCTGATATCAATATAAATTAAAATAGTTAATTATGAGATACCTTACTTTTTTATATTAGGACCTGTGTTCCAGTAATTGTTCAGAAGTGGACAGAGCAAGCCTCCTTTACGCATTCAATCATGTGAGGAAATGTGACGTTTTTTGTCGTTATTTGGGGACGAATTTTGTGTTTTCAGAAGGGTTTTTTACACCGATGCTTCGGACGGGTTTTTCAATATTGCCCTATCGGCAATTTCCAATACAATTTAATGTGGACGTAAGGCAATATTTGCTTAAATACGTTCGAGTCTTTTCGTGACATCAACTCTGTTTGTCGCATCTATTCTGGATACGTACGGATCCCCTGCATATGTACTCGAGGTAATTGAAAAAAAATTTCTGGGATTGAATCTGAGGACTGTCGGCCTAAGGGCCAATGGAGCTAGGGCTATTTAAGTGGTTTTTGGTTTTTTGTACATAATTCGAGTAAATCTTTTGCGATTTTCATAAATTTTTTTTTGTTTGAAAGATTTGGGCATGGCCGACGATTAGGGTGGTCCAAAAAAGTAAAGTGTCGAAAAGTTTGGGGCACCAGCGTTAAAACGAATCTAAATACGTTACTGATATGTTACTGATAAAAAGTGTCTATGGACGCAACTCAATCCGGAGTGATCTAGGGGTTCCGCAAAATCAAAATAGTCAAAAAATCCCAAAAACAGTGAAAAACGTAGACTTTTGCGAAATTGTATGAAACAAGTATAAGGGTAGGAGTTATGTTCAGGCAAATTTAATGAAATCCGTTCAGAATAGTCCGCAGAGAACGTTTTTTAACTTACTTCGAGTTTTCGCACGCTGTCGGAATCATGGGAGCCCATTGAGGAACAAAGTGTACCCCACCTTTTCCTAGCGCCAGACCGCGACGACTACATCAGGTAGTGGCAAACTAATTTAAGGGAAATGTTAGGACTTTTAATATAAAAAATAACACTTGGGTTCAATTCACAAACTTGAAGTTTCCTGTATCTTAAAAGTTGACCCATATTTCACGATAATGTTGGTGGTTAGAGCCGCATGAAGTCATTTGTTCCTATGTTTGAAATTTTTCGACTCCCCGAATCTTTTTATTCCCTAAAAGATAATCGAAAGTATTTACTTAGATCTTGATGTTACGATCTAAGTAAATATTGTCTTAACTCTTAAGTATATACAATTACGCCCACATTAAAACCTTAAAATTGGCCCAGAATTTAGAAAAGACCTAGAGCACTTAGGAGAGGCCTCTGCTCCATACTTCCAGGGACAAAAAAGTTCTTCTCTTTTTTCTCTCATCAACATCAACTCTGTTTGCCATATCTATTCTCATACGTAGGGGTCCCTAGCATATGTTTAGTTTAAGGTCCTTAAGCTACAAAAAACCTGAGATGACCTGGCAACCGAGAATTCTCATGCCCTCTCAATGATCCAACAAGTTTATCCATCAGATAATTTATGGAAGAAACTTTTTTAATTTGAGTCCTTGGATTTAGCTAGGGCACTAAAAACGAGTCTCTGCTAGGGCTCTATGTGTTTTTTGTACATAACTCGAGTAAATCTTTACCGATTTTCAAAACTTTTTTTTGTTTGAAAGATCTGGGCATGACCGACAATTTGTGGAATTTTTTTTTTTAATTTGAGTCTTTGGACTTAGATAGCGCACTAAAAAAGAGTCTTTGGTAGGGCCCTACGTGTTTTTTGTACATAACTCGAGTAAATCTCTTCCGATTTTCAAAAACTGTTTCTTGTTTGAAAGATCTCGGCACGGCCGACAATTTTGAGAAGAATTTTTGCCTGTGCTTAGGGCTCAAGTGGGCCTCATGTCGGTCCTAAGGTCGGCCCTAACATAAAAAAATGTTTTTTGCTATGTTGCAGAGCAAATTGAGAGAAACCCTTTTTGTCTATGGAAGTATGTGTCCCAGGCCTCTACTTAAGCCCCTAGGTCAGTACTAAGGTCGGCCCTAGCCCAAAAAATAGTTTTTTGCTATGTTGTAGACAAAATTGAGGAGAACATTTCGTACGGGTTTTTCAAAACACTACAGACAATTTCCAATACAGTCTAATGTGAGCGCAATATTTACTTAAATACGTTCCAGTCTTTTCGTAACATCAACTCTGTTTGCCGCATCTATTCTGATACGTACGGGTCCCTTCTATGTTTTAATTGAGATTTGTGCAAATTTGGCGTTAGGAATTATAATCCAACAGATAAGTTTCAAGCTGAGATATTTTGTTTATTTTATAACTTGATAATACTTGTTTTATTTATATGGTTTTAAATCTAACGTAAACATAACGTTACAATCTCTGTTACAATGTGATTGGCGCGAAAATTATCCATCGCATTTTACAAAGTTAATTTATGAAAGTGTCCCAATTGAGAGTTATTTATTCGTTGTGTACCTCATTATTTACAATCATCTTTTAATTGCCTGACAAAATAATTAATTATTAAAGAGATTAGTTCTTTCATTTCGTTTCTATGTACGTTGTGTGTAAGAATTCCTTTGTATTTTATTCATTGACAGAAAAGTCAGGTTCCTCACGGAAAATTGTGATATTTTACTTATTTAGTCAGGTCCCAAACGTCATATTTTTGGCAAGTCTTTTTTATTCTAATTCTTTATTAAAATCGATTCCCTTCTAGACAAATCTGACATGGCGAGTAATCACATGTGTTCAGATAGTTGTTTCAATTCCAGAACTTCTGACAAATCGCTATTTGCTGTTTTGTGTGTGAGAAGAAGTTCAATTCTAAATGTTTCAATTTATCAGCACAATTTGTGAAACTACTTTCATCGCCGAACAATACATTTTTTATGTGCTTCAAGTGCCGCTGAAATGAAGCATGATTCCCGCAAATCGAATGTTACAAATTCAACTACCAATGAGGAAGTTAGCCGAAATGATAACGAAACGACTTTGTCGAATATTCTTTGTACTTTAGCTAGACTAGATGAAAATCTTGCAAGGCTTAACACTAGAAATGAAGGTTCTACACAAGGCATTAGCAACAATCAGGATACTGTTACGATCGATTCGCCATCAAATCAATTGACGAACAATATGAGTACATCCATTGAAAATTCTCAGTTAAATCTCAGTGCAATCGACAAAATTGATTCATTAATCGATACTAAACTTTCTAAACTGAGTGAATCTCTACTTAGATATGACCAAGTGGATGAGATCCTCAAGAGATATTCTTCTCGTAGCATGTTTCCTAAGGACGTAGGAGTAAGTCGCATAAATAATCCCCTTGATTGGTCAATGTCATCACCATCCATTAGACCTCGTCATGATTATGATGACTTTTACTCGATATTACACTCGTTTGAGACTAATACGTGGACATCGCTTGATTCGATTTCTCTATCCATGAAAAATAACTCCGAGATGCTTAACAAGCTTCTCTCAGCTATCGATTGTGAATCAGATTCACCTACTAAGGGCTTATCTTACAGATCAGCCCTTGTTGATTCGATAGAAGGGGAGAACAAACTAGAACTTATATACCACGATCTATCTAATTTGCGTAAAAACTTATCCTCATTCATGAGCAACTTCAAAAAGAATTCACTTTCAGAATTTCCCGACCCAGAAACGGGCCTTTCAGATCGTTCTTCATCATCATCAGATGGTAAAGAGTTCAACAATCTCAAGAATTTCCCAATCTACTGGAAAAAAACATTTTGCAACCTTCAACTGATTCTCCCGCACCTCCAGAGGATGGACGAAAGGTGTCATCTGGTGATGTTTTCAAAAACGGCAATGACTGTTCCACCTTAAAAAGCCCTGAAAGTGAAACTATTGAGTCTGTAAACGCAATGTCCAGGCGGAATCTTCACCTACTGGGTGAAAGCATCACATCAAGTTCTATGAACAATTCCCTACACATTTCTCCGTTTCACATAAATGTGACACCTGATATGGTTCAGCAGTACATCTCAGAGAAGAATGCTGGGGTCGATAAAAAAAAAGTATAAAAATTCGTCGTCTCACTAAAAGCGGTCAAGACATTTCTCAATTACAATACGTAAATTTTAAGGTTGAAACGAACAACGAAATATCAAGAACTCTTCTCTGTTCGAATTTTTGGCCAGAACACATAAAGGTCAAGTTGTGGACATCTATATCGAAAGTATCAACAAACACCCCAAAGAGTTCTTTTTTATTGAACAGATCGACCTAACCGAACAATCGCAAGCTTCGGTGGAAATTTCAGGAATTCCGGTCTCTGATACTGGAAATAAGTCTTTTTCATTATCCGGCTTTTTATCATTGTATTATAACAACATGCGTGGCATGTCTGGAAAGAAAGACCTAATACTTCTCTCCACTACTGCATCTGGTTACGATATATTTGTTTTCTCTGAGACCTGGTTGAATAAAGATAAGTTCAATGCGGAATTATTTGATCAACGTTTTTCCGTTTATCGCAAAGATCGTTCAGAATCAAGCATCTCAGGTGCAACTGGTGGTGGCGTTCTAATAGCCATCGATTCCAAATATGGCAGTGAAACTGTAGAGTTACAAGAACTTGATGAGTTGGAAGCGATTTGTGTAAAGATTAGTCTTCGCTCATCCGACTCTTGTTTGTATATTTACGGATTATATCTTCAGTATGGTTCAGAAGAAAAAGTGTACATCTCCCATCTGAATGCGTTATTAAAGGCGCTTTCGATTATTAAAGATGATAATATCTTCATTGCTATTGGTGACTTTAACATGCCAATAATAAAAGGTCCAAAAATGATGAAGGATTTGATTATTTACCGTTGATCGGTGACTCCGAATCAGTTCCCGTGAAAATAGCGAGAACGATGACATCATCCCTTCTTGAAAGCGGCATTTTCCAAATAACTGACTTTGAGAACAGAAGTAATAATGTGCTCGATCTTGTCTATACCAACATGCCTGAACTGTTTGTAGTCACAACGGCCGATTTGCCCATAATTCCAGACGAAATGCAAGACATTTTCCATGTACCAATACATTGTTTAATCGAATGTGAACCATCTGTCTATTCAAATACTTCGTCTCCTGAAGCCGTTTATTGTTTCAAAAAAGCCCCTTTCAACGTGATTCGAGAAGATCTTGCAAACACAGACTTTGTTGCCATGTTTGACAATAAAAATTTGGATGAAATGCTCGAACTGCTGTACAGTCGTTGCTACGAAATATTCGATAAACATATTCCTAAAGCATCTCTCCGTTTCACAAACTATCCATTCTGGTTTGATGCAAAACTTATTAACCTCAAAAACATAAGAAATCGGGCATTTAGAAAGTTTCTGAATTCTTCCGAGCAATACAAAATGAGCCGTGAAATAAAATTTAAGGCAGCGAATGAAGAGTTCGAATCGTATCAGCAAAGGAGCTGGTCCTGACGGAATGTCACCATTATTTCTTCGAGAATAAGCTGATCTGTCAAATTCTTTCTTATCAACAATTTATTCGAAATCATTAACTGACAATTTAACGCCAATTTATAAATCTGGCAAAAAATCAGAAATGACCAATTATCGTGGAGTTTGTGTCTCATAGAATTTTGCTAAAGTATTCGAAATAATAGTTTTTGAACAGCTTAAATTCCACATTTTTCCCCATTTATCCCGCAGTAGTCACGGATTTTTTCCTGGAAGGAGAGTGGAGTCCAATCTGATGGTGCTTTCTATTCTCGTAAATGAAGGCTTTTCAAATGACTGTCAAACTGATATTTTTTATGCAGACATTCGCAAAGCGTTTGATGTAATAAAGCATACCTCAATTTTGTTCAAATTATCAGCTACGAAATATTGCTTTAGCAATAAACTGCTATTATGGTTTCGTTCATTCTTTCATGGTCGTAAACAAGTTCAAATTAATTCTAGTAAATCTGAAGAGATTGATGTTCTCTCTGGAGTTGGTCAGGGCTCGATCCTTGCATCTCTAAATTTTCTAGTCTTCTTTGATGACTCAGACTGTGAATCTAACGTAACAAAGGACCTTAATTTTGCGGATGATAAAAAAATTGTTCATAACAAGATTTCGTCAGTTAGTGACACCAAGATCCTACAATCATCAATAGATCAGTTTGTGGATTGGTATTCTCGAAACGGTTTCGAATTGAATAACGGAAAATGCAAAATAATGACAATATCAAGAAAACGTTCCCCCATATTATCTGATTACTTCATCAATGGTAACATAATCAAGCGTGTGTACAGCACAAAAGATTTAGGGGACCTATGATGACAAATTCTCCTTTAACGACCATTTTGAGATAGCTAATAAAAAAGGCATGTCAATGCTTTCTTTCGTTAAACGTCATTGCTACGGCCGTTTCAAAGTTGATACAGCTAAAATGCTGTACTCTGCCATAGTCCGATCTCATTTAGAATTTGCAAGTTGTGTTTGGGCTCCTCACCATGATGTACACATTCAATCAATAGAGAGTGTTCAGAGACAATTTGTTCTTTACGCAAACCGTGACCAATATGCTGATAATAACCAAGAAAGTTACCAATTACGTCCATATATTGACAGATCTAACGAACTTAACTTGATTTCGTTACTTAGACGCCGTACAAATGCAGCAGTATTTTTTATACATGACGTATTAACTGGCAGAATAAATGTACAGTTCCTTCGTGACCATATTCAACTATATGATGGAACAAGATGCCTAAGAAATCCTTCGTTCATACGTTTAAATGGAAGCAATAATGACTATACCCGTTTTTCTTCTTTCAACTTTGCTTGTGAATTATTTAATACGGCAGCAAGGCATGTTAATCCATCGATTTCATCAAAGGACTTTCATCAAAGCGTTCTGCTGCTGGACAACTAAGTTTGACTTTTGTTATTTATTTATGATTGTTGTTTCTTGTTACTTTTTAAGTATTTTTTGAAAATGTTTTTTTTTTGTTTTTTACGAGGACTATGCATTCATAGCTACTCTTTTTTTTACATTATGTCGGCTATTTAGTAGACTATAAAATTATTATCATCATCATCAAATTCGTTTTATTGTTGGGAAACTTAAGAACAAAAAATCTACCGGTCCAGACGCGATACCAAACATTGTTTTGAAGAAACTTCCAAAATCAACGCATGAATTCTTGGCAGAACTAATCAATCAAATATTGTCCTCAGGTAAATTCCCTACTTCATGGAAAGCAGCTCATGTGATACCGATCCCAAAACCTAGCAAGCCTGCGAATGAAGTTAAAAACTTAAGACCTATTAGCCTTCTGAACAACTTAAGCAAAATTCTTGAAAAAATTCTGCATGTGAGAATACTGGAGCACTGCAATGAAAATAACTTACTGCCAAACTATCAATTTGTTTTTAGAAAAGGTCACTCGACGACACACGCACTTTTGAGATTATATGAAGAAGCAATTATGGGTTTCAATCATCGTAAAATCAAATTAGCCGCATTCCTTGATATAGAGAAGGCTTTCGGCACTAAGTGGGTTGAAAGGCTGATTTTCAAATTGATAAAAATGAAGTTTCCAAATTAACTTATAAATACAATACAATCTTACCTCAAAGTTAGAAATTTTTGCGTCATATTAGACGGCCAGCTTTCAGACCCAATTTCTGTAAATAATGGAGTCCCTCAAGGTTCTATCTTAGGTCCGCTACTATTCATCATTTTCATGATCGATCTACCTACGCACATGAATACGACCCTGACCATGTTTGCAGACGATACAAGAGAATCTCAATACAGAGCAAGTTTAAACGTTCAAAGCCATCTCAGAAAATTACAATGCTACTACGAGAAATGGAAAATTAAAGTAGATGCGGGGAAATCACAAGCTCTTCTAATCCAAAGATCAAACAACACCCGCGTATTGGGAAGCATTTCTGCCCTAGAAATGAATAATGTCAAGATCCCTTTCAAAACGAGCGTTTGTTATTTAGGTTACTATGTTCAATCTAACCGCAAACACACTGAGCATGTAAATAGAATGTTGCTGAAGGCACACGTAGGACTGCACAGACTCTATCCCATTATGAAAGCGAATAATGGCATGGCGAATAATGGCATGAAGACTTATAAAACCATTCTGAGGCCAGTTCTTACTTATGCTGTGGGAATTTGACACAATCTGCCAAAATATTTGATCAGAAGATTAAAAGTTTTTGAAAATAAATGCCTTCGTATGGCGATCAACTTTAGGAGGTCTAGAACTAATTACAAATTTATATCGACAGAGGAGCTTCACAGAGTTAGAAAGAAACTAACGAACACTTGTATGGCTTGGCAAAAAATATGCTGAGCAAAACTTACTTACATGACAACAGTGCTATTAGTAATTTCGGTAAGTTCTCAAACGAACGGATTGCTAACAACATTTACAAGCCTTCTCACCAAATTGTGAAGGGAACTGCTTCCAAGCTATTATCTTTCTAGACTCACATATACGAGAAATATCTGAATAAACAATTAGAGACAAAAATAAGATTAATTCGCCTTATCCAGTTTGATTTGATTACAACTGAAAATACTTGCACACTTGGTTAGGTTAGGTCTGGTTATGTTATATAAAAATTAGATTATTGATGATTTTTCACGTCTTTTTCAATCTGTGGACTACTGAAGTTTCAATTAATAAAGAAAAAAAATTAAATTCCGCTAACGAATTTTCCCTGAGTTTTCTAGTTTAACATTATTTTATTTTTGTCGTAAGATTCATTTAAGGTCATCCATCTGTTCATTTTCTTAAAAAGTTACGAAAATGCTTGAGAATTGCATTTCGTAACTTTTCGATCGCAACTTTAAGAATTCGTAAAGTTACGAATTTTTGAGAATCGGGCACTAGGACTTCAATCCTAATAATTTTTGTGGCTTTACGAATTCGTAACTTCACAGTTCCTAATGTAAAAGTTACGAATGACAGAAATCACTCTTTGCAAAGTACGGTTTCGTAAAGCTACGAATGGTATGAGAATTGACGCCCAGAAAGAGGGACATTTACCACGTTTCCTACTTCAGACAACTTCACATTAATAATATTTGTTATAAAAGAAGCTTTCGTACACAATTAATAGCAAAAAAAAAAAAAAAATAACAAAAACCCGAGGGTAAACCACTGAAAAGAGTTACAAAGAGTTATGAAAAAGTAATAAAAGAGTTATAAAGAGCTATGAAAGAGTACTGGGCCGTTGGTTCCCCTCGCAAAAAACAAATTCCATTTCAACAGCATTTTTTTTCATGCATGTAACAACAACACGAGCAACAACACGTAAAAGTGTAAAACTATTGTTATTGGTCTAATGAGCAACAACGTATTTGATAAAATATTGACCCAATGTAGCCTCTACACTGCAGCATTATCCACTACAAATGTGTTCCCAAAACTATTAACCCCTTTGAGTTCGTATGGTTCTAAAAAAATTTTGGGATGTGAGATAAAGTATGTAGCCGATGTGGGCTGAAACAGATGGAATTCGTGTATTATTGTACGATTTAACCGTGACATCGACAGTAATTTCTAATTTGTTGCACAAAAAATAACTAAGAGACTATCATATTAGCGACTAGCGAAATTTTTCGCTAATTGGAATTTAGCGAGCGCTAGTGCAACCATGGTATTATGTACTATTCTGGGATACATAAGCAGCTTTTTCGCGAAGGTCATTGACGCCCCATCGCTTCCACTCTTACTCTTAGTGGATGCATTCTATTCATATTTCCAGTAAAAAATTACTAAACAGGTCGCCATTATCTTCGAAACATAACATTATTAGTACCACCTAGCCCTTCTAACTTATAAAATCGTAAACTAAGCTCTGGGCTTGGAATTCAATGCAAATTGTGCAGAAAACTCGAAAGCTTTCATTTTACCTTACGATGTTATAAGTTAGCGATTTAGAGCGCTCTGTGTTCTTGAACATTACCAGAATAGAATAATTTTTCCCACATTCGCAGTGTGCTACAAAGAGCAACGGTTCAATCCATGTTGACCTGATTTCAACTTACCTTTGGATAATTCAGATGCTGACGAAAAGTCTGTAAAAATAATTTCGGGTATGCTGGTCGGTGTATGTGGTGCTTGTGAATTGTTTAGTTGTTGCTGCTGCTGCTGCTGCTGCGATATAGTTTGCTGTTGTTGCTGTGATGCAGCCACATTTGAGTTGGACATTTTTTGATTTGACAAGTGAAGATTTGATGAATTTTGTTGTTGCATCGTGTTCGTCTGTGGTTGGTGTTGCTGCATCGAGTCCATCGAATTGTTCAAATGAGAATAGTTTACGTCATCGTACTGAAATGTTCATAATTGAAAATTAACGAAAACAATTCAATAATTTTCGAGTCACCTGGTAATTTTGTGCATTAGGTGATTGCGACGCTATATACTCTTGAACAGGACTATCGACCTGAAATTTGTTTATCGTAAATTTGAGTCTATTGTAAATATAAAGTAATAGCAAACCACTAAAATAACGTCAAACTGAGAGTGAAAGTGAATCTTGGGTTTAAATGTATATACATACAAGCTACGGGAAGAGCACGTGTTTTCAACTTAACTTAAAAAATTGGTTGGACAACAAGCTTTACATGATGAAAATGAAAAAAAAAACTGAAATCGGGGTTCTCA
Source organism: Pseudolycoriella hygida (assembly GCA_029228625.1). Classification (NCBI taxonomy): domain Eukaryota; kingdom Metazoa; phylum Arthropoda; class Insecta; order Diptera; family Sciaridae; genus Pseudolycoriella; species Pseudolycoriella hygida. Next base: position 1,097,164 of record CM055404.1, on the reverse strand, counting down.
CTCGTATTCTTTTTTTATTTGATAAGAAACTAGTATATGTTCAAGTTGCCAACAGATCTGGCTGCAAACTATAGGTACATACAACCGGTACAACTGTTAGCAACTTTATTGGTATATAAGAAAGCATACAATTGAATTCAAACAAAAGACGCAGTTGTATATTTTTGTTGGTTAAAGACCCGTAGAGCCTATAGCGATAGCTACTACATGGGGTGAAAAGTCCGCGGCCTCACATAGAGATGGCGTCATTACTTCAGAATTTTTGTTAACATTCAGTAGTACCACCCTTTACTTGTCTACAGCCAAAATTTCCTGACATTTGGTGTCATAGTTTTCGAATTACTGTCAATAGAGTGACGCAGGTTTTTGTTGTTCGTAAAAACTGGAAAATAATGAATTCCATGTGTTGATTAAACATTGTTTCTTAATGGGAAAAAATACGGTGCAAAGCAAAGAATGGCTGGATAAGTGTTATGGCACATCTTCTCCGTCGTATACAACGGTCAAGAAGTGGCATGCTGAATTTAAACGAGGTAATACAAGCACCGCTGATGCCCCACGTTCAGGACGTCCAAGTGAAGCAGTTACTGAAGAAAACATCAAAAGAATCCATCGTATTGTTTTGGCTGATCGGAAAGTTAAAGTTAGTGAAATAGCTGACATCCTCAAAATATCAAAAGAACGGGTGCGACACATTTTACATGAGTATTTGGACATGAAAAAGCTTTCTGCGCGATGGGTGCCGCGTTTTCTAACAATTGATCAAAAGCAGCACCGTCTTGACGATTCAGAGCGTAATTTAGCTTTGTTCGAGCGTAATCCAACGGAGTTTTTGCGTAGATTTGTCACGATTGATGACACGTGGATTCATTACTGTACACCAGGGTCCAATAGACAGTCTGCAGAGTGGTTAGAATTTGGTCAAAGTCGACCGAAGCGCCCAAAGGCACAGCGTTCTGCACGCAAGGTTATGGCCACGATTTTTTGGGATGCGCATGACATAATATTTATCGACTATGTGGAGAAAGGAAAAACAATAACTGGCGAGTACTATGTCACATTATTGGAACAGCTCGACAACGAGATCAAGAGAAAACGACCGCATATGCAGAAGAAAAAGGTCCTGTTTCATCATGACAATGCACCAGCGCATTCATCCATAAAAGCAACTGTGAAACTGGAGTCTTTGGGCTATGAATTACTCCACCACCCACCTTACTCTCCAGATCTGGCCCCCAGCGACTACTATTTGTTCCCAAACTTAAAAAGACGGCTACAGGGAAAAAGATTTTACTCTAATGATGAGGTGATATCCGAAACAGAGGCCTATTTTGCAGGGTTGGAGAAATCCTATTATACCAAAGGTATCCAAATGTTGCAGGACCGTTGGACTAAGTGCATTTCCCTTCAGGGAGATACGTTGTTATTCATAGGTAAAGGTAGTTTCTTTCATTGCAAGGCCGCGGACGTGTCACCCCCCGGTAGTACGGTTAAATGGTTTCACTCTCACCAAAATGTCGTCAGAAAGATTATTTCACAGGAATGACTTCCCAAAAATGACGTCACAAAAATAACCAAAAGTATGTCGTCACAGATATTGTTTCGTATAATCCTTCAACAATACACTATCGCTCCTTTTCTATGCCCATGTCAATGGTTTATTTTCTTGATACTCATGGAATTCGCCTATTCCTACTTGTTAGGTTTTGATGAGACCTTTAAAATTAATCCTCATTTGTCGAAATCGAGTATGTACAGTTTTGGATGAAAATTTCCTCAATTTTCATCTCAGGTAGGTCCAATTTAAATTCAAAATAGAGAACATTTGTTTTGTTTTAAACTTAATTCTACGAACAAATCGATTTAAAATTAGATCCCGACATTCTACATTTTGCACTAGAACACGAAACGCTGTCAAAGCAGTTTTTATTTGTTTTGACAAAAGATAATAAAAAACGAAACATTTCAGAAATACAGGTGAGTGTATCACCCACGAGGGTGTCACTTACTATAAAAATTAACATCGAATTTACACTATTTTTTGGAGTTTTTGAATTTCGTCTACATTTTATAGATGCCGTTTTTTAATTTTCAGTTTGTTATAGGATTCGGCAACATCAACAAATTTACGTTGCATGGCCGAATCGAGCTACAAATCGATTGTTTCTTCTTCGGCAATAATGAATTTCGAATGAATATTGGATGAATAAGTGACATCCCCGGGGTATCACCTATAATCAAGTGAATGCACCTCTGATGTAACAACACAACAGTGGCATTTTCTGATTGAGACACCCACCCTCAAATTCTCTGGTCAGACAATCAAACGCCTAAATTTATTTTAAATTGTACCATATCTTATTTATATCGACAACGGTTTGCGACATACTCAACACGGCTTAATTTTGACTGAAAACCTAGATGTCATTTTGTTTGAACTCAGCTGCGAAATTTTAAATGAAACTTTAAACTATAAAGCAAATTGAATAAAATTATCACCACCTGAACTTGCGCTGTCCATGTACAACCAGACTCAACCAAACTCTGTACAAGCGCCGCCCAATCCTTTTTTCAAATAAATTTAAAGCAGCACAGAAATACAAAGAAAATTAAGTGAGTTACAAAGTGTTCAGTTTATGATTTTATTTCTTGTGAGTTAATTGAGATATACATTCTGCGATTGCGAATATTCGCCAACAGTTCAGACGCTATAAATATAGGGTTTTCATATAAAATTTGACATTGTAACGCAAATAATCGCGCGATTTTCTTATTCGCACGAATAAAATGGATTCCGTGGAATAGTTTCTTAATTTTGTTTTGAATTGAAAATTTTTCGTTAAAATTGAAGGATTGTGTCATTTAGCAATGTTTGGACACGATGGGACAAAACAAATATACAAAATTTGTGTTTCATTTTTCGGTTTTATATTACCAAAAAATCGCAATCGCAGAATGTGCAATTACTCCTTGTCTGAATAGCAATAACGATCATTCGTATATTTCTAAGAGGGATTCTTTTGAAAAACAGCCTGCAGAAATCGGATGCATCTCCCAGCGGAATTTTGTTATACTTTCCTGAATAGGTACTGATCATTAGAAGCCAAAAATATTTTTTAAAAAAATCATCGATGTTTGTGTGGCTATTGAGATGTGTTCAAAAACCGAAAACATGCACTTTTCTTACAGAAATTTCTCCGGCTAGAAGAAGCGTACAAGGTCGAGTGGGGGCTCGTTGGGAAGGTAATTGCACGTAGTTTTGGGCCAAAAGGGTCTTGTTGGGCTTAAAATTCATCCACAATGAGTTATGAGCAGTTGAAAGTAGGGGTAAGACTTTGATAATTTCGGCTAACTTCAAACCATTCCTGTGCATCCGTAAGGCGTCTAAACATTGAAAAACTGTTTTTGTGCCAGCTTTCCAATAATACCAAACTTATATGGGTACTGTCGCGCTGGGTCTGTTTTAAGGTGTAAATATGACGCAGAGTTCTTCTACACCAAATTTTTATATAAATCTACGCTATCTTAGCTTTGCAATGATACCCACAAAAATAGACGAAATTCGGTATCGTTTAATCAACAGTGTACCGCAAGTACAAAACGTTTCTTTTGTTAGCTATGAGATAAAAATAAGGGAACATTTCCCTGTGAACTCAATTGAGATTTATTAAAACTTTAATAAAAATGGGCTGGAAAATAAGCTCTCGATTTCAAGTGAAATGTGATTATGTTTTGGGAAGACAACTATCTCAAGGACAGCAATTATGCGACAAATGTTACACGGCGATTCGACACCAATACGGCCAACTTAATGCTAATAGTGCATTTTTGGAAGACATCTGGAAGATAATTTATACTTTAATAGTCAAAAAAATTATTATTATTAGTCTTAAGCTCCATCCTCCCCCCAAAAGAGGCATTCATCATTGCGAATCTAAGATACCGAAGATTTGTATAAAAATTTGGTGTAGAACTTAGCGTCATATTTACACCTTAAAAGCAGACCCAACGCGACAGTACCCATATAAGTTTGGTATTATTGGAAAGCTGGCACAAAAACAGTTTTTCAATGTTTAGACGCCTTACGGATGCACAGGAATGGTTTGAAGTTAGCCGAAATTATCAAAGTCTTACCCCTACTTTCAACTGCTCATAACTCATTGTGGATGAATTTTAAGCCCAACAAAACCCTTTTGGCCCAAAATAACGTGCGATTACCTTTCAAACGAGCCCCCACTCGACCTTGTACGCTTCTTCTAGCCGGAGAAATTTCTGTAAGAAAAGTGCATTTTTTCGGTTTTTGAACACATCTCAATAGCCACACAAACATCGATGATTTTTTTAAAAAATATTTTTGGCTTGTAGGGATCAGTACCTATTCAGGAAAGTATAGAAAATGTTAATGTACGAAAAATTAGTTCGTTAATTTCTTCAACACATTCACTAAACAATAAAATATTTCTGAAAAGAAAAATAGAAACAAAGTTGCCTTCGACTTTGAGATGTCAAAAACTTACGTATTTGCTAACGGTTATGCTAACAATAAGATCAGGGTAGAGTTTTCGTAAGAGAGAAGAACCTCAATCGGTTTTTGTTAACTCCTGAAGCTAGCTAAATTACAAGAGATATAGAGTTGTTTGGTTACAAGGGGTGAATGTATGAAAATTCAACCTTGTCGAGAATTGCTGCTCGCGCGGCTGGGAAGAGCTGCAATCGCACAGGTTGAATTTTCATACGTCATCCCTTGTAATTCACATAATTTTTCATTACGAAAACAACGACAATTGTAATTTCCCGAAGTCGAAACATAAAAACAACAATGTGCGATCAAAGTACATTAGTTGATTTTAGCATCATTACATCGACTTTCGAATTGTGTATTGGGCAATTCCACGGTCCGCTTCGTTCCCACGCTTGAAATTCTCAGTAGTTACAAAATGAAAGCAATAGAAAAGTTACTAATCTCTAGTTAAGGGATCAATACGTCTGATGCACCATTTTCTATGAATATTTTTTCGTAACAACTGAGCATTTCGAGCGTGGGAACGGAGTTTTCGTGGAATGGCCCATTTCTACTTTCGCATTATCTAAGTTGATTTTCGTGTTATGTAGATAAGCTGACAACACTTAAGATAAATTTTTTTATTTTCATTACTCGAAAAACGAAAATTCTAATTTTCGGGCCCCATTTGAGAACCGAAAATAAAGGAATGCAACTTATGTGTTCTCAATTTATCTACATAATATGAAAGTCAACTTTAGATTATGCGAAAGTCGAAGTACACTATGCTAAAGTCAATTAGTGTACTTGGATCGCTTATTGTTGTTTTATGTTTTTACTTAGGGAAATTATAATTTTCGTTGCTCACGACTCATTTGGATTGTGAAAACCAACAAAAACAACAATGTGCGATCAAAGTACACTAATTGATTTTTCATTTCTCGAACAACGAAAATTGTGATTGTAATCGCACATTGTTGTTTTTGTTGGTTTCCACAATCCAAATGAGTCATGAGCAATGATTTAGATTTTAGTGTGCTATGAAGAAACGATTTTATCGTCAAGTTTTACCGAAAATTTACTTTACTTTAGTCATTTATTGAATGAAGACGTTCTTTTCTAACACGGATATTTTAAGAGGTATCTATTTAAAAGCTCGGACACCCCATGTAAATTCAATGAAATTTGCGCTGGAAGACTTCCAAAAATCTCCATAAATACGAAGACACGATTAAGCACAAAAAAAAACTTTGAACTTTATTGGACCCTTACGAAGTACAAGAGGTCCTATACGTTTACTACAAACAATTTTATTGTAACATGGGGTAGTACGAGGTGGGAGTGGGGGGATGCATCTATTATCGTATAGAGATGACGAATCAGCAATAAAAAAAATGTCCGTCCGCCCGTCCGTCTCCACTTTTTTTTCCAAACGGCCCAACCGATCAGCCTAATCTTTTTTTTTCCCTGAAAGGTACATGCCTCCTATGATTCAAGTTCGAAGATGAGCAAAATCGATCAAGTGGTTCCGGAGATATGGTCGAGGAAGTGACCAAAAACATGGTTTTTCGAGGGTCGGTGAAACTTTTTCGCAAATATCTCAGCCATTATAGCACGGAAATTCCTCATTTTGGTGTCAAATGAAAGCATTTGATGTCACGAAACTGGGAAAAAATTTTTATGGGAATCGGGTCAGGGGTATGGGCACTGGGACCAATGGAATGGACGAAATTGAAATTCTTGACTATATACGAAAACAGCTTTTCGTCTATATTTCCTTAACTATGCTATATGGAGATTTACTGTCAAAGGCAAAGTTGTAGGGAATTAAATTTAAGCGAACACGTGTTTCAGGGTTTTGGGGAAATATGGTTCAATCCTGGTATATGGCCACTTCCATAATTGGGCAGGATGACCCAGATCTCCAAAACTATGATAGTTAGAAAGTTGGTTCCAAAGGCGAAGTTATAGAGAATTAAATTTAAGCGAACACGTTTTTCTGGGTTTTAGGGAAAAACGACTTAGTCCTTGGATATAAGCTTTTCTAGATTTGAATGGCCTGAGACGTACTTCGGTAGGGCCTTTGACATTACCTTGGGTAATTTCTATGGATCTTTGAAATTCTTACAGTTATAATAGAACAGAAAACTTTGGATTGTTTGCTTATTTGTATATTTAGGTACGTTCGAGTCACTTTGCCACATCTATTCTGTTTGTCACATCTATTCTGATACGTACGGGTCTTTGGTTATGTTTCATGTTAAATCAAGCGAATGCATGTAACTCGTACTGTCATTGAAATAAATAAACTCTGAGATTTCTATTAGCGAAGGAATGACCGAAATGACAGAATAAAGCACAAAGGTTTTTGTTCATTTCATTTTGTAGCAGTTTTCAAAGAACCGAAATGTATACAAACAAAGCAAAATCAAAATAGAAATTGCGGTCTACACAACTGAAACAACAAAGAACCGCTGAAACAACTATAAATGGTATCATTTATTAGGAAAGCAATTTGCATCACACAACTAAGAGATTGTTTTTAACAAGCACTGATGTTTTTCCATCGCTGTTCCATCGACTATTTGTAGGTTACAACCATTGCTAAAGCTGAAAACAATTACAACTGAGATATGAAAAATTGCCCAAAATGATTTTTTATTACATTCGTTCGTGTGTATCTCTTTTGAACGATTTATTATTTATATTAAAATATTTATAATTTTACAAATTTCATTCTTGTTTCACTGTTGTCAATATTCAAATGCAAGGATTCCCGTTGTATTAAATTACTGATTATGCATATTTATCTCTATTGCAAATTGCCGAAATGGCAATATTGAAAAACCCGTACGAAGAAGCATTGTAGAAAATTGGTTTTAAGCCTGCCTCGGACCCATATTTGGGAATCCTCTGACCCATATTTCCAAGCACAAAAATGTTCCACTCAATTTTCTCTGCGACATAGCAAAAAAATTTTTTTTTGGGCTAGGACCGACCTAGGGCCTTAAGAAGAGGCCTTTGACTCATATTTCCATGGACAAAAATGGTGCACTCAATTTTCTCTACAAGATAGCAAAAAAATTGTTTTGTGCTGGGCCGATTTTTGGGACCGACCTTTAGGTCCGGCAGAGGGCCCTAAATACAGGCCTCGGCCTCAAATTTTTTCTTGAGGACTGTTAGGCCTTCTATTACCTCTGAAATAGAAAAAGAATCAAAAAAAATCGGAAGGAATTTACTCGGTTTTCATAGTAAAAATACATTTGGCCCTATCCAATTGGCCTGTCTTAGTCCAATGGCCCGACTTCAAAAAAAACTTTTTTCATAAATTGTTGGGCTTTCATTGTCCTATCGAATAAAAAAACATTTATGAAAATCTGAAGAGATGTACTAGAGTTCGTAGAGTTCGAGATGTAGTAGAGTTCGTAGAGTCCTTGAAAAGACCTAACTAAGCCCAAGGACCCAAACTAACAAAATTTTCCCAGACCAGTCATAGGCTTTCATAGACCAGTCAATCAAAAAAATATTTATTGAAATCGGATAAGATTTACTCGAATTATGTACGAAAGACCAAAAACCACTGAAGGGACCTTAGCTCGGCGGCCCTTGGCCCAAAAGTGCCCAGCTCAGAACTCGACCTCACGTCGTGGTAAACGCATAAGACCAGTACTTCATATGGGTCCAAATATTTAGAAGCGGTACATATTTTCTAGGATCTTCATCTACACTACATGGTACACGCATTCCATGATTCAAGTTCAAACATGAGCAAAAGCGGTTTCAGAAAGATGGTCGAAGAATGTCCAAAAACGAACACGAGCCGCAGTTGAACTTTTTTCGGGCAGCCGAGGTGCAGTTAGTAAAGTTGTCCAGGCCGATTTTACGGCTCAAGCCCACTTGAAATGAACTTGATCTTGAACTTGCAACATTGGAACTGGCCTCTGTGAACTTCCCAGAGAGCTTGAACGTGTGAACACTTATAGTGGAATTTGCCGCCTGATTCACCCTTTAACGCTCACTAGTCCTAACACTCATACTTTACCATAGGCTTCGTATTCGTGCTAGAAATACTTTACCATAGGCTTCGTATTCGTGCTAGAACAGCGGTGGGCCGCCGCTCGACATGCAAAAATCAAACTAACAACAATCACTGTCGCGTCGCTTGACTAGCTACTAAATGTGGTTCAAAATGTTGCAGTATAACAATGAATTACCTTGTATCGGTCAACTTACCATCGAGTCATTCATACTAACCAATTAATTTGAAGCAACTAAATTTATGCCAACCGCTTGAGTCATTCGGTATACCTTGCGTAATTGTTTGGCTTGTACAATCTTGTTATTTGTTCAGTTATCTACTCGTTTAGTCAGTGGGTGTGATTCGTATCCGCCAAGTACATGTGCATTTAAAACGAAAGGGGAACGTTGAATGAATGTAATCTACGCTCTGCGTGGAATTATGAAGCCACGCTCGTTTTGTAGGCCTAATAGCTGTATGGTGAAGTAAATCAAATTTCGGCGATGAGGAAGATAAGACCGCTGATTTCACTTGTAGGCAATTAAACTTCAAGGAGATGGTTGGGTAAGGTGTCAATACAACGGCCAATCTACCAAGTCTTGAATAGAACAATAGTATTCCATTCCCTCACACGACATCCATCGTCAGAACAGCCATTCTATTCAAATAGTAAGCCTTACTTGGAAGCAACTTTCTAACTCCCATAGTTCTAGAGATACGGGTCATCCCTCCCAAGTGGCCATATTCTAGAAGTCGGTCATTTTTTCAAAAATTGTTGAAACACGTGCTAGGGAGATGAACCAACTATCCGATATCGCCATTTTGTCTTAATTCAAAGTTATATCGCCGTCGCCACTTTTCACCCTCGCGCATCGCTCCAAATATGGTGCGAAGTACCTTGCGCTCGAACGTTAGGAGCAACTATTCATCCCTTTTCTTTATCGTCCAAGATTCGCATCCGTAGATCAATAATGGACGGATAAGTGTTTTGTAAATATGGCACTTCGTTTTCTTTGATATTAACTTTGATCGTAACTGTTTGATTAGACCAAAATAGCATCTGCTTCCCGCCATGATACGTCTGTGAATTCAGATGTGTTGTCACCATCTGACCGTATAAGCGCTCCAACATATGAACTCCACTATCTCGAGATTGAACTCTCCAATACGTGTTTTGTCTCCCTGTTGATTGGCTACCGGATTCGGCTCGGTCTTCAATCTTCAATCTTCAATCCCACGATGTAAAAGAGTTCAACTCGTAGAATATTTTCATAGAACTGTTGAACTCTTTTACATCGCGGGTTTTAGATTTTGGACTCGTTTATCATCAAACCCATTCTCTCGTCTTGAATTTTCAGATTTGTGAAAGTGTCAATTGCTGCTGCCTATGCAGTTACACAGCATTTCTTTTAATTTTGGGCATCATGTGTCTATTCGCAGAAACTGTTGTAAATTGGAAATTTTTGTCGGGTTGGACTTTTCTTCTAATTAAATTCGAATGATTTGAAGACTTTACAATATACATAAGCAACTAGTTGTCTACGTATTAAATCTAGCGGGCCCAGTAAAGAGAAAGGGCCCAGGTGGCGTGAACGTTTAGTATAAAAAGAGTTCAGCGAAGCCACCACAACAAAACCGCTCTTTAGGTGAAGCATTGGCTTGGTTTAAACAGGCACTAAATTTACAAAGACCATGGCGCTAAAATTACTTCTTGAATCAAATTTCCGCAGCTAAAGTGCCCTGTCGAATGTGCTCATTGGAAGTAGTTCCTCAGGGAATAAACATAAATTATACGTATAAAGTATGAGGCTCGCTACTACTGTCGTTTAAAAATCAGAGATGGATCGGGTTACGGCCTCATATAAGAAAGGAAAGAGCCGACCATCATAAACGAAGGAATATATAGCCACACAATTGAAAGTTAGTGGTACAGCTTTGAGAGAAACCTCAGAATACAATAAAGCATCGCTCTCTGCCTGTGTGTATATTTATCATCATTCTTCCATTTACCAGCAAGCCTTTTTCCCAAAGAAAATCGTAAAAAGCCTTAATATGTAGCTAATATAATAAGCACATACGGGTACGTTGAGTATCATTCATTTTCGTTTCCTTTTTATGGGCGCCAACAACTCAACTATAATTGCAGCAAGAGTTCGCTTTTCCATTTTCCGTTTAGCTGCTGGCTGCTATAAAAATGTAGGTTGGACGAATCTTTCTTTTAACATGCAACATTGTGTTATTTATGTTTTTGCATCACATTTTATCATATCCAACAATAATGTTGTAACATAACGTTGAAATGGAGTTTTCACCATAGAACATTTTCATGAACACAAAAGTGGTTTAGCCATGTAAATTCTTTATCTGAAGACTCATTCCTACACTGAATAAAAGCTCATTGTACTAAGACCCAAGGCGCCTGAAAATTCACTTTTCATTTATTTTAAACTTCAGCGAAATACAATAACAGTTTATGGCGGCGAAAATGTGTTGGTGGGAATTTGATTTATTGCTAATTGACCTAGAAACATTCAACTTTTTATATTTTGTTTGGTGAAAATGGCAATTTGTGGTTGTAGGAGGAGTTACTAAGTCCTTTGTTATTCATCGTTACCGTTGAACGCTCGAAATACGCTAGTACTAGAGTAACGAATTTTGGCACCAGGAAGTCAATCGTTTCGAACTTGTTTTGCTTGGAATTTTGAAATGATTTTGTTAGTCGTACGTCACAATGTAACAACGATTGTTTTAATCGAGGGGTCACTCACTTCCGAGCTTAGAAGATTTAATTGATTTAATGGGATTTAATGGACTTAAATCAAGATTTAATAAGTAAGGAACCCCTCGCTCGGTTTTAATAAGAACCAATATAGATACCAAAAATAAAACGGCTCTTACTAATCAAGAAACAGGTCACAAGTTTGATTTTAACATAGAAAGCGTGAAAATATTGAAGAGAGAAAAAAACATATGAAGGGACCCGTACGTATCAGAATAAATGCCTTAACTCTTAATTACGTTCACATTAAATTGAAATTGAAATTGAATTGAATTAAAAGAACCTAGAGCACTTAGCAGAGGCCTCTGACCCATACTTCCATGGACAAAAAAGTTCGCCCCTTTTTTCTCTAAAACACTGCACAAAAAACCTCATTATCAAAAGAATATTCACGAAAAAAAAAAACAAATATCACTTTGGGTCGTGTAGCGTGAGTTGGGCCTACACTAAGGACTCTATAGCCCGAACCACTCAACAGATTTCCCTTAATTTAATTTTGGTGAATTCCTGATGGCCATATCTTTCATTCAAAACCTTCCACCAACCTTCAAAAAACCACGTTTTCCACCACTTTTTCGACCGTAACTTCGAAAGTTTTCAACGTATTTTGCCCAAATTCAATACCGTAATCAATTTTCTGATTATCTTTTAGGAAAAAAAGATTTTGAAAATCGGATAAGATTTACCCGATTTATGTAGAAAAAACACCTTGGGCCCTAGTAGAGACCCAGGTTTAGGGCCCTGGCTGAGTCCAAAAGCTCATATTCACAAATGTTTCTTCCATATGTTGTGAGGCATGCCCAGACCTTTCAAACAAAAGAAAAAATATGAAAATCGGAGAAGATTTACTCGAGTTATATACAAAAGACCAAAAACCACTTAAACGGCCCTAGGTAATGGGTCCTTGGGCCAACAGTACTCAAAATTTATCTAAAAAAATATTTTTCGATTGCCTTTCAGGGAAACAAAAGCTTTTGAAAATAGGTTTTTTTTATTGCAGATTCGTCATTTAAGGACCATGGTCGGTGCGCCCCCCCCCTCCTACTCGAAATTCGACTTGTTACAAACGTCGTGGTAAACGCAATAGACCCCTTTTCGAAGAGAGCTTCGTTCTTCGTACGGGTCTAAAAACAAACTCTGTATTCAAGAAGTCAACCAAATTGCAATGTATAGTGACCAGATATGCAATTTTAAATCAAATTCTGCTAAAACCGGTTTAGTTACAAAACGAGCCTCAATTTCGACCTTCCCAGCTATCCATTGGTCTGCCATTCTTAATTGACTCTCTCCTGATTTCACCGAGGATTTCACCTCCACATTACACGCGGCGGAATTAAAGTTACAAATATATTGTGTGGTTAAAATTTGAGATGAATGTTTTCAATAGCAACCGCTGATTGTCAAAATTACCATTAATTTAGGGTTTATTGATTGTATTCGAAATGAATATTTGGTGATACAGATGTGAGATCACAAATGAATAATGAAACAATATGTCGAATTTTTCCAATTAAAATTGACAAATTAATCATACAAAAGCATATAATGGGCCGGTGGTAGCCCAGATTTAAATATTAATTATGAGTGGTACATTTGAACAATTATTGTCATTTCAATTCAAATGAAATTGGTTTGTTGTTTTTATTCGTACTTGTTTGTTTGGTACAATGCTTACTTGGCATGTGAACAAATAATGGTTGCTTTATATAACGCGGGATGTAGTTACTGCATTCAATTTGCGAAATATTCAAATCATTTTATGATCAAATTTCCAGACACGTCGATGACAGCGACAATACCTCAATTAAGGGAGTAGACAAACTTTAGAGTTGAATAAAATTAATTTTTGGGAGTTCACTTTACAAGTGAAAGGATTTATAAATAATAAATCGTTTGTTTCGTGTGATCAACTTAAAATTCCTCCTAGAATAACATTTAAAACATATGAAGGGACCCGTACGTATCAGAATAGATGCGGCAAACAGAGTTGATGTTAAGAAAAGACTCGAACGTATTTAAGTAAATATTGGTCTAACTCTTAAATGTATGAAATTACGTCCACATCAAATTGTATTGGAAATTGCCGAAAGGGCAATATTGAAAAACCCGTCCGAAGAAAACAGACAAAAATGTTCATCTCAATTTTTTCTACAACATAGCAAAAAACCGACGTAGGGTTCTCAGTAGAGGCCTCGGACAAATACTTACATAGACAAAAATATTTCCCTCCGTTTTCTCTACAAAATAGTAAAAAGCTATTTTTTTGTCAAGGGCAGACCTAGGGCCATAAGGAAATGCCTCGGACACATACTTCCATAGACGAAAATGTTTCCCTCAATTTGCTCTGCTACATAGCAAAAAAAAATTTTTTTGCTTAGGGCCGACCTTAAGACAGACCTGAGCCCCACTTCAGCCCTAAGCGCAGGCACCGGGTTCAAATTTGTTTTTGAATATAATTGCTTCTCAAATAGAAAAAGAATCAACAAAATCAGTTAGGATTTATCCAATTTATGTAGGCATACACGTTGAGCCCTAAAAGAATCTCAGTTTTAGGGTCCTGACTAGGTCCAAGGGTTTTTAATCAAAACATTTACTGCCATAAAAAGGAAGACTAGACGTTTCGATCAAACAAAATTTGAAAATCGGAAGAGACTTACTCGAGTTATGTACAAAAAACATGTAGAGCGCTAGCAGAGACTCGTTTTCAATGCCCTAGCTATATCCTAGGGCCCAATCTCAAAAAAGATTCTTTTACAAATAGTAGGGCTTTCATAGACCTGTCGATTAAAAGACAATTATGAAAATCGGGAACGATTTGCTCGAGTTATGTACAAAAAACACGTATGGCCCTGGCATAGACTCGGCTTTCGTGTCCTAGCTAACTCCAGGGACTCAAATTTAAAAAAGTTTCTTCCATAAATTGCCGGTTACGATCAGACCAAACAAAAAAAAATTATGAAAATCGGAGAAGATTTACTCGAGCTATGTACAAAAGATCAAAAATCACTTAAACGGCCCTAGCTCGGCGGCCCTTGGGCTGACAGTGCCTAGATTCAATCCCACTAAAGATTTTTTGATTACCTTTCAGGGAAAAAAAAGTTTTTGAAAATCGGTTGAGTTTTACTTAGGTTATCGCGGTGACGGACGGACGGACATTTTTTTAATGCTGATTCCCCCTACTCTTTCGCAAATTTCTACATCTCTGCAGACCATCCATCATGACCGGTGTTGCTAACAGCTGTTTTTGTTGCTGTTTGCTGTTTTGTGAAGGTTATTATGGATCGTAAATTTTTCATTAAAAAAAATGTGTGGACGTATTTTTGTACTTTATTTTTGTACTTTACGCAGCAAATCATTCATGTGTCCTCGTCCAACCATACACTGAATTTGGATTGAAGAATACCCAAGCAAATGATTTGTATGTCTGCGCAAATATGAGTCTGGAAGTTGTTATTCCTTGCTCCAGCGATCGACTTAATTTGCTTATGCAACCTGGTGGATCAAATCGTTCCATGTTCGCCAGTGTCTACAACAATCGCATCTTCTAAACTGTTCTCGTCGATGATGTGAATGTCTTTTATCAAGTAATAACATTCCTCAAAAATGGTTACATAATTGACTCGTTACCACCTCTTAGACTAACCTCGCGAATTTATACTTATATAATTAAAATGCAAAAACTCAATCCAAATGCAATTCTAAAAACAGGTGTTTTCATTTGTAATTGCAGGTTCACGTCGTTATTACGTAATACCAATAAAGAAAAGGTGATTTTTAAACGTGAGACTTTGCAGACCAGGGGCGACGTTTTCAATTTTGGTCACGAAAGGAGTTAATTTCTATGAGGTTTTCTACTTGACTTTTACGCAGAAGTGGGGAGTTGTAAAAGTAATACGTGATTTTGCTCAGACTTTATTCATTCTGATGGATGTCGAAATAGTAAATAAGTTATTTATAACCTATCGCTATATCCAGTCCGTGTACGGGTATGAAAAAACCCGAAAAAATCTCATTTTCATCACTTTTTTCAAAATTTCTCCAGTGAAAAATTTTACTTTTTATTGTTTCTGTTTACCACGGTATCCCAGAAAGACAATCAAGAGAGAAACCCAATGTGCAAGCACTTTTCATTTAAATCTGTTAAAGCCCACCGTGTAGGCTCTTATTTGACTGACTTGGATTGGCCCTGCTGCTCTAGAATACAAGTCGGCGCGGCGCCCCTGATAAGTTCACAACATAATTTCGTTCGACAGGGGAACGCTTCTAGCATCCTCGCTCGACTATAAATTTTCGTCACATGGAATCATGAGCAAGGATGTAGGGTCGCCAAACTAAGTAACGCATTTTAAAAATCAAAACTAGAAATATCCCCAAAGTACGTCCATCAACTACTACTATAAAAACATTTGAATTTAGCTGGCAGCTTTACACATAATAATGTAACAGCGCTCGAATCTATTTTTGAATTTGCTACCAACTCAGCTGATTGAATCTATCACATTTTTGAATGTATTCGTTGTGTGACCAAATGTGTTTGCCTCGTCCTAACGTTTAGTTATTTTCGTTAGTCTTCAAAAACATTGAATTGTTTTGCTGAAAGTCAAACGCGTCTTACAATTTGTGAATTAGAATAAACATCATAACTTTTTATCGTCTACAAATTAATCCTATTCACGTTGAGTGTCCCGTTTTTAAACCATTTGAGTAATTCGAGTAACATATAAAACCGTAATCATAACGAGTAAAGTTACCCACATAAAATTGTCTCCAATGAATCCACGTAAATCTCATTTCTAACAAAAATATTTCAACTTCGTTACAATTTCTGCGCTTTCAACAACTCTCCAAATAATGAACACATTTTATCACTTCGTACGTGACAATCATTTGCTGGCAATTGTTGAGACAGCACAAGTGAAAGGATCCGTTTGCTTGAATTTATCAAACAATGACTTAAAATATGTGCCCGAGAACATTCATACCTGCAATCGGCTTGTGAAGCTCTTCCTGCATAAAAATTTGATAACAAAGGTATTTACTTTTAATTCCTTAACTTAAAATTCCTTTAAATTTGCTTAATTGTATGTTGCCTTCAAAACACTTTTGATCATTCTAATAACTCCAAGTAGAACCACGTACAGAACGCTATCAAAACAACAATTAAAAAAAGTCAGAATAAATGTTTTAAGTTACAAACGTGATAAGTATATATCGTGTCGCCCGCCTATCTCGAATATTTGTTTATTCCTAGAGGTGTGCGCCGATCGGTTTTTATTAAATCGGCGTGACCATCAGCGTTGATTCTAAATGACATTTATGATGATTTGACTCTTCAGAAAACTTTCAGATAATGAACCAGAGAAATTTTTTTTCACTTTAAGTGAGTCAAATGCACTTGTTAGAAGTATGCGCTCATATAAGGCGTCCAGTTTCTCACTTGACACAATACACTTTAAATTATATATTATTTCTGCCCTACACGCATAAAAACCTTGCGACGTTATCAGATGAGAGATTTTCATATATTTACTCTCAAAAATTCTCGTCGGTAGGTTTTTTACGCGTTGTGCGGCAGATTTGCTTTCATGGATTTTTTTGTCTCTTTTACGCTAATGCGACGAAGCAGGAGTGAAATTCTCGGAAATCTATCAGCTTTCTCAAAAATAGATAATCTATTATCATGCTCGCAGCTGTAGCGAAGGGCGTGACGCAGTCCCCACACCCCAAAAAAGAAGTCCACAAACTCAAAAAACGCCATACAAAAACCTTTGGGACAAGGAGTCATATATAGACGAACTTTTGAGTTTTTTTCCCTGCCTTCCTCCCCCTAAATTATTTTTACAAAAAACTACGACGCAACAGCTTTCCAACGAGCCCAGACTCATCAAAATCGGCTGAAAATTGGCTGAGATATCGAGGTTTGAAGAGGACATTTTTGTATGGAGATTCAATTTTTCTCTTCTTCTCATCATTATGAAAACTTTCTATCTATCTATCTATGTTCTATCTATCTACTAATAATATTCGATCTCGAGAACTAGACAGCCGATCTTCCTGAAATTTTCAGGGAACGTATGTCTCGAACCCAAATGAAAAATTTCATACACTTACGGAAATATATTTTTGCATCAAATAGAATTTTGTACTTCTGCGCAAGTTTTTACAGTGTTAAAAAGCTGCGCAAAAGTACAAAATTCTATTAATGCAAAAATATATTTCCGTGAGTGTATGCCGCTTTTCCAGGAAAATTCTGGAAAAGCCGTGGCATGTGGAAAAGTGGTCAATTTTGAGGGTTTTTTATGTAATGTTCGGAGTTTCCGAATTTTAGCTCCGGAGTGACAATAGCTAGAGAGTTGGTTTCTTCGGGAAAGTTATAAATTTTTTGGGGAAGAAAATGACTGCCAGCAGTCAAACCGGCGCCATCTTGAATTTTCCCAAGCAGTAAATTAGGTTTTTTTTTGCTATCGAATTTTAGCTTCGGAATGTTGGTTGGTTTCTTCGGGAAAGTTATAGAGTTTCATCAGGAGAATTTTTGGGGATCATAAGAAAATGGCTGCCAGCTGTCATAGCGACGCCATCTTGGATTTTCGTTTATGCTTTTTCGGTTTTCGAATTTTGACGCTACAAAGAGAGATGATTTCTTCTAGAAAGTTCTTCTAGAATTTGGTCATGAGAATTTTTTAGCATTTTAATAAAATGGCCGCCTACTGTCAAAGTGACACCATCTTGGATTTTTTGCTAAATTCTGGATAAGAATACCTAGTACCTAGACAGTTGGTTTCTTCAGGAAAGTTATATGAATCAGTGAGAAGAATTGATGACACGAAGTGTTCCGAAGATAGCTGAAGGTGACACGAAGTGTTACCAAGGTAGCCGAAGGTGACACAAAGTGTTCCGAAGGTAGCCGAAAGTGACACGAAATGTTTCAAAGGCAGCCGAAGGTGACACGAAGTGTTCCGATGGTAGCCGAAGGTGTTAACGAAAAAAATTTTTTTCGGAGAAAATTTTTCAAAAAACAGAAAATTTTTTAAATGAACTCTAGTTATGACAACTGAAAACTTCCAAAACGACTGATATTACAACAAAAATTTGTTAGAAGGTAGAGTGTGACGCAGTCCGTAAGTCCGCTTTCAAAATTAATGATATCGCTTGAGGTGACGCTTACGATGAAAATACGCAAAAAATTACGATGCAAAAAAAAACTTTTTAAAAAAAATTCAAATGTTTGAAATTGCGTCACAAATGCCAGAGCCATCAACGTAATAATTTTTCCACTTTTTCAGTTTTCACATGCAAAATTTTTTCAGAAACTAAGTACCTGGGTACCTTTTAGAAGAATTTAAAAAATTAATTTTGAATTCAGTAAAAAAATTCTTCTGAAAAGTCAGGCATCAATAAGGTCAGATTTTTGCTATGTAAAAACTGAAAGTACAGAAAAATTATTTCAGCGATATCATTAATTTTGCAAGCGGACTTACGAACTGCGTCACATTTTACCTTTTAAGTGGTTTTTGTATGCTACTCACTGACCAATAATTTAAAAATCCACATTTTCACATTTTACCGTTTGATGTGACGCGACGTCGGCTTTAATTTACTGAATAGCAGAAAACGTTACCCCACATTAAAGTGCCAGAATTTCGTAAAAGAATTCGCATTCTCAAAACAAACTCGGGAACTATATTGCAACGGTGCACAGATGAACATCCTCATCATTTCTATGAAAAGCTGACGCTATTTATATGAACAAATAACAAAAAATCATTATAATAAATAACGATTTTTTTTTCTTTTTTGCATAGCTACCTTCCACCTTGCCAACGTTAATTAATTTACACACCCTGACATTAGACTATAATGGTTTAAATGAATTTCCGAAAGTTTTATGTGAATTGAAATCATTAACCAATTTAAATATTAGCTGTAATAACATCAAAACTCTTCCATCCGAAATTGGTCAAATGTCGCTGCTGCAGGTACGGTAAGATAGATATATGAAGAACGAAACGCTGGCAAAGTTATAAATGCGATTTTATATAAGTATGAATTATTGAAACAAAGTCTTTATTCCAATGCTCGAAAAGTTACAATTTGTATAAAGCCCTATGAGACCATTGGTCGATGTGTTGCAAACTTATATTATCAATCCATTTGTTTTATGCATTAAAAAGTACGATCTTTACCTTTTGTCTTATTCACTCTTCATACTTTACAGCATGGCTTGTGGATTGGGTGATTTCAATGGTCTAGTCAATTTAGACCATAATATATGGATTGAATTAATTTTAATTGAGGAAATTAAATTTTGGAACATTAAAAATGAGGATCGATGATTTTCATTTTGTTCTACACTCATTGTGACTGAAAAATGGTTTCGTGTATGTCACATGCCACTCAATGCAAAGGCTAGGCAAGGTACAAATTGGATCCGTCTGATTTAGCTGGTTATGCGTTTGTATACAAGTCGAATTTCGATCGACTATTTCCAATTCAATTTAATGAGGACGCAATATGTAGTTTAACAAAATTTCATTACATTCTCGATCGATACTTCTTCGGACTTTGGTTCAGGCTTTGCGTGGAATCATGCGAGTCTGCAAAGTTTATGGGACCCGCGAAGCGCGCTTTGTTTTTTATTGTATATAACTTTGTCATCACTTGTATTTTACACATTTTCCACAACTGTAGCCTGAATTTGGAATTTTTTCCATTAGATATTTTGGTGCAATAACACTGGACTAAAAAGCTTCCCAGATGAAATTAAAAATTGCCAACTTTTGCACACCCTTGGGGCGAGAGGGAATTGTCTGCAACAGTTACCAGACAGCTTAGGGACGCTGGCACATCTACGGTTTGTGTTTGTTCTAACCGAATCATTTATTTTTCACCATTTTTTAAACATTCATAAATATAATGATGTTTAATTTTGTGACTATAATTCTAAAGAGATTTATTAGAGTTACGTGACGACGTCAAGGGCGTTTGAATTTCGTATTCTCAGCATTTGGACTATGGACGTAATAAGGAAATTTTACATATAAATCCAAAGAATACTTTTGTCATAAATTTGAATATTCTTGTTTATAGCAAATATAATAACAACATTATGAAATTGTTAATCCCTTCCAGTTACATAAACGTTACGCTCATAAATTGAGGAAGAGTATGAGGAAGAAGTGATTTTCCTTACATTTTTGCTTATCTAATTTCGTTGTTTTTATCTGGTTTTAGTACACTTCCATACACACATTATTTAAGTCTTGTGTGAAAGAAATATGTTCAAACAAATGTGAATAGACATAGATTATGCAAACGCTCCATATGTGTAAGACTTTGGCTTATTTTTTATTATCCATTTTTAGGGATTTCGTTCTCAACAAGGTTGGGCTCGCTAGTCAATTTTTCTAGCGACGCTAACGCTAAAATCGAAAAATATTAGCGACGCTAGTCGCTAGTAGCGAGGCTTTTCAAAAGCTAGCGCGCTAGTAGCGAGCGCTAATCTTCGCTAATGGTACAAAGTTTTCATTACATTGAAACAATTAAAAAAATAAGAAAATTTTTGCGGAAATCGTCTGACCGAAAAATTTATTCAGTAAAGCTGAACAATCTTTCAATGCTACACAGTACAACTGTGCTGTACTTTACAATTCCCTACATCGGAAAAGTTAGTCAAACTCTCCATTCATATATTTGCCGCAGTCACAGTCAAGGTGCACTTACGAGGATTTTCACTTAGGTCGTCGTCGTGGAAAAGATTCATCCCCTTGTGACTGTGTACTACCGTCTCACAGAATTTTTGGGAAATTTGCATTGCAATAGAAGCGCAAAGATTCTACGAGCTCTTTATAATGCGCAATGCTGTGTAGTTTAGGCGTAACACGGCAGTACATATATCGAACGTTCAGTCGTCGTATCGTCATATCATATGAATGCTATGTTTGGAAATATACATTCTCTCACTCTCAATTTTTATATGAACACTCATATAAAAATTGAGAGTGAGAGAATGGATATTTCCAAATTTAGCATTCATATGGCGTATGCTAACCAATATTTGTGTTACGTGAAAATGATTTTTTTTTTCAATACGACGAAGTGGAAATCGGGATTTTGGCTAGTCGAATTTCGTCTGTACTAATAAAATACTGTGAAATTTAAATTCCAAATAATTCGGGTTCGTACAATTGCGAAGTGACGACTAGCGACTAGCCTAGCCTAGCGCTACTACAAAAGATTGCGTCACAAATGCCAGGCCCACCAGCGTAATAATTTTTCAACACTTTCAGTTTTCACACGCAAAAATTTAAGAAACAAAACAATCTTCACACAACGAAACAAAAGTTAAATTTTTGCAGCGTAAAAACTGAAAGTACAAAAAAATCATTTCGTCGTTGGGTCTGGCATTTGTGACGCAATTTTTTGAACACAACGTAATTATGTTTTAGAAAAAAGTGATGCAATTTTTTTCAAAAAATAAAACTTTGACCACAAACTAACATTTAATTCAAACAAATTTCGCGTATTATCACCTCAAACGATATCACTAATTTTTGAAATAGACATTAGGGACTGCGCCACACTTTACCTTTTAAGAGGTTTTTGTTGTGATATCAGTAGTTTTGGAAATGAGAACGAAATTTGGCGCTATGGCACTTCACGTAGCTGCCAAAGCTAGCGGCGGCGACCCCAACTTTCGTGATAAGATAAAATCACAACAAAAAACTTTTTAAAATGGAAATGTGAGGCAAGTCCTTGTCCCTTCTTCCAAAACAACTGATATCAATTTGGGTGACGCTTAACGCTTCGAAACGCAAAAAAGCTTTCAAAATCTTTTCATATTTGATTAAAAAAATGCCTCACAAATGCCGGACCCACCAGTGTTATAGTTTTTCTCTTCTTTCAGCTTTCACACCGCAAAAATTTAACTTGCATGTAGGAATGTATGTAGTATTTTTGTGCCGGTGACCCCATTTTTTGAAAATCTTAAATGGCGTAGAATGCCCATCCGAAGGTCCCTGCAAAATTTAAAGAAGATCTGACCGCCAGTTTTCGAGAAATCGTCAAAAATACAAATGGCTCTGGAACTACTAACTAACTAACGTAGTGATACAATTTATTTTCTTTGGCTTCTATGAAGTGTAGCGCATTTAGTATGGAAAATGACGATTTTCTAAAGGTCATATCTTCGGATCCACTGGACCGATTTTAATGAGTAAAATGTCGATTTCAATCAAAATTTTACGTAGAATCCGATAAACTAGGTCTCAGGGATATTACACAAGAGAAAAAAAGTCAGAACTTAGCTGTATATATGGTTTCGCAGTCTACGAAAAAAAGGAAACAAATTTTGGAGAAAAAAAATTTCCGGAGAAAAAAATTTTGGACGAAAAAAGTCTTGGGCGAAAAAAAATTTCCCTTGAAAGGCTTCAGGCTAAAAACTCCCCTCACCAATCTCTACAGCTTTCTCGAAGAAACCAAACTTGTAACTATTACAATTCAGAAAATAGAAAAAAATCCAAGATGGCGTCATTTTGACAGCTGGAAGCCATTTTCTTAGGATCCCAAAAAAGTCTCCTCACCAATCTCTATAACTTTCGAGAAGAAACCAACTCTCTAAGTATTTTCATTCCGAAGCTAAAATTCAAAAACCAAAAAAGCCTAATTTATTGATTGGGAAAATTGAAGATGGCGCCGGTTTGACAGCCATTTTCTTAAGATTCCAAAAAATTCTCCTGACCAAAATCTATAACTTTTCCGAGAAACCAACTCTCTAGCTATTGTCACTCCGGAGCTAAAATTCGAAAACTCCGAGCATTACCTGAAGAACCGTCAAAATTGATCACTTTTTCTCATTCCACGGCTTGAGGGTGTGAGGACTGCGTCACGCTCTCCGCTACCGCTGCGGGCATGATTGACTTCTTCCATGTTGCAGGTCCACAAAGTTACTTTTCTTTATAATTCTTAGATGAAATTTTTGTAGCGTACTTTTATGGGGAGAAGGGAGGATAGTATAACAGCATAGGAAAGCGTACGAGGAGGAGAGGGATGTCAGAAACTCATAATTTTAGGCATACGTACTTTGTGAATGGCCCCTATTGCAGTCGATGAGAACAAGTGACGTTGCTACCATCTCGTGCGTAGTCTGTTGTCGTCTCAAAAGAAGTCCTAAAAGGGTGATCATGATCTTATCCTCAAGTTATTTAGAGCTTCATGCAAAAATTACAAATCTTATTAGGAAACTCGATGTCATTAAAGCGACAAAACTGACATCCTATTTATTTGTAACTCACTGAATATTCTTTCTGAATTTCTGCTAAGAAGTCTTATGAACACTTTTCTTCACATTTTTCCTACCTTGCGACTTAGCCAAACACAACTTCTTTTTTCGTTACGTACATGTGCTGCGTTTGAATGGACCTTAAGAAAACATAATTATTCAATTTTTCGTAATGATATGAGAGCTCCCTTACAATAAGATTTGTTATAATAATTTAAATTCATTTCATTTTTGAATGAAAAAACTTTTAAAATTAAGATTGCAATTAAATTTTTTTCCTTTTAAATGAAAAATATACGAAAATGTTTATCTTGAACCATAAAAGTTAATTGGGTAACAGTCCATCCGAAACGAGATTTATTTGAAATACTTTTCCATTCATCTTTCGGCAATAAATACCAAAACCATTGCTTACATTAAACTAATGGTAAATGAAAATCCTTTTATTTTTCCATTTTCCTCACAGCGAATACGATTGTTTTTGGAAACATTTTAAAGCTTCGCTTAACTCGAAAATTATTCAATTCGTCTAATTTCAGATGGCTAACACTTGAAAACAATCAATTGTCTGAACTGCCAAACAAATTTTCCAGCCTAAAGAGTTTAACCCATTTGAATCTGAAGAATAATTGTCTAAAACAATTTCCGAAACAACTTTGTGCTATTGAGAGTTTAAGATATAGCTATTTGTGTAGCAACAACATCAGCAAAATCACCGACGAATATTTAAGTGGTACGACGTTTATGAAGTTGCTGGATATTAATGACAATCCATTTCCGGATGATAATCTTAATTACAAGGTAAATTTATCTGTTAGTATACCGAAAATGCAATCTTCTTCCATTTGGATTATTTTAACTCAGCGAATGCTAACTGCTTAAATGTAAAATGCTTGTACAAATAGAATGTGAATTAGTTGAAAACTTTTCGAGTCATTTAAAAGCACCAATAAATTTCAATTGAAATTCCAATTTTTTTTTATATCATATGACGTAATCGGAATAGAATGAATCTCGGCGACTCGGAAATGGTTTTCATTTAATTAAATATTGAGTTTGTCGGAAATGCTTATGTTTAACCTATTCGTGGTCGGTGTCACAGTTCCTTTATTACGATGGCGATGGCAAAAAAAAGTCGAGCGATTTGCCTAAGGCAGTGGAAAGAATTAAATATTGGAAGCTCAGAAAAAATGTTGCAATTGGTGTTTGAAAAGGAAACCGGTATTATCGGTAGCACTTAAATACTGAACCACGGTTTCGTAGACTTCAATACAGGTTTTAATACCAAAATTTGTGTTCCTTATTAATACACAAATGAAATATTTGACAAAAAGTGCATATAGAATCGTGAACTTTATCAATCTCTAAAAGTTTAATTTTTTGTACATAGGCTCCCTGCTATAACGATTCTGAGTGACAATGCATTGGTTGAAATTGATGAGGTCTGGACCAACTACCTCCTGAAATTTCCCAGAGCTCGATGCTTATGACTATTCCCAAAAAATCCAACTTTTCATAACTAGTTACAAAATATACTATTTTGAGTCGGTCTATTGTTTCGTTTAACTCTTCAACAATATTCTATATTGGTACTTTCCTATGCCCAACGGTTTACTTATATTAATGAGAAAGTCTGTTCGATAGCCTACTTTAACGTTGTTATTTTGATGCTGATAGCAGTCGGAGTTCAGGGTGGGTCATAGTACGGGTGCTGCTCTGCTACGAGCGTCGGATGAAATTCGGAAATCTTTTGAGAAAAATTTTGTCACCATTATCATATTGCTTGACTTTACAAATGCAATTGATTCTCCCAATCACGGCAAGTTGCTTGCTAAGTTGGGTAAGCATTTTGGCTTCTCGTTTACAGCTGTCAGTATGATCCGTAACTATCTATGTGACCGCTTCCAATGCGTGTCTATCGGGAACCACGTATCCGATTTAGCTATAATTAGCTCTGGTATACCTCAAGGATCAGCACTCGGCCCACTGTTATTCTCGTTGTATATTAATGATTTACCTACGTGTCTTACATCAACCTCTCATCACATGTTTGCTGACGATATGCAGCTTTTTTATTCGTCCCAAAGAACTGCTATCAATGAGACTGTCTTCAAAACTAATCAGGACCTTTACGAAGAAATCCCAAGCTATTCTGTTTGATGAAACGGATGATGAACTCTTAACACCTAAGCTGATGCCTTACATTTTACTAGGTGGGGCGATTATTCCCTATGCTGAAAAGTTTATTAATCTTGGTTTGGTGATGGATAAGAAAATATCATTTAAGGATCAAGTAGCTGAGATTTGCTCTAAAGTTTTTGGGAGATTTCGTACTCTTTGGCCTAACAGCCACATTTTTTCTCAAAAGACTCGCATTTTGTTGGTTAGGTCTTTAATTCTACCCGCCTTCACTTATGGTGACTCTATGTATTCAACAAACTTGTCGGCGTCCACCGTCCAGTCTCTGGACCGGGTTTTCAATGCCTGTGTGCGTTTCGTGTATAGATTGAGTCGTTATGATAGCACCCGGAAATATAGTCATTCCTAAATATTCCTCGTCCCAATATAACCAATCGTTTTTTGTTAAAACGGTAGCCGACTATTCCCACTCGCATAAGAGGACTTACCTCGTTGTCCAGCTTCCATCATGCATGCAATGAGCATTTTCGAGCGCTTTGAACGACCATTCGTCGCAAAATGATGTTTGCTTGCCCTGTGATTGGAAATTTTTGCTTTTAGCTCTACTTAAAATAATGAAGTTTACCTTTCTGGCGTAATGTCTTGGTCCTGGGCGTAAGGTAAGTGCATTTATTATTCAACTATATTTTACTTTGATTCTTTGTTGTGGTCATTGTTATTGTGTCTTTTTTTCTTTAATTTGAACATTTAGTTTTTAACAGATTGTGACATCTTCCATAATTGGCTCGAATTTTTTTTTACGTTTTCTGTCTTTTGAATTAATCTCATGAATATTTGTATAAGGTGTACCTTTTTGTTCTAGTTTTTAATAAATTTGAATTTGAATTTGGTACAGAAATTCCACCATGTATTTTATGGCCCAAAACGGAATGAGTGCGAATATCATTCTGCAGAACTGAGCGATGAAGATAGCGATAGCTACGATGATTGGGAAAACAGTGTCGCAACTAGTGATATAGATACAACAGATGGAAGCGATACGGAATACGACGCCGAGGTAGGTACATATTTACGAAACTTTGTAATGCATCTTAATTACGTTACGGATTCTCCGAGTTAAATAACCAGTTGCATTTTGAAAAGCGCAAAGTTCTTTGAACATGAACATCTATTGTAGTTACGAACAAAGTTTTTGTCAATACACAACACAAACTTCAACGAATGTCACAAGCCATTTTTCATATAAACTGAAAGTCTCATCTGAAAATAAATTCAAATTTAACGAATTATTCTATTCGCTTATTTATTATTAACACTTCTTTGAAACACAAACGTTGGATTTCACACTTAAGTTCGGTCAAAGTAATTTCGAAACTCATTTTTTATTTAAAACGACTATTGTATGTATACACAGAACATTCACCTTAGGGGAGAGTGAAAAGTTCTAAAAAGAAAAGCAAATACTCAGCTCACTATGAAAACTTATTAACAAGAGACGAATGTAACGAAAGCCATGTGTGAATTTTTTAGCCCATATCGAAGACAAAGGCGGTAGTAGTGCAGATTGAATTTTTAACTCGCTGGAGATTACTCAGGTCAGTGTGGGTAGCCCATTTATCAGATACAATAAAGTTTTCTGATCAGATCAATCACGCTCAATTACTTTCCTGATGTGGTAGATGAAATCGCTTTTGTAAAAATTTTCAAATAAAAACAAATATTTCAACAAGATGTTTTCTAAGATGTTTTTAAAATTTAGGTTTAGGTTTATTTATTTCAGGTGACCACATATCAATACAATGAACAATGTAGCTCCAGTATGCTAATAGAACAATTCTAAGGAGCTACAAAAATAAGTCCTAAAAATTCATAAATAAACTTAAAATGCCCTAAAAATTAAACTTCATAAAGAAAAGAAAAAGAGAAAAATGTAGCAAGTGGCACTCAAAAGAAATATCAA